>CAUYUJ010019500.1:0-165000 GCA_963575745.1 Prorocentrum cordatum
GCTGGAGGAGGGAGGGGGGTGCAAGCTGGAGGAGGACGAGGAGGGGAAGGGGAAGGACAGCTAGGACGGAAGTGGCGGGGGGATGCGGCCTGGAGGAGGACGAGGAGGGAGGAGGGAGGAGGGAGGAGGGAGGAGTGAGGAGGGAGGAGGGAGGAGGGACGACGACGACGACGACTGCTGACGACAGACGACAGACTTGACGACGACGACGACCGACGACGACTGCTGACGAAAGACGGACAGACGCGGACGACGACGACCAACGAAACGGAACGACGAGGACAGACGGACGACGATGATTGATGACCCCAGCGCGCGCCCACACTTAATTATTGCATAACTGTCGGCTCGCAAACCGCGGCTCTCCTTTTATTCTACGCAACCGCAAACTTGCGGACCCCCCTTCGCAACGCCAACCCTACAGGGCAATTTCTGCGGGATATCCTACACCGCAACATGCACTCCATCGCTAATGGGATGCACTACGCAGGCAGCAGGCGCCCAGTAGTACCGAGCTCTGTTCCGCAACTGCGGCTCCTCGGTCTTGCCGCACTCACCGCTCGTCCGCAACTGCGGCAGATCGCGCCTCTTCGTGCGTCCGCTTGCTCGCCCGACTCTGGCGTCCGTGGCCGACGAAGACGACGTTTTGGTGGATGCCCTCGCACCAGTGCGTGCTGAAGGTCTTCTCGTTGAGCTCCTTCTGAATGACCTTGCCGATTGGGGGCAGCGCTGCCAAGCCGAGCTTTCTTCTGACTCCGCTACTGCGGTCAGGGTCATCCTCCCACTGGGGCATGTACTTCGCTGGGACCCAGCGCCGAGAGATGATGGAGTCGCTTGTTCGATGCATCCAATCAGGGAGCCACTGGGGATCGTTCTTCGACGGCCTCCCTGCATAATCCGCGTTGTAGTCCGCAATGCGCACGTCGCACGGGCCAATGGGGAGGACGTAATTCGGATGCAGGACGCGTGTGCCCTCCACAAGGCCTCCGAACAGGGCGGGTCCAGCCCTGAGCACCACCCCCATCGGGCAGGTGTAGCTGGCTCCGCAACTGCGGCCAAAAGCTTGGAGCTGCTCAGGCGGGATGTCAAACAGGCCGCACAAGAACCGCACATCATTTTTATGGATGGAAGCAACCGCGTCCTTGAAGAAACTTGGATGCCACGCTGTTTGTTCTGATTGCGTGATCTTCTGTTGGAGACGTTCGGTGACTGCGTGTCTGGACACGGCGGCAAAACGGATCACCGCGGCAGGATTCATGTCGGAGCCCTTCAGGCGAAAGCGCAGGATCGTGACGGCGTGGGTGGCCCCAACAACATGACCCGCAACTGCGGTCTCTGCGATGATGTGCGGGCGCACGAGCACCACGCCCGTGTCTCTGTACAGGCCAACCGTCGTCCAGTAAGGCTCCGCGGTGTTGTTTTTCAAAGTGACAGCGTCTTCGACGGCAGTCCTGAGTCCAACGGGAACGTCGTAGCTGCAAGCGCCTTCGACGTTCCCCGTGCGGAACAGCTCGGGGTCCCATACGACGAAGACGACCGCCGCAGTTTGGTGCAATATGCACCTGAAGACATCTTCGTTTGTTGCCACCTTCGTGTTGACCACCACGTTGAACACCAAAGCGATGGTGGACGGAACCCGATTGCCGTCTGCTGTACGAAGGAATCCTTCGTTCCACTTGGGGCGTTCCCCAAAGTAGTTTATCCCTGGAGGGGACCTGGTCCGCTGCTTCTTCCGCGGTGCTCCCGCATCTTCCCGCAACTGCGGTTTCGACGGAGGCCCCGCGCGACCCCGCGACTGCGGTTCTGACAGCGGCGAGCCTTCCGTGGGAGGCGGCCTTTTCCTCGGCCGCGAATCGGCCGAGGCGATTGTCTCGGCGGCTTTCTCCTGGGAGGCGGCCTCGTCTTCGGGTGGGGCGCCTCGTTTGGACTCGGCTGCGAGCAGCACGGCCGAGGGCGCGCTGCTCCCAGATGAGCCGCGCGCGGCACCTGGCTCGCCGGCCACCCCCGCAACGGCGGTCTCGGTGGCGGCTCCCGTCACTGCTGGTTGGTCCTGCTGCTTCGTCGGCGTCTGCGCCCGAGGCCCCCATTTTGCCTTGGGGGTCAAGTGCGCCCTGCGCAACTGCGCCTCTTCGCGCCTCCCGCCAGCAGAGCTCCCACTCGCAGCGCTTATCGGCGGCGGCGGCCGATATTCCCGCGAGGAGCTAGACGACTGCGGGGAGGCCTCGCGCGGCGGTCGCTCGGGGCTTCCGCAACTGCGGTCCTCCGTCGGCTCCGCGACTGCGGCATCCGCGGCAGCCCCTTGCAGGCCGAACCTTTCCCGCAGTTGCTGCTTCAGCTCGGCGAACCGCTTGTCGCCCTCGGCTTTGCGACCTGGGTCCATGGCGTGGCCGCGCGCGGCCCCCGTCCGACGGGGGAACTGCGGCCGGCTTGGGAGAGGAAGGACAACGAGGGAGACGGCGGGGATGAGGACGAGGAAGGCGAAGAGGAGGATGGAGAGGACGCGACGGAAGAGGATGGCGCGAAGAGCTCAGACGAGGGTGAAAGGAGCAAGGGGACTGCGACGAGGATGACGGGGCAGAAACGGAGGAGGAGGACTCAACAAAGTCCGCAACTGCGGCCCTCGGGGGGGACTGCGACGAGGACGACGGGAAATGACTCGGCCAACGGAGGCGGGCTACGGCCAACGGAAGGAACTGCGACGAGGAGGAAAGGCGGAGGGAGGAGACTGCGACGAGGACGACGGGGAAGGGGCGACGAGGACGACGAACAACTGCGGATCCATCTGTTTAAGTACCTGTCTCCGCAACTGCGGCCGCGCTAATTAACGTCACGAGTGCTTCAACGGAGGTGATGCGCGGCCGAAGCACCTAATTACAGCGGTCAGTCGTGGGAGCGCCGCAACTGCGGCCAAGCTGTATGAAGTCGCTAGAAGGCAGCGCCGCAACTGCGGCCGAAAGCGCGCATAGTGAGTCAAACGAGCGCGGCGTCACGCGATCGGTCCCCGCAACTGCGGTTCCATGGCTGCGCAATCCCGCAACTTCGGTGTCAAGGCTGCGCGGACCACCGCGGTTGCAGCTGCGCCCCCTTGCTCGCGTCGAACCGCCCAGGATTCGGATGGGCGTGCAGCATCTTCCAGAACGTGAACGTTCCGTGGCCATCGCTCTTGCCGAGACCTGCCCTCGGGCCCCGCACGGGATGCGTGTGCGGCTCCACCTCATACGTGTTGAACTTCGGGCTAGACCAGGATGGGTGGACGCGAATGCCCGAGCCGTCGTCGCGGATGAGGACGAAATCCCACTGGGGCAGAGGGATTCTTTGCGCCTGCCCTCTGTCCACCCCTTTCGTGTGCCTCATGTTGTCGAGACTGCTAGGGCACGGGCGGCACTCGCAGCGGACCAACCCGCGACTGCGGTCATTGTCAGGGCCGCACACGACGCGCAGCATTGTAGGTCCATCCATTTGCGCGACCATCTCCAGCCAAGACCACGGCACTTTGACAGTGTGGTCCCAGTCCCAATCCCTGTTGTCCTGCGCCTTCCCCTTTGCTCGGTACTTAAGGATCTTCGAAATTTCCTCCGCAACTGCGGTACCTCCGAAGACGGGCGTGCGGCTGCCGAAAGGGTTTTCTCGGTCTTCGTACTCGTCTCGGAACCACTTCAAGGCCGCGTAGTGCTGCTTATAATTGCCGTTCCAGTTCGCCCTGAAGTTCTCGAAGAATTCCAACTTGAAAATTGGCAGCGGCTCATTGCGCACAATTTGAAACAGCGCAACTGCGCCTTGTTCTTCGCGCCCTGGGGGAAGCAGGGGACCGCCTCCTGTGCCCGCCGCTGTTGCGGCCGCGGGCTCCGCGGCAGGAGAACCTGCCGAGGCACTCGAGCGGCCACCTTCCCATGCATTCCACCAGCCACCCTCGTCGTCCCACCAGCGGGCGCCCTCCATTCCCCAACCCTCGCATCCGTTGCCGCCCCATCCTCCGCCCTCCCATCCGCGACTGCGGTCACTTCCGTCGCCGCCATCCTGCGCTTTTCCTCTCCATCCGCCGAGAGAATCTCCGCCGCCCCAGCCGCCACTGCGGTCACCTCCGCCGCCGTATCCGCCACTGCGGCCGCCCCAACCCCCACTTGTTCCCCAACCGCCGCCGCTGCTCTTTGAAGAATCCGCAACTGCGGCCCGTGTTTCCTCTTCCGCTTTGTCATCCCACCCTGCACGCATCTCTGCCCCGACTGCCGGCCGCGGAAGCGGGCGCGAGCCCGCCCAACCGCCGTGAAACCTACCGTCGGCGCGGGCTTGAGCCGAACGTGCATGGAGGAGGAGGATGAGGAGGAGGAGGGTGAATGTGAGGAGGATGATGCGTTCCTGGGAGGTGTGCCTTCGCGTGCAACACAAGAGCCCCGAGAATTCCTGAGGCCCCTCCAACAGCCAAGGACGCGGATGACAAGAAAGTCGAGAAGATTGGGAACCGATTGAGGATTAAGAGGCGTGCGACGAAAGGGATGATGATGACGAAGAGGAAGATCAGTGAAGGGGAGGAGCGGACAGGAATTCTGGAGGAGTGATAGCAGAGGAGGAAGAGGGGGAAGGGGGAGGAGGAGGAGGAGGAGGAGGAGGGAGAGGAAAAGGGGGAGGAGGAGGAGGAGGAAGAAGGTGAGGAGGAGGAGGAGGAGGAGGAGGAGGAGGAGGAGGAGGAGGAGGAGGAGGAGGAGGAGGAGGAGAGGCGGAGGAGGAGGTGGAGGAGGAGGAGGAGGAGGATGAGGATGAGGAAGGGAGATAGGAGAGAACCGGGGACAGGAGCGACAAGGAACGGAGAAAATATAAACAAATGGGGGGAGGAGGCGGAGGAGGAGGAGGACGCAAGGAGGGAGAAGCAGGAAAAGAGGGGAGGAGGAAGGGGGGAGGAATGGCTCCCTTGAGAGAGGAGTGCGCGTGAGACTGGAGAACGAGGTAATTAATTAGAGAGGGAACGGGGGAGGAGGGAGGACAAGGAAGAGCATACAGCGACGAGAAGAGGAGAAGGAACAGACGAAGGCTCCTGCTGATCGCATTTCCGCATCGTTCAAAGCAGTGCCGGGGCACTGCTTTGAACGACTGGTGATGTTCAAAGCAGTTCCCCGGCACTGTGTTCCATCGTCGCCGTTATAAGGGCTATCGGATTATAGCTAACATGGTTGTGCCTGGGGGATCTGGCGATCAACAAAATGCCGTCAACGAACCGCAGACTCGCAACACTCTCCACCAACGAACCCCACATGGAGGCCGTCTTCGCGCCGCTGCCACATAGAGTGGTGACCCGCGCCGTGGCCACCAGGAGTGGGTTGATCGGAAGATGCTCTCGGGTAGCGAACTGAGAAGCAGAACGACCAGTGGGCCGCCTTGATGGATCCCGCACAGGTTTTGCAAGGTCCTGTTCGTCTTTTGTCGGTAACGGCGGTGCACGTCTGGCCAAAGTGCAGCCGCCAAATTACGTCCATGCAGGCCCCAGAGACGCTTTGCTGGCGCAGCAACTTCCAAAACGCATCGTAGGATACCGTGACAAAAACTGTGTTGAAACCGAGCGTGCCACTGCAACGTTACAGTTGCCAGTCACGTGCCGTCTCCTGAACCATCGCCCATGCGAATAATTGGTCGTCCGTGGAGCACTGCTTGCGAAATTTGGTATGGCGGCTCACGGGGGGGCACCGTCGGCTCCAAGCGGTTGCACAGCAGCTGACAATCACCTCATAGAGGCACTGAGACCCTCCCAAGATGGCCTCGAGCGAACACGGAGCCCCCCCCCAAGGAGCCCCCGTGAAGCCAACGTGCGTCCGGAACGAAGGGAATACCCACGGCCTCTGGATTCTCGCGGCTGCGCTCCCGCTGGGATTCCGACGCCTCGGGATGGCTCCAAGATGGCCGAGGAGGGAGGAGAGGGAGGAGGAGAGGGAGGAGGAGGAGGAGGAGGAGGGAGGAGGAGGAGGAGGAGGAGGAGGAGGAGGAGGAGGAGGAGGAGGAGGAGGAGGACGAGAGAGAGCCCCGCGAGGGGGCCGCAGGGGGGGTCACACGACGGCACGAGCGCCCCAAGAGCGCCCCGAGAGCGGCGCGGGAGGGCTCCGAGAGGCGACGCCCGGGGCCCTGCAGGGGGCGGTGCGGACGGAGGAGGATCCCCGTCCTTGAAGCAGCGTCCTCCACGACAGGCCCAAGAGGGCGCGCCAGGCCATCACGAGAGGACCCAGGGCGACTCCCAGGGGGGCTCCCAAGAGGACTCCAGGTCCTCCAGGATGGCCCCACGGGACTCCCCAGAGAGGGCTTCAGCAAGGCACCACAGGCTTCGAAAAATTACCGCCCCGCATCGAAAGATCAGCCAAGGCGCTTATGGTTGACTTTTGTGCCTGCTCAGGCAGATCCCGATGTTCAGTTTGACGTCACCCCCCGCACCCCCCACTCTTTGTGCTACGGCGTGCTCCCGCACTGCCCTGATCCATGCACCTCGCCTGGGCACCCTTGCTGGATGGGCAGGTGGGCATCGAGTCGTCGGAGGTCTGGGTAGGGGCTCGGAGCACCTCGAATATGGCTTTTGGGGGGCGGCGGGGACTGTCAAAATGGAACTCGCCGACCTCCGGTGACATGAAACGCCTCAATTGGCGGCAACTCCGCGTACCGTCGAGGCCGTGACCTGAGGAAGCCTGAATAGAAGGAACGAGACCCCCTTTTCCTCATGAGTTGAGACTCGGTCTCCCATGGAAGACCTACGGAAAACCGCAAGGCAAACTGCAAAACAATCAAGGAACACCGGGCCGAGGAGGAGGAGGAGGAGGAGGAGGAGGAGGAGGAGAGCACATACCCAAGAGGAGGAAGAGGAGGAGGCGGCGGAGGCGGAGGCAGGGTTCCTTCTTCAGCGCCCCGACCGTACCGGCCCACAGGGGCCCTCGACCTGCCGCGGAGGGACCTCCTCCTCCACCTCCTCCTCCTCCTCCCAAGCGTTACGAGCAGTCGAGATGCACGAGCGCCGGAGCCACGGCAGAGGCACGGTTGAAGGGGCTCAGGGACACACAGAGAAAGCGACACAAATCCCAGGAGTCCCCATATGTCTTCATGTATTTTCTGCGATTCCGTCTTCCCCCCCCACTTCCCACATTATCCCATATTTTCCTGGGGAACGACTTTTCATTGTGTCTGTGTGTTGTTTCCCCTCCTGAATGGTGAAGGGAGCCCAGAGGAAATAGCCAACCAATCGCGAAACGAACTGATGCAGCAGTCGTCCGGCAGATGGGGCCCTGTAGAAGCCCTGCTGAGGAGAAAGCTCTGGCCGCTGCAATTTCTCTTCCACGGGCACTGCACCGGTCCCCCCTGCAGTGATCAACGCACGTCGTAAAACTATTGCCCTGCTGCTTCTGCTACTCCTCCAGCACCTCCAGCTCATGCTCGTGCTCCTCCTCGTCGTCCTCCTCCTTCTCCTCCTCCTCCTCCTCCTTGTGCGATGCTCGCGTGCCAGCCTCAAGGGGCCGATCCCGGGCTCGCGGGAGCGAGGGCCTGGCTTGGGAGCGAGGGACCCGGGGAACATCCCGCACGTCCTGCCACCCCCCCACTCCCGGCCGGCCCCCCGCCTCCTCCTCCTCCCACCTCCATGGCGCATCCGCCCCCTCCCCCTCCCCAATCGCCTCGGCGTCCTCGCCTCGCCCTGGAACGCGGCCCCGCCCGTCCTCCTCCTCCTCCTCGCGCCCTCTGTCCGCCCCCAGCCTACCCCACCCTCCCGCAACCAGGCTCGAGCTTACCCCTATCCCCAAGGTTGACAAGCCAACAAGACCGACAACCTCAGGGATGCACCCTCAGAAACTGAGGGAGTCCTTCAGATCGGCGTGGAGATGGGGCGATGCCAACCATAGGGATATAGCGATGTGCTCCAGGCTGGCAATCCCGCTCGCCCTCGCCCTCGGCTCCCGACCCCTGCCCTGCTCCCCCCGAGCACCCGGAGCACGGGACCGGCCTGGACCCGCGGGCGCGTGGCGGGCAGATGGCGACGCCCGCACCCAACCCCCGCCAACCATCGACTCTCCGACATCGATGGGAGGCGCGTGTCGGGTTCGGATGTCGCCACGTCTCCGACGAATCCCGAGCCCTGCCCCCCCCCGCCAACCATCGATTCTCCGACATCGATGGGAGGCGCGTGTCGGGTTCGGATGTCGCCACGTCTCCGACGCATCCCGAGCCCTGCCCCCCCCGCCCGTCGGGTTGCCCGGATCGCTGATCGGCGAGAGCAGGGCTCGACTTTCTTCCCCCTCGAAGACCGCCCTGGACCCGCGGGCGCGCGGAGGGAATTTTCTCCGTCGGGCTCCACGCGAAGTAGAGGCCACCCAGATGGGGTCGGAGTAGATGGGGTCGGAGGATCGCGCCGCATCGCCGCTACATCGGCGATGCATCGGCGATGCATCGGAAATGCGCTGGCGATGCATCGCCGACGTGGACGATGCATCGGCGACGTCGACGTGAAGCCAATCGGGCTCCACATCGAGCCGTATCGGCGAGGCATCGGCGATGCGGCGCGATCCTCCGACCCATCTGCTTCCGACCCCATCTAGTGCACGGTTTCCCCGGGGCCGTATGCGACCCTAGGAGGAGGGAGGAGGTGGAGGAGGAGGGGGAAGGGGGAAAGAGGATAAGGAGGATGAGGAGGAATGAGGATGAGGAGGAGGAGAGGATGGAGAGAGAGGAGGAGGAGAGGAGGAGGAGTGGGAGGTGGGAGTAGGAGGAGGAGGAGGAGGAGGAGGAGGAGAGGAGAGAGAGGAGGAGGAGGAGGAAGAGAAGGAGAGAGGGAGGAGGGAGAAGGAGGAGGGGAGGAGGCGGAGGAGGAGGAAGGAGGATGAGAGAAGGGGGTGAAGGAGGAGATGAAGAGGATGTGAATTGAATAGGAGTAGCTATAGGGGAAGACCTGGAGAGGAGGAATTATGAGTCGAGCAGGAGAATCGCTATAGAGAGTGAGGAGGAGGCTGATTTTGCTATGAGCCAAATGGAGGTGGAGCGTGATAGGAGGAGAAGGACTGGTCGCCTAAGCCCTTCGGAGAAACCCTGCACAATCTAGGAGGCCTCGAAGAAGGCAGTCCGAGCAGCAGCCAGGCCGATCGGCGGAGCCTCGGGGCCCCGCCCACGCGCGGCAGGCCGCCTGCGTGCCTCCGGAGAGACCCCGGCCGCCAAGGCGGAAGCCACGGGGCCAGGGCGACGAAAGTTGTGTATGTATATCTATAGATGTGTATACATATATATATATATATATATATATATGTCATCCGGCGGCTCCTCCCCTTCTCCTCCTCCTCCTACTCCTTCTCCTCCGATATGTGTATATATATGTATACAAACATATATATATGTATGCATGCATTGCTCCCTGACCAGGTCCATCCTGAACGCAGCAGCGGCGTGCACGCCACGCCCTCCTGGCTTGGCCAGAGGAGGGCACATATACACAGCTCCTGGGCCCAAGGAAGGCCAGGGCCAAGGAACGGTGGATGTGTACAGATGTCGTCGCCCGGGGGGGGAAAGACCCAAAGGGCCGAGGGCCCAAGTGTTAGGTCGGGCATGTCTTCCTTACAGGGGGATCTGAACGACAAATAAATAATACCAGAAACATGATCAAACATAGTCAACCAAATACGTTAAAAAAATCGTCCCCAGGCTATTGTTGGACTATGTTTGAAGATTCCTCCTGTAGAGGGACGTGCCCGATTTAACCCAGGTGCGTTTGAACATGCCCGACACGCGTCTGGGCATCAGGTTTGCTGCTCTTCCCCATCCTCCTGTTCCTCCTAGCGCCTCCTCCCTCCTGTTGCTTGTTCTCCTCAATCTCTCTGTGGCGCAGCAGGTCGCTGCCCGAAGGAAGCTGAACAGTGGCGTGAGGAGTTGGTGGCCAAATTGCCATGACCCTCAGCAACGCCAAAGTGGAACATCGACCTGGAAGACGTTCTTTTCGAGGACAAGGGCAGCCTGGAGACTTTGCTCAAGAGCGATGTCTCCAGAGAGTTCCGTTCCATCCACGCGCAGCAAACGAGGAAACACCAGCCCGCGGGTGTACCGAAGACGGCTCAGTCGCCTTTCGCGCCCAAAGACGATCCGATGGGCGATGACGGTGGCACTGCTACTCTTACTGGCGGGGACGAACATGGCGGACCTCAGCCAAGGACGCCCCATCAGCAACCAGCTCCAGCTCCAGGTGCAGCCGCCGAAGTTCCCATCCAAGACTTCGAGAACGATGAGGAGTTTGAGGGGTTACACTGGCAGGCCCAGAGGATCGACAAGTCAGCCTTTGGTGAGCAGGTCGCGGGCCTTGTTTTTTCTCAAAAGACAAATGCGAGGGTTGCAAGCACCTGCTCCTGTTCAGCTGCGATATGCCTCTGACGCAGCACCGCACGCCCAGGCCTCCCCCTCTCCCTCCTCCTCGCCTTGACCAAGACTGTGGCAGCTTGTTCAGCAGCGGGAAGGCATTGAGACATGTAATTCACACGAACGCCTGGGGCATGCTCAAGGACAGGTTGCCGCGTCCGCCGAGCTCACCTCCCTTGCTCCTTGCTCAAGAGAGGAGGAAGAGGAGGAGGAGGACGAAGAGGCGGAGGAATAATGAATGAATGGGCAACTCGTGGAGTCCTGCCGTCACAATTGTCATACGGCCACAGCTCGGTGAACCAAACTTGCATTCAAAGAGAAGGACTCTGAGCCGGGCTGCTTGTGCACCCCCAGACATCGCTAAGCAGCCAGCGCACTCCGCTTAAGAGCGGCACTGGCCATCGTCCTGCAAACCCAAGGATATGGCACGCCGCCCGTGGGGTGCAAGCTCCAAAAGCACGAGGGCCCCCTCACCCACGCCCACGACCCGCCCTCCGACCGGTCCCCATTGCCTTTGGACCCCTTCTTAGCTCTAGGGGCGTATATAATCGGAGTGATTGGAAGCGGTCCTGGAAGGTGTTGCGGCATACTTGCTCAGAGCGGGCCGATTAAGTACCGCAGGCGAAACTGTGCCACGGGCCACGAGCACACGAAATCGTTCGGTCCTGGACGGGAAAAATGCGAACGAGTGGCCCCCTGTGGGGTTTGCTGGCTTGGCTCGCTGGTCTCATCAATGATGTCTAATTCGATGTAGCTGCTACTACCTAGCTGCTGGCAAGCTAGCGTGCTACTGCTACTACCTACACCTGCTCCTTGGGGCCGACCTCCTCAGCTAGCTTCCTCTCGAGTGGCCCGCGAGGGGCCGCGCCTGCCAGGAAGATCCCCCCCTCGGACTCCATCCGCTGCCCCAGCTACCGCGAGAGGGCGAGGCCGAGGTTCGCGTCGCGGTGGAAGTGGCCCGAGATGATCGCCTTGGGCTTCTCGCCCTGCTCCGCCTTCAGCACCTGCACCCTGTAGCACCGGATCACCCTGTCTAGTTTCTGCGCCGTGGTGCTCTTTGCGAAGATTCTGCTGGCGTAGAACTCCCTCATCTCGTCGCGCAACTTGATGTCCAACTGACTGGCGTAGCCCTCTTGAAACTGCTTGCCTGCGCCGTGCAGGATGGGCGCCGTCGGCGCGTGCGCACGCGGGGGCCCGCGAGCCCTTTGGTCGACGTGCTGGCCTTCTTTCTCGAGTTTCTTCATCTCGGCGCTGCGGTGGTTGTGGTTGGCGCCTGCCTTCTTGCCCGCCGCTGCCAGGCCGGTCGTCGCGTCGGGCATTTCGCATCTGAGGTACAGGGCGCTCTTGAGATCCGCGACGTCTCGAGCCAGCGACAGGGTCAGCCTGTCGTTCGTTTTCGACGCGTGGCCGACTGCTCCCTTGCCTCCTGCTTTCTTCGGGCGCCCCCCACCTCCGTCTTCTCCCAGGCGCATCTGGTCTGCGCCCTGCGGGGGGCTGAACCACGATGGAGGCGCCGCGGCGCCGTGGCTCGGCTCGCCCTCTGGCATGTTTTACGTTTGGGGGCGGCCGAAGCGGAATGCGCGCAGGCAAATGTTCGCGGAACTCGTCGAAGCGCGAGCCGTCGAACTCGCGGGCGGAGCAAGCGAAGGAGGACGCCCCCCTGTCCTCCTTCTTCTTCTTCCTCCTCCTCCTCCTCCTCCTCCTCCTCCTCCTCCTCCTCCCCTTTCCCCCTCCTCCCCCTTCATCCCCCTCCCACTCCCCCTCATCCTCCTCACCCTTCGTCTCCGCCTCATCATCATCATCCTCCCTGATCCTTCTCCTCCTCACCCTCTTCCTCCCACTCCGCCTCACCGATATCCTCCCTCACCCTTTTCCTTCCTCTCCCTTCCCCCTCGTCTGAACTCCCCCACATGCAAGGCTGGCCTCCGACCCCGCCGGTCATTGGAGCGCGCCACGCCGAAAGCGAGAACTGGCGCTACAACCAGGGGCCACAACACCTCCGAACTTGCAGTCCAGCCCAAGTTCACTGATGAACGCCGACTCGCGGCGCCTCAGGCGCCTCCTGGGGCTCCTCATGCGGCCAACAGACTTGTACCGCTCAGCGTTGTGGTACCCATCTGCCGTTTGCCGTCGTCTGTTGACGTTCAGAACGGGAAGAACGGTGTGGCCTCCAAATAAAGGTGAAAGGACGACGGATCAGGTGCACTAAAAGTACCAGGAAGAGAAGGATAGGCGAATCACGACAGAGTCGGTGCTAGAGCCTGCGGTTCAGCGGTGCTGGAGCCTCTGCCTCAGGGTTTGTTGGCAGCGTGCTGCTCTGCAGACGATGCCACGCAACGTCCTCTTCCTTCCGAACCACCGCCACCTCCACCTCCTCACTCTCCTCCCGATACTCCACCTCCATCTCCTCCTCCGCCTCCCGCGCCTGATACTCCTAATTCACCGAACCAGCGGACCTACAAATTCACTAACCCCATTCTCGTCATCATCCTCCTCATCATCATCACCTCATAATCGTCGTCGTTTTCATCATCACCATCGTCGTCCTCCTCCTCATCCTCATCCTCATCCTGATCCTCAATCTCATCAGCATCAGCATCAGCATCAGCATCAGCATCAGCATCAGCATCAGCATCAGCATCATCATCATCATACGCACCAGCATCATCACCACCACAACCCACCACCATCATCATAACCAATAGCAGCATCACCATCATCACCATAATCACCATCACCACCATCATGATCGACATCATCATCATCATCATCATCATCATCATCATCATCATCATCATCATCATCATCATCAGCAACATCATCATCATCATCATCACCACCACCATCATCATTTTCAGCATCATACCTCCTCCTCCTCCTCCTCCTCATCATCATCATCATCATCCTTATCGTGTTCCTCCTCATCTTCCATATCACCATTTCCTCCCTCGTCGTCGTGTTCCTGCTCTTTGCCCTCTTCAATATGCTCGTCCTCCTCAACCTATTTCTGATCCTCTGCATCGTCCTCAACCGAGCCTCGTCCACTTCCTCACCCTATCGTCCTTGTCCGTGTCCAATTCGTCCGAATCGTCCTCCTACCCGTCCTTGTCGTAGTCGCCGTCGTCCTCCTGCATATTCTTCGTCGTATCATTCTTCTCATCTCCTCCACCTCGTCATTGTCATTCGAATCATCCTCGCTGGGGCTGAATAGGATCGCGCCTGCCGCTGTCCTCATCCTGCACGGCCGCCACAGGAAGCCAACGTGGAGACGAAGCGGAGAGAATACAGTGGCTAGGAGGGTCAGGGACAGGGGCCGAAGGAAGGGAGAGACCGAGTATTAAGGGCACTAAGTGTGAGCAGAGACAGGGTGGACCATGGGAACCCCACAGCCAGCCCCACGCGAGGCCTTCGCAGCCAGGGGGACCGCCAGTCCCGAGAAGCGCAGGGCCCGTGCGGGACCTACGCAGGGACGCTTTCCACCCCGCGTGCTCCTGGGGAGGCGCACGCGGATGGGGGAACACTTTTCGTCGGCGGTAAGGCAGAGGTAGTCCGCACCAGCGTGAGGCGAATCGGGGCAACCGGAGGGCGAAGTGTCTGGCGTTCTGCCGAAGGAGGGACAGAAGACAAGAGCGGCCGCGCGCGAGGGGAGGAGTTGGGAAGCGCTCAGACGTGGAAGAGTTCCGCGAAGAGCAGGCCGAAGCGGCCAGCCGGGGCAGCGTATAGGGGAACACCCGCATCTGTAAAGGGGGAAGCCCCCCTCCGGCTGCCACTCTAAAGGGGGCCGCAGCGCGAGATCCTGCTGCAATGGCCCCCGCCGGCAACCGGCACGGCATCGGACCACGCCGCGGCGTGGTCAGCTCATGGGTGCCGTGGGGCATGATGCCCCAGGTGCGTACGTGCGCCGGCGAGCCCGGGGGGGGAAGTGAGATGGAGAAGGCCTTCTCAGGAGGCTCGGAAGTCCCCCAGACTTCTGAGAAGTCGTCTATCAGCCTTCCCCGAAGACGAAGAAAGCTTCTCGGAGGGCGCGCGGGCTTCTGAGAAGTTCCACCGCCTTCTGAGAAGGCCTTCTCCTCTTTACTTCCTCCCCTCGCTCGCCGCCGATGGATAATTATCCGGAGTGTGCCATGGGATGCAGATCCGTGCGTCGCAATGCGCGCGCGGCTCGAGCACATCTTATGACGAAACTGGGCGGGTGGGCCCAGGGAACGTGTCGCCCAGGCTCAAGCCGGCGGTATGGGTAACGACGACGATGATGACGATAACGATTGGCTGCTTTGCTACATCCACATCTGACCGCACCCAGAAAATTGGGGGTGACAAAAGGGGGACCTTCTGTCCCCAGGCTTCCGGTTGGCCCGTGGCGGAGTGACCATTTCGACATGATTGTGCTACTAAGGACTCGACTGCGCGGGGCAAGCTCGGTCCCACAAGAGCGTATGGCAGGAGCCCGCGACATTGATCATAAAACTGCCACAGTCCCCCAGTGACCGAAATTGCTACAATCGCCCCCTTCAAGGATCGTCGATGGCTCCGCCGCCTGACCCACGTGATTCCCGCATCCTGCGCGAGGTCCCCGTCCCGCGAAGGTCATTCTGACAGGCTCAGCCCATTTTTGGCCTGATTTCAATCTGCCATGACCCTTCTCTTCCAACCCCACATCCAACCCCGTTCTGTTCACCTCCACCTACGCATCATCCACCTCCCCGTCCCACTCAATCTCCTTGACCTCCTCCTCCTCCTCCTCCTCCTCCTCCTCCTCCTCCTCCCCCACCTCTTCGTCGTCCTCCTCAACCCCTTCCTCCGCCTCTTCCTCCTCAACCTCCTACTCGTCGCCCTCCTCCCCGTAGCCCTCCTATACAGCCTCCCACCCCTTCTTGCCTTGCTCCATACGTATCCACCTCCTTTCCCAGACCTCCGACGTCGTTACAGTCGAAGTCCATGTTAAGGACGGGCGGTAAGGACTCAAATGCCCTGGACGCCGAAGTTGGCACTTTTTGCGCGGCGGACTGCCAACACCCTGAAGGGCTGGCCAGATAAAACCGCGAAGGATGGGCCGCAGAGACAAAGACGCAGGGGCACCCTAAGGGTTCCCATGCGTCCTTACTATGAGTTTTGACTGTACCTCTTCGTCGCCTCACTGGGCTTCCAAATCTCTCGACCCCTGCCGCGGGCGCGGCTTCTCGTCCTGGGCCCTTTTCTTACCGTCGTCGCGCTCGGCACTGGACTCCGGACTCTAGACGCCCAAATTACGAGAAGCAGAGCGTGCCGTCTCGATCTGTTCGTTACCGCGGTCGTCTGGGAAACCTCCTCCACCGCTCGCAGGCAATGCCGAGCAAACACTGAGTCTGGCTCGTGCGTGGCCGATCGTCCCCGTGGACCGTGTGCCACGGGGCGGGGCCTGGAACGCGACCTGTGCAACGAAGGTGGACGAGGGCAAGCTGACGACGCGTTCGAGGAAGACGACAACGATGACGACCTGAGGACGAAGACGCATGTGTTTGGGCGCTATCGTTGTTTGTCCCCCGACCTGCTTATCCGTGAGGGTCCCGACGTCTCACGGCAGATGTGAGCACCTCCGGGCTCGGAATCGGTGGCCAGTGGTCTCCCGCATGGTCTCCGGCGTGGCCTCCCGCAGGATCCTCCGTGTGGTCTCGGGCATGGTGTCCCCTGCGGTCTCCCGTGCGGTCCACTGCGTACCTCCCGGTGGTCTCTCTTGCACGGCCCCCCGCACGGTCTCCAGCTTGGTGTCCCGCATGCTCTCCCGTGGGCTCCCCCGTATGCTCCCGTCTCCTTCACGTGCTTGCGGCTGATGGTGTGTGTGTGTGGTCTTCAGTCGCGATTCTGCTAATCTCGGGCCTCGGGAGACTATATTCGACAGAAGGTGGGAATAGGGTCGCTCGCCACCTCCCCACTGCTGGTTGCACGTTTGCCTCTCCTGCTCCCAGCTCCCAGCTCCCAGCTCCCAGCTCCCAGCTCCTGCTCCTGCTCCTGCTCCTGCTCCTGCTCCTCCTCCTCCTCCTCCTCACCGCCCTTTTCGTCTTCCTGCCCGCTCCTCTGTTGCCCCTTCGCTCGCTCGGGGGGGGGGGGGGGGCGAGGAATGGGGACGACGGAGAGGGAGGAGGTGGAGGACGAATGAGGAGGGGGACGAGAACGGGGATGGGGGGTAGCATTCGGTGAGCCCCTTTCACCTCCTCGCGTCGTGAAAAATCACGACGGTCGCCGAGAAAGAGATGCCAACTCCTTCTATCCTCGAAGGCAAGGCCCTTTTTGGAACGCCCCATATAGCTCTCATACGCGCAAGAAAATGCGGCCAACATCGACCCAAAACACGAACCTGGAACGGATTCTCCTTCCTCCCATGCACGGTTCGAATACCAGCGTTGGCTTGAGATTGTGGGGGACGTCTCCAGCGAGAACTCGAATTCGACAATTAGCGGACCTCCATGAGTACAGCTGTTGAGAAGCTCATCTGCCAACGACCAGAGGCGACGAACACCTGAGTGATAAACCTACCATTGCGACAAATGCCAGACGTGCACACTTGACGGGGGACCGACCGTCCCGGCATTCCTATAGGCCTACCATGGCATGTTCTTAGAACCCAAGAATGTCCTAATTCCCCAAACAATGTTCTTGGAACATGACCCCGATGCGTAAAAACAAGACAGTCCCAGCCAGAAGTGTTCTAAGAACACTTCGTTGAAACCACCGAAGGTTCTTAGAACATTCTTTGGTAGGCCCATAGGCGAGCCAGGACGCTTCGCCACTGCTCGACGCACGTGTAGCTGCGCGCACATTTCGGGTCGGGCGAAAGGGGGGGATAGCAAAGGGGGGTTTGAGAATCAGCTCACGTAGCTGGTCTTCCTGGCGCCGGAGGCGGCTATGTATCGAGGAATGGGCCCCTCGGTGGGGCCGAAACCAGCTGCATGCAGCAAATTTCGTAACCCCCCCTTTCCCAATCCCCCCCTTTCGTCCGGCCCGAACATTCCAGACAAGCAGATCATAGCACGGCCCGCCCTAATCCGAGCTGGTGCAGATGCCGAACCATGTATGCCAATACTGTGTGAGGATGTCTCGGGCGCAGCGCCTCGACAGACACCTACCGACACGCCCGGAGGTTCGACGACTGGTCGCCCAGCCGGGAGACGGGGTAGGAGAAGAGGAGCAGGAGCAGGAGCAGCACCAACGAAAAGCCACGGGCTGAGGAGGCCCCCCCCCCGCCCCCGCCGCACGAGGGGGGCGACCGCCGTCGCCCCCCTCGTGCCGCGCCGTGGGCCATAGGCCTGCGGGGGGCCCCAGCCTGGGCTCAGGCGTGCAGCCCACCCCGGGGCAGGTGCGGCAGCCGCGTCAAGAGGCGCCCGCGGGCGCCAGCCGCCGCCGCGAGCGGCATCAGGAGCCACGCCCAAGGAGGGCGCGTGGCACAGGAGGGATCGAGAGCGGCGAGCACAGGCTCGCCTTCTTGTTCGCCTCGCAGCGGCGCAGGAACTGCTGGCCAGCCACCACTCAGCTCAGCAGCCCCAGCGCCAGCAGCAGCACCAGCGCAGGCGCAGCAGCAGCGAGATGGCTTCGAGGGCGCAGCAGCAGCACCAGCGCAGGCGCAGCAGCAGCACCAGAGCCAGCAGAGACTGGAATGGAGACATCGGAGCCATCGGAGGGCGACCCTGGGAGTGGGCCCGCGATGACAGCCAGCATCACCAGCGCCAGCACAACGGATATCAGCAGTACAACGCACAGAAGCAGCAGCACAGCCAGCAGCAGCAGCAACCCCGCTCCCACAAGCACCAACAACAGCCAGCCCAGTACCAGCACCAGCAGAAGCATCCACAGCACCAGCAGCGAAGCGACAGCGCCCAGCACTGGAAGGACAGAGCGCCATGGAGGAGCACCTCAACCAGAAGGAGGAGCAGCAGGCGCAGAAAGAAGGACCAGCAGGACATAGCTGCTGCACACATCGGCAATTTCCAGTACACCACGCAGCAGAAGGCAGTCCTGGACAGCATCACGCCTGTCCCCTTCGCCGTGGCGATGGAGCACGAGAGCTGGTCAGCACCACCCGATGACGAGGAGATGCGTCAAGTGTGGTACAAGACGAAGTGCCACAGGTTGGGCCGCCTCGCCGAGAACATCGCGGGCGCCAGGCTGGCGGGCCTGGGTACGACGAGCCTCGAGGAGGAAGCAGCGATCACCGCCACGAACATTTCCTTCGTCCTGCCACACAAAGAGCGCATGAAGCAACTCAGGGTCACGCTGGGAAAGCTTGAGGAGGAGCACACCGAGATGGAGAAGAGGCTCAACATGATGCTCGACCAAGAGGCCATGGCCGCCAGAACCATCAAGGTTTGCAAGACCCTGTTGAAGGAAACCAGAGACCAGTTGGCCAAGGCAGCGGGTGTGAAGGATGAGTCGTCGGAGGAGGAGAGGTGCGAGGACCGCACCAGAGGACGCACGCCACACCCAATTTCGAGAAGGAAACGCGAAGCAGCTGCAGCACCACATGCACCAGCCTCAGCACGGCATGAAGCACGACGTCCTGGTGGCAAAGACGGAGAGGAGCAAAGTCCTGGAGTGCAAAATAGGATATTGGCAGGAAGAACCATCGCCGACAACAAGGACGAGATCAAATATGCCATCAGGAAGCTAACCGAGAGGCTGGACTTGCAGCAGAGAAGAGAACAGCAGCATAGAGATTTGCTGGAGCAGGCGGAGCTGAAGCACAAGAGCGAGATGAAGGCCTGCGAGCAGAACGTGACGCAAAATATGATACATGCGACAGAAGTCCAGCTGGCCAAGCAGCAGGAGTGGCACACATGGGAGGTCAATGCGCCCAAGAGACACCACAACGCCAAGCTAGAGGAGGAGGAAGCGAAAGCATATGAGGCACAGAGAGGCAGCCAGAGGACACAGGAGGAGAGGGCCAAAGGGATGCTCGTGGACCTGCAAAGGCACCTCGAGTTGGAGAAGAAGAGGTTATACGAGGAGATGCACAAGGAGGACCAGAAAAGAGCGGCCATCTACACGCAGCAGGTCGAGAAGGCCAGGCTGGAGGAGCACGCGGTGCGACAGATGGCGGCTCAGGAGGCCCAGTGGCGCACGATATCACAGGAGCATAACGAAAAGGCGTTGCAGGAGATGGCGGAGGCGGAGTACAAGGAGCGATGCGCTCGGCGCAGCGCTCACACGGAAGAGGAGTTGCAGATCGCTGTGGCATACCAACATCTGGCCTACGAGCACCAGGAAGAGGCCAACAAGCGCGAAGCTATGCGGGTTATCCTGAATCTGGAGCACTCGGCTATCCAGGCGAAGGCACAAGAGATGCAGTACGAGCAAGGAAAGTACCTGGAGCGCGTCGGGGAGCACCAGGAGGCGGAGGACAAAGCCAAAAGGATGAAGGAGGCTGCACTACAGCGCCAAGCAGCAGCCACGAGCGAGCTCCAGGCAATACAACACCAGCAGAGGTTGGAGAGCCAAGCGACCCAGCAGTACCACAGTACCTTGCAGCACGAGCACCACCAGGAGATACAGGCCGCGATGCGACACCATGCCCACATCCAGCACATGAACGACATGCAAAGGCAGCAGCAACTACAAGACCTCCAACGCGAGCACGAGCGGCATACTGCAGGACTCCAGAATGCTCTACGGGATGCATGGGGTGCAAAAGGACGGGTGGATGAGGAACTTTAGGTCGGCATGACGGACGACCTCATGGTGGATGCGGCCACGACTGAGCGTGACCAAGTCATGGCGGAGCAAGAGGACAAGTACCAGAGAGAGCAACTCGAGGCATACCTACTTCGGCTTCTACCTGGTCAGTACGATTCCCCACAACCCCAGCTACCGTCGTACCTCGAGGAGCTGGCCATGGTGGGATCAGGAGAGAAGTCGCATACAACTACGAGGCCAACGCCTGAAGAGTCGAGCACCTCGTTATTTGGCGACTTCATATTTCAGGACCTGAGTTTCGCGACGAGGCCGCATGCCGAAGAGCTCCCGACGCCGCAGCAGCCACCACAGCTGTGCCCGTCATTTGAGGAGCACGCCAGCGTCGACCCATTCCACCACCTGACCGACCTGGGGATGGGTAAAGAAGAGAGGGTCACCACCGTGGAGGCTAGGAAAGAGGGGCTGCTCGACATGAGGGCAAACAGCGACTGCATCCCGATCGGCGAACCCGACGACGCTGACCTGCAGGAGGAAGAACCAAAGATGGGCCAAGACCTGCGCGAGGAGAAGGAGGACGAAGCTCCGACGGACTTAGCCTCACTCTCACCAACGATAGCAGCAGACTCGCCCATACCGACGGAGCAGCCCACGCCGAGGCCCAACATCTTCACACCTGTCACGCCCTCCACGCCTAGCAAGAGCTCGCAACATCAGCAGCAGCCAGCCAAAACACCCATGACGACCTTGTTCATCGATTTCAGCCGCGACGATGAGGTCTGCCCCAGCACTCCTCCACGCCTGCCGATAGAGGACATCACGCCCACCGAGCCACGAGCCACGGCTACCACCTCCGCGCTTCCACATAGGCACACCAGAGAGGACGAGCTCAGCACCACCTCACAGAGGCAATCTGAAGCAACCATGAGAGCCCAGGAGAGCAAGGAGCCAGCTCAAAAAGGTCAGAATTTGCGACGCGGACGACGGCTTCGCGGACCCAGGTGACAGAGTGGCATCCTTTATCGAGAGCGGCGAGAGCGACCTCGACGGGGGTCGATGGTCAAAAAACTGAGGGGGAGCACGCAGGCTGGGGGGCAACTGGCCCAGACCTGCGCACAGCCAACCACACCAGAAGACCACGGGGATAGGAGGCCCAGACTCAGAGACCCGCGCGGTGACGAGCCTACGCCCAGCCCCCACCACGCGCGACCCCTTGCCGGCCGCGCACAATCGCACTTAGCCTCCATTACACTACACAGTTACGCCCAAGCCGATGCGAGCCTCGGGGATGCCGCATCCGCTTCAGACCACCAATGCTCCACTAGGGAGCCCCGACCTAAAAGACGCACCAGACGAACCACATGCACTACCAGCCCTCTAGACGCCGCAACTGTGGGCAAGGGTCGGGACCACCCACAGGAGGGCGACACCAAGCAGCGATCCAAGTGCGGACCTGAGCGACTCCCTCAGGCCGCGACGCGTGGTCTACCTGGCTACGGCGGGGCGAGGCTGCAATCAGAGTGGGAGAGCTACTCGGACAGCCAGCCACAGTACCAGCAGCATGGACCAAGGCCACACCCCTCGGCCATGCCAGCGCCAGCATCCTACTCCGCGGGAGCTGCGGCGGCCCGTGCGGCGCCGCAACCCAGGCTGCACAGCCACGCGAAGGAGGACCCAGGGAGCAGGTCGAGACTACCAGAGACACCATCTCTGTAGGTCTCCCAGCGCCGGGCCCTCGCTGGGCACCAGACACTTGCAGCCGACGGAGCCTGGCCCTCGAGCCAACCTCACACTGCCAGCCACTTTGGCCCGCATGAGGACTGCAAGACAAGCAGAAAGACCCCCAGGGGGCTGGCTAGTCCACCTGCGACAGCCAAATTCAATGCACATACGACGGCACAACAAAGCACCGCTTGCAAGCGACAGTTTCAGCATGGACCAATCCGAGCCGACGAGCTTGAACAGATCCAAGACACATACCTTGATAGCAACGATAGCAGCCCAGCGCCAGCAGAATTGCACCACAACGACGCCACAGCGGCAGCAGCAGCAAGGAGAGTGGCGAGGTGCAGAAGGTTACGCAGACAGCTACCCAGGGTGGAGATTATTGCAGGCCGCGGTGTGATCTCGACAAAGAACTCTTTCGATGCACTTGCCGACAGCATCAGCAGCGAGGACGACGCACTGCCAGATAGTACTCGGCCTTACGAATCTGCACAACCAGCAGAGCACGACTGTGACACGCTTGGTCACCGTGCCATCGCACCGAGCAGCAACACTGACCACCCGCCAACGACCCCGACTACCTCCCAGGCCATGGACGCCACTATCGGGCGCCCGAGTCGGGACCACAGCGGCAGCCGCACGAGTATGCGTACTACTTGGAGACCAACGCCTCGGCTCTCAGAAGCAGAGCATACTCAATACGCAGTCGACCCCAAACAGCACAATGCATCGACCAGGACCTGCCTACGTTGGCGCGTCAGCGCGGGGTCGCCTCACACTGCAAGGCCGCCGACGGGCGGACCTGCTCTCCCCGAGCAGCTGCGGGTTGACTCCCCCTTGCAGGTGCGAAGGCGCGAGGGCATGCTTCCGACGGGAGGGTGGCCGAAGCCTTCTCTCGCGCCAGTGATGTCGTGTTGGGGTGTGCAACCAGGTCCAGCGGGCACCGAGCAGCGCCACCTCCACCACCGACTTCAGTCATGGCCTCCACACACAGCCAACCCACCGCCACAGGGCAGGACGACCCCCCTGACGGCAAACCTCATCGTCTACGCGACAGCATGCTCCATGCTCAATCACACGAGCCCCTGTTCAGTCAGGCCGTGCGGGCTGGATCGGACAACTTGAACGCCGATGAGGTACGCTGCCAATCACCACCGACCACTCGGGGGAGGAGCGCGACGCGGGAGGGGCCCGCGCCCTGTATTCCAGCCGACCACGTGGAGCCCGAGCAGCCACCTCCAGCTTGCACTGCAAACCCCAGACAACATCTGCAACCCCAGAAAGACGTACAACCTCGACGCGCAATGCTGCCATTTAAGTGCTACCACGGCACTCACGGCCATCCGACTGGTCTGCACCAATCCACCCCTGCACCACATTGTCGAACATCCACAGCCATGTACTCCTTTCGCATCCCACCAAGGCGCAGCGCAACTGCAGACAGAACCCAATACAGTCGCTGCACCAACAAGGAGTGCGACCACAGCGACGACTACCTGCGATGCGAGCGCAGGAGGCGACGCCGAAAAAGAACCAGACCAGCAACACACGGACGAACACACAATACCGAACTGCGCAGCGGCAGCAGCAGCATTCAACGACGCTATGTCAATATTGGATCACCACAGTTTCTACCGAGACCGTTCCAACAACACGTGCAGAAGCTGACATGGCACTACGACCTCGAGGACTACGACTTGCACGAGCACACCAGGCTGGCGGTAAGGCAACTCGCGCCCCCGAGACCCTCGGCGTCTGTGAAGCGGCACTACTACTTCACCGACGCTTCCTACCACGCTAAGGCGCCAGGCACATCGGCATGGGCGGTGGTGCATTTGAGGGAAGACGACCAGGGCATTGCCTACTACAGACACATGTACTCCAACCACGCCCTGTCAGTCAGCGAGGAAATGGCCAACAACATCACCTCCAGTACAAGCCCCGAACTGGGAGCGTTGCTCTGGGCAGGTATCGCATGTATCCAGGAGGACGATGAGCATGAGATCGTCATCATCGGCGACAACACCGCAGCCCTTGGCGCGGCAGCTGGAAAATCGAGGATCAGATCGAGTAGGAACCGCCCACTCGCGAGGTTCACACGTATACTACTCCAGCAGCTCCAACTCACCAAGGTCATCAGCTTCGAACACACACATGCTCATCGAGATGCGCCCTGGAACGAAGCAGCAGACATTTTGTCAAAGTATGCGGCGCTCCAACCAGCGCCACCACCGCCCGCGGAAGAACTAGTTGGCATAGTACGATATAACAGCACGCTGGAATGGGCCTGGATGGACAACCCGGCTGGCAGGGACCTACCCGGAGACACTCTGTAAGGAGGCCATATGGACAGGACAAGGTTTTATCAACATCCAGAGCGACGCGCAGGACGGCAATTGGGGATGCGCACTACTACTCAACGTGGAGATCCCGTACGGACAGCTCAAAGGAAAAGACCTGTACTTCAAGCAGTCTCAGCTCACAAAAATGCACTCTTCGGCCAAGATGCTCTTTGTGCGCGTGCATGCTCCCTTGTTCCACCACGTCATCGCCGTGGCCCACGCCCCGTGCCAGAAGGCCAAGGACATCAGCGGGTGGTGGGAGCATTTCAGAGAGCTGTGCGACACATGGAAGCCAGAGATCCTGCTCATCGACGCGAATGCCAAACTAGGACACAAAGATGGAGAGGACACGCTGTGGCTGGGCCAGAAGGGCCCAAATCAGCTGACCGACAAGAATGGCCACGAACTTCACGAGTCTGTCGCCAACTGCCACCTGCACATCGTCAATACATACTACGGGAACAGCGACGACTACACATGCCACAAGGACGGGGTCTCCAACCGCATCGACTACTTCGCCATGGCTCCCTGCCTATTCACATGCGTCGCAACTTGCACAGTACTGAAGGACTTCCAAAAGCCGGGCGCCAAGAAGAAGAACGAGAACAGCAAGCGGAGGAACAACGGCGTCCAGAACGACTTCGACTCGACCACGGATCAACTGCCCGTGCTTGTTGAAGTCGTGGGGTACATCATCGGACGCCACCGCAACTTGAAAGGTGCCGCTCAGCTGGACACTAACAAGCTCAAGAACCTAGAGTGCATCACCGCCTTCAAGCAGGACCTGAACAGCGCCAGGTTACCACCATGGAAGGCCGATGTCAACGAACACTACCACGAGACGGCGGGGCTCATTGCCGACAAGACGAAGCAGCATTTCGGACGAGACCCGATTACACATTGCAACGCCACAATTTCAGAGGCCAGCATGCGACTATTGCGACTACGCAGATACGCTGAGAGCTCCACGCGGACATACACGAACAATGGGGACCCAGCACCACTAAAAATATTCCGCTAGAGGTTCTGCTACGAGGCGCCGGCCTACGCCCACGCGGAAGACAGCTGGTTCAACTCTGTTGCAGCCCTTGCTGGCGCCTGCCAGCTCAGCCGCACCACTGGCTAGTCGAAAGTGAGCTTGGTAACTCAAATAGGGCATATAGCCTGTCATATAGCATCCGATTCCAAGGCGCTGACCGTGGACATCGGATGGCAAATAGCGTCCATCGCTCTGCTGTAGCTGTGAAGGTACAGTATGAGGGGTGGGCGGATAAGATAGGATAAGATCGATGTAATGATCTTTCCAGCACATAGCGAACACTCGCGGTGTCCGGGCAAATAGGGCGCGCGTGCCTTGAGCCCAAGGCAGCGGCGCGCGAGCTATGCTCCCGATACTGTAACATCTCCCAAAGAGCTACCCTTAAAGTCGGGGGGGAGGAGACGGAGAGCATAGTCGCACGCAAAATTCGCGCGCACGACTGTTTGCAAAGAAAGGAAAACAGTGCGTACAAACTGGCCAAACGCCAGAATGTAAAGCGAATTTCCTCGCAAAGTATTTCACGCAAATACAGGACAGCCCCTTCAAATAATGAAGGGCTATCGGCCTAGTTAGAGGTAGGCCAAAATTAGGCCATACCTCACCAAGCAAATGTGTATTAAGGCAAAGAGCCTGAGTTGTATGAAGCCGGCTCGTTGCCAGGCGTGAAATATGAGGCTCGTTTCCGAGCAACTAAAGGGGCGCCTTTATAATGGGCGCCCGTGCTGGCAAACTGGACCGCGAGGGCAACAAGGACAGACTAAAATTGATTAGACTTGGGTTTGTCTCTGTCCTCGGGACCCCGAAAAGGAACAAATTGCTTCACGTCATACTTAAATGACTGAGTGCCTGACATCACTTCCAGAAGCAGCTCCCGATCGATGCTTCCCTTTGTATGCCCATCTGCGGTCATATCCCTAGTATCACACCATTGCACGTTATGTACTATACCTATATCCATAAGCTCACGTATCCAACTGATATGTCCAAGCAGAGTCCGTTCTGTGGGCATTTTGAGATCCCTGCTTGATAAAGATTTGCAGACGGACTCAGCGTCTATGGTCAGAGAGACTTTGATAGCAAGGCCTCCAACTTCACGCATATCTCGTAGTTGTCGTGGAGTCAAGGCCCCTGCCTTAAGCTCATGGAGAGTAATGAGCGTAGGGTAACACTCATCAAGGTTATGTGCGGCTGCAAGTGCCTCCGCAGCATAACTGGACCTCACCTGTAATCGGTGTGATTTGCATAGTCCGTCACAGAGGTGAACGACGGACTTGCCTTGAGGCGAGTTTCCTCGCCGTAGTACGTTGGCCCCGCGTATGCCGTAGCCCTTGGTCTCGTCATCCTCCTCCCCGGTAAGCTTCCGATATCCCGAATCGCTATGGATGTCGACTTCATTCGTCGGCTTCATCCGAGGGAAGGTGATACGTTTCGGACTGCTGATCAGCTTTCGCGTCACAGCATTCAAACGTCTGACTTGTAAATTGGTGGGCTCTTGAATTTTCTGAAGAGAGACCACATATACCATAAGCCAGATTTGAGTAAGAAGGGCATAGGCGAGGGCTCCTCGCAGGCTGACGAACATGTCGGTAATAAGTTTCGTGGCTTTGGCGTCGGCCGCCGCTCCTGTAAGTTCTGGATGTGTGATGGGACGTAGTTGTTTGATATACTCGTCCTGGTCCATGATCACATCTCCCTGATCATTCTTAGTGTAGCGGACGGCACAGTTCGTATATGTGTGCTTGTTGAGCTTGCATTTGCCAAAAACCTTTTCGACACGTTGTACATAGTCGTCGATATTTTTCTCTAGACCTGTCATATTAATGTCATCGACATGTTTTGCAGTCAGAAGATCTTGGCTGAATTCAAATTCAGGATCGTAACTAGTCGGTGAAAGTCCTATAGCTCGTGTGGTCGTACGAAGTTTGAGAGAGAACGCTCTTGGGGCGTCCTTAGTACCCGTTCCTGGTGTGAGGCACCTAAGACAGCGTCGACTTTCGTCGTAGGATGAGAAGCCGGGTAGGGTACGAAGTACCTGAGCGCTTCCTGGTGGAAGAGTCAAGCAGACCATGCGAGTTTCCTCGCCAGTGGCATGGGCAAGTTCCTCGTAGGTCAAACCTTTTAGGAATGCCTTATCGATATCCATGGATGCTAAGATCCA
Organism: Prorocentrum cordatum; assembly: GCA_963575745.1. Taxonomy (NCBI): domain Eukaryota; class Dinophyceae; order Prorocentrales; family Prorocentraceae; genus Prorocentrum; species Prorocentrum cordatum. The sequence continues at coordinate 27,275 of CAUYUJ010019500.1, forward strand.
CTCTGGATGACATGCCGCTTCACTTGCCAAGAGTCGTTGAGACTGCCTTCGGGCGGTTCCCGAGAATGTTTCCACATCAAAGGCCTCAGTATCCATAAATCCACGAAGGACCAATCTGAGACGAATGGTTTTAACGTTCTCGGTGCCCATCTTTACGAACTTCCACTTGTATACATATCTGGATGTCATGATGTTGGAAGCTTTGGATAAGTCGTACATCTCAAAGCATCGGTTATCAATCCAGATCTTGAGCTCAGTATATAAGGCTTCACTAACCTCCTTTGGATGTGCTGCTATGTCGGCTTTGGTCAGTAGGTCGTCTTCTTTGACAACCACAGCACGTTTAGCAGCATTGGATACATGTACTCTCATCGTTGCGACCATATCGGTATCGAGCTGTGCAAGTTGGGTCTGATCCAACATTATTTTTGACACTTCTGATTTAAAGCGTAGTTCAACGTAAGGACCATATTCATCACTGTCTAGGGAATAGCTCTCGTCGTTTGTGTTCGAACAAAGAGATACTAGACAAGACTCACATGAGTTAGGCTCGTCTCCGAGCATATCTGATGATGTAATATCATCTTCGTCCGCAAATGCTGAAACCAAAACGCATTGGTTAGGCAGCATAGTTGTTGGGACGCAATAGAGATAATCATCTGTAATCGTCGTAGGATGAAGGTCCATGCGTAGTTCGTCGTACCATTCTTCCAGCATCATGGCTTCGATATTGTGTTCCTCATTTTCCTCATAGATTGTCGACAGACGGCCTTCGCTAGGCGATGAAGCGTCTGGTGTGTCTGGAGAAGGCCTGTTTCCAGGCGACTCGTGTTCTCCAGACGTGTTGCTTGGATGCTGATATTTAGCCAGGTCATCGTGAAATCCTAAGGAAGGGACACGAGAAGTCAAGCATTGAATAAGTCTGGAGTGAGTGCTACCAGTAATCTGGGAAATGTTTAGGCCGGTGCCCACGCATTCATAATAGTGGAACGCCGGGCTAATGTCATTGTCATAGTGGATCAGCGTAGACCCGGTGGCGTACTTTACTGCAGGTAGGCTTGACACACTCTTAGCCAATCGAACTGCTACTACATGTTCCACTCTGAAGTAATTTCGTACGAGATACTGTAGTGCTAGGTGTACGCGCGGGTGAAACTTGCTATCGTCTGACAGGTTGAGGTTTCCCTTGTAGTCGGGAATATACCCGAAAACTTTGGCAGGTTTCCCTGCACTGAGATGTGCCACATAGGCAAGGACGGTTTGCATGGCCATGTTATCCATGCCAAGTTCCCGTGTGAGGAGACATTCGATGTATAGTGTGTGACGAGCATCAGAATACATCACAATTACCTCACGAGATCCTGCCTTGACAACAATATGTTCTCTTTCAGGCACGTTTCGGATCACCGGGAATGGGCCGTTCCAGCCTCCATGGTCGTCCTTGGTGGCAGTAGGTCGGTGGTAGTCGACCAAATCCCCTGATGAGTAGAGGCGAGCACCATCAGGAGTCGTCTTAGCCCTAAGAGCCCGATTTGTCTTAGCTACAGCAGTAGCCTGAGTTATGGCTTCGAGGCTGACTTCCCTTACACGACGTTCTCGTTCGTGTCCTGAAGTCTCGGGTCCCTTGGGAAAGTCAAGGGTATCGAGATCAGGAAGGAAGGAGGGCTGACGTCCTGTGTGTGCCTGATATGGCGATACTCCGTTATAAAACGTAAACGCATTAGTAACGAAGATGCCTTCCGCCAATACTCTAGTGAATACAACAGGGATGTTGTGTCTATTCAATTCTTCCTCAATCATGTGGAGGACGCCTCTGAGAATGCCGTTTCGTGACTCAATTGAAGTCGCGTGTTGGCCCGGTGCTCGGATACGAAGTTCCGTGCCCTTATTGGCCATCATGCTTTTAGCGGCCTCATTATTCAGGGCGCCTTCTCCATCTGAGTATAAAACTTTGAAGGGTCCGTGATAGGCAATCCAGCAGTAGTGGTAGGCATCGATGATTGTGTCGCGTTCTCTGTCGGAAATTTCAAGGCCTGCTGCCAGGCGAATACAACGATCCACAATATGAAATATGGTCCGTTTCTTGTACAACATGAGGTCCATTTCCCCTTCATCGAGCCAGTTACCAGGGAGGCTTACCGATGGTAATGTCGAGTTTCCTGGACGTTCCCATGCTCTACATTCCCAACAGGTGTCGCATATTTCCTTGATCATGTTCAGTCGAACGTTATCAAGCCCCACCTTTTCGAGGATTAGCCTCATCTTTGGCTCCTTCGCATGATACCATCGCAGATGCAGTTTTCGGAGTTCCTTTTTCACAACATGGGGTTCGTGACTACGGAGACTCTGTAGACTGTGTTGGATGTCAAATCTCGTCCAGTCGGGTAGTCGTGGAGCCCCAGAGCCGGTGGAGGCAAGGGGGTTCCTTGTAGCTCTGCGTAGTTGATCCCCTGTGTTGACTGCGTCTGGAGGTGGTGGTACGCCTTGTAGACGTCCGCGGCGGGCCGCTACCTGTGGCGTATCGCTAGAAGACGCAGAAGGCGTGTTTCCACGCTCGGGGGCGTCTCGTAGCAGGTCGTAGCTGCTGGTGCCAGATGTCGGATCGACGTTACCGAAGGAACGTGGTCGTGGTGGCCTGCGTGTGCGCCTTGGCGGCCACCTGAAGCTGAAGCTTGGCCCTCACCAGGTTTAGGTGGGGGTTTCCACCAAGCTGGCACGTTTTTGCCTTCGGGGTCGTGGTCGTCTGGTAGTTTAAATGGTTCAGCAAAACGACTTTTACCAGGTTCGGTATCAAGGTGATTCTTAACACCCTTGCTTCTCGTAAGATCCCTCTGACATGCTGGACATGGCCAGTATACAGAGATAGAGTCATGATATTTGCACTGCGTAGGGTCTCTGTTATGGCTAGGACTGTCCTTTCGGACGTTGTCGATGCATGCCGGGCACGTAGCCACCTTTGGGATGATACGATCACCGATGCGTCTCATACCTTCACCTGGTTCAGCTTGCTCAGGAAGGTCGGCAGGATAAGCATGTGCAGTATTTATAGGCGCGTTTCCGCGCGTGGTGTCAATGGCTTTCGCCAAGTAGACGGCTTCCACGAAGGCAGACTGCAGTCGTCGAGTGTATTTTTGTGCCAGTGAAAGCTCGGTGTTGCACGGTTGTGCGTGCACATGCTGACCGTTGCACTTGAGTCGCTCAAAGGGTTTAAGAATTGTCTTGTCGTTGCTGGTGATATTTGTCGGCTTCTTAATATAGTCACCAGTCGTATCTTTAAGTCCAGTAGCGCATTGATCAATGCGTACGGTCGTGATGTGTGGTCGGTTGGCAAGCTTCGTCCATGGAGAGATATCGTCCACCCATGTTCCTGTCGGTTGTTCGCGTATAAACCACCTCTGAGCGTCATCTTGGGTAACAGCAATTTTACCACAATAGATTATGTGTGGTAAGTCTTCTCTGTGGTGCTGTTCCCAAGTGTTATAGTTGACTTTGTAGTTATAGTAAGATGGTGGTCCTGTGGTGCGGCAGCTGGGTTGCAGTATGGCAACTCGTACGTAGCATATCTTGAAGTAGTGATCTATCACCTGCTGCACCGAGGGGTCTCCCAGGTCGACATATGTAGTCTTGTCCAAGTTGCCGCCTGAGGACAGTCCCCTTGAGAAGGCAAGCTCTGAGATGCCACCCTCACCACCACAAAGCTCCAACATATCCACGCAATTGTTATGGCCATAGCATAGTGTAGCAACTATGCTGTATATGTCAGCGTGTGTGTCGGGCATAGATGTGGGGAGGGTAAGGAACAGGTCATCGTCCTCGTCGGAGCTTATCAGCTCGACAGGGGCGTCAGTACTCCAGGTTGCCATAAGATCCTGTCCGAGTCCTGACAAGTCGTCGCCGCAATCGTCATTTCCGTCTTCGACGTGCTTTTTAATGCGGCGAGGCTTGATGCCTGCTTGCTTTTCGGCTTTGAGCCTTTCCTTCTGCTTTATACGCGATTCAGTGGGTAAAGCTTGCTCGTTTTGTTCGTCGGTCTGTGTACTCTTTGTCGCGGTGGAATGGGTACATGCGTCAATCGCCAGAGTCGGGAGGGGGAGAGAACAGTCATCTATGATGACGCGTCTATGTTTCTGTGGTGATTGAGTAGGCTTGTTTCCGAGCAAGACCGGTTCCTCGGGTTGCCAATACAACCGAGTACTGATGTTGGCAACCCCTGCAGGTAATGGTGCATGCCAATCATACCCTGTTGGTTGATCGGTAACTGAGATATCTTGAATAACCGCGTTGGTATCCAAGTTGATTGTTACACGTCGGATAACTTCAGACCATTTTGGTCCTCCTTTATGAGTCGTCACGTAATGACGAGTATTATGGTCTGTACGTGTATACGTATTTAAGTATACGGGCACGTTTCCGTGCGTGGTGGTACTCCCCAGGATTTTGTCGTTTAGGTAACGGATGAGTGTAGTACGTGTCTGAGCCCGCCATTCAGCATGTCGTACCGTATGGCCGTACCAGTCCAACACATGTTGTGGTATGGCCTGCTTACAGGTACATGTCCACAGCTTCGAGCTAATCGGTATCGATGATGCTATCTGCATATATGTACCACTTGGTGTATTGTCTTGCATATTGAACCGAATACCGAAATGACACAAACGCATCCGTATTACTGACAACTTCAGATCTTCCAGAGTATCACGTACTGGAGATAACTTCCAAACGTATCCTGGGGGACCGAATATGATGATTTTCATGCGGAGTTTCTTGGCTTTTATCAACAGGTTCTGGATACGTGACCAGTGTGGGGCCACTCTCTTTCCTGGAGTTCGTATATACCAGTCACCCGGAGTACTGATCCATATGAGAGTGTAATCTCCACTGATCACCGCACCTAGATAATTTGTGCCCACGCTTGTCATAAGTTCGTTGTGGGAAATACGGTCACAAATATAACCTCGTGTGCGGAGGTCGGCACATGCCTCCCTCGTATCTTCAATGACAAAAGCCCTCTTACTAAGGCAGGTTGCCCCGCTGTCCTTGTTACCCCCCGGCTTTTCAGCCATCAGGCAAGACGACGAGGGGGCGACGTCGCCCTGCCATCTTCAAGATGAAGAAGATGTGCCTACAATATCTGCCAACATCTGGGCTTCCCTCAGATGCTGGAGCTCAGCACTGCAGCGCGCCGTGGCCTCAGAGGCGGATTGCTCCGCAAATGCTGTCAGCATCGATGGATTATCCATCAGCTGTTTCAGCACGCCTTTGGACCTAGCGTCGCTGACCGTATGCAATTCACGATTAGTGTATCCCATCACTATTTTACGGCGGGACTGCACAGCGTCCATGGGTACACTACCACCATGCTGGGCCAGTGTCCTGGCAACAAAACAATCGAACGTCTCGAGATCGTCGATGTTGTCGCCTCGCATGGTGGCCTTGGCGAGCGTCTCCATCAACCCCTGGGGCAGGTTTCCCTGCAATTGATTGCGCTCCTGCGCTGGGGTCGGCTCGCCTGTCAGCACTGTCTGGAAGGACGTGCTGCTTGAGCCCGAGGCGGGTTGCCCCGCAGCTCCAAAACGATCACACCTGATCGACAGATGCCCTGACGGCAACTTCGTCGTCGGCATGATTTTGGAGCCTTCCGGGAGCTCCATCTTGACCTGCCCCTTACCAGGGAATATCAGCTTTTCCTGGCCTCGTTCAAGCACGATGATCGTGCGTTTGTCCTGCATACTATCGAGACCTAGGATGGCTGGCAGGTCCTTTCCACAGCCTGACACAATGTTCGTCTTGTATGAATCGTGTTGGGCTGACCCCTGGTACTCGCAGGCAATGCTAAATGTGCCTACGGTATCCGCTGGGGCCGACCCCTCTCCCACTCCGTTGATATGCAAACGAGAGCGGGGCTCGAATGTCCAAGCACGACCATGTGACTCAGCAGCCTGAACGAACTTACGGCTCGTGTTCTCGCCCGTGATGTTGATCTTCGAACCGACGTCGATGAGTATGGAATTCCCACCATCATCCAAGAACGTCTTACTCGGCTGCTTGATGTGCACAGTTTCTGAAGTGTCGGCTGTGTCGGTAGGCGGGTTTCCCCGCGGCACATTCGTACTCCCTGGCGGGTTACCCCGCACGACACTGGCATGCGACTCGCTCTCGGCCATGCGTGCCAGGTCAATGTACTGGAAGTACGACACGTGCTGGGCGTGATCACCACGCTCATCCCGCCAGTTGGCATACTCATCACGTATGCTCATATACTGCTCGCGGGTAGTGCGCCTTATCAGCGTTAGGTACGAGTGAAGGGCGATGTCTTGCAGCCCTTCGTTCATGACGTGATCCCGGTACCGCAGCCACTCCTCGAACTCCTCATTCGTCGCTGAGATGTTGACGGCCCTGGCTGCTGCTGCTGACGCCGCTGAGGATTCTGATAGGTCTAACGACGGACTATCAGTTTCAGGATTATTGGCATCTAGCATAAACGTTGTGTGTGTATTATCCATCTGATTCTGGAAATGTCGTACACGCAACTCGCGCAGCTGATCAGGGTCCAATGACATCTCAACCTCGCCTCCACTCTGGGGAGACATCTGAGGAGTATCCTGCAGGTTTCCCTGCTGAGGCGCCGTCATCGGGATAAGCTGATCGAAATATCCCGTTGCCATAGGCGGCCTTACCTCTTCAGGCAGGTGCCCCTGCTGGTGTGACGAAGCTGTCTGCATAGCTAGCATCCTGGCCGTCATCTCCTCCACCATGCTCCTTAGCTCCCGCAGCTCCCTCATTGACTGCTCGGGAGTCTGACTAAGGGAGCCAGTCCATGGGAAGGACGATGTTATAATGCCAGGTGCACGACAGATCGCACATGGTGGCTGCTGTGGATCTCCCTCACGCTGGTTTGTCACGTGGCCCACCACGTTAGAATTCCAGCATCCCTCGTGGAATAGGTGATTGCACCTCAGGCGATACACACTATCCCTGGGCTGAAATTCTTCGAGGCATACAGCACAGGTGTCCTCCATCCCAGTAAAGACTTCTACGTCTGCTACCCTGGGATATACCCGCCGCTGCCTCTCCAGTACCGTCTCGGAGGGCATGAAGGCTGATGGGGGAGTCCCCGTTAGGTCCATCACCTCCGGCCCTTCGACATTTGGCATGGAAGTGGTAGGAGTCACGGCGGGCGAGTTTCCTCGCAAAGGTGAGCCCCTATTCCGCACCACATCGAGTGCAGCTGCACGTGACTGGTCCCGTACACTTTGCACCGCCTGCCTCCTCATGAAACATGCCTGCTGAGTGTGGTGCGTCTGCCTGATGTAGTCAGGCACGCCCCTACTGCCAGACGATATTGAATGGGCAGTGGGTTGTACAACCACCTCTGGTGATGTTGGGGAAGGCATGAAGGCCATGTGCGGGTACATGGAGTGGTCACTGCAGCGCACATTGGTGAGGTTATGCATCTGATCCGCCAATTCCCGAACAAATTTGTTCGGGACCCTTGTACCGTCAGGGTATAATGGCGGATTCATCTGCGTGGGTGGTGGCCTCTGGCCCTGAGACATGCTCGGATGGGCGTTGAACGCCGGGATAAAGGCTCGTTGCCGAGCGGGGTCCCGTGGGTTGGGACCCTCCGGTTCCCAGGACCAGGCTGGCCTCCACCTCTGCCCACTTGGGTGAGGCAGATTATGGTTCTGCACCTGCTGTACCGCGGCCGCCACTCTTGAGCGATAGTCGTCGGGTATACCTGCCCTGTGGTGGCTTGGTGTACCAGGCAGGTTTCCTTGCTGACTCGTTGGCGTGCCGGGCGGCATCACGTTGAGGAGGGCTGTGCTGTGATCAGCCCTAGCCGCAGCTAACCTCTCCATGAGTGTGCCGTTTACTGCAGGGCGAACAGGTGTCCCAAATGGGGATTGTGCTGGCGGAGCGCCCGCTGGAGTCATGCCCCTTGGAGCGTGCATGCTCTGTGTGGGGCTTGCGTGCATTGGCTCGAACCGAGCAGGTCCGCTTGTAGGCAGGTTTCCCTGCATGGCTTGACGATTTCTCGTGGCCATAGCGGACATTGCTCCCTGGCCTGCGGCCCAGGGATCCTGCTGGCACAGCCTGTCCGCCAGCTGTTCTACCTGGTCAGGGTTCAGCGCAGCTGCAATCTGATCCAGGTCTGAAGTACTTATGGCCTGCCAAGACACGGCGCTCGGCCCTTGGCTTGGGGCACGGCTTGGAGCCGCGCTCCCGGCCTCACTCTCGGTGATCATAAAGATCCGAAAGATCTCAGGCTGGTTTCCCAGCTGGGTGGGGCTGTAGTGGTCCCCAACGTCCCTGTGGAGGTAGACCATGGCTGGATCAACGCCCTCTTGGTCTCGGGACCACTTGTACTTAACGCTGGAATCACCAACATCAGCCCACCTATCTGGGGCAGTCATCATACTGACAGAGACTCGCGCACGGCGGATCCCCAAATATTCTGGGTTGCGCCATTGCCTTCCAGTGGTCAGGTCCTCTACATGGGAAATGTAATACGGTTCAATGATACCGTTATCTCCCTCGGACAAGAGGACTCCGTTATCGGACCAACAGAACTTTATACCATCTTGTATGGCCTTGCGCCAATCTACAAAGATGATGAGGTCTGATTCTGGGTCCCACCCACTGTTCACGGCACGGCGGCGCAATGTCGGCACGAAGTGGATGCGTGAACGGCCTGTCCCCGTTTTCTTCGTGTTGTGCTCAGGTCTACAGGACAGGCCGTGCCACATAATGCCTTCGAAAGCGTGCCATCGAGTGCCATGCATGGCGACTTCAGGGTATTTAGCCGGTCTCCCGGCGGGTTCGTCGCACAGTACAATGTAGCTGTACAGCGACCATGGAGCTTTCAATTTCCATGAATGCCCCTGAGAGGCGCGGACGAAGATAGCAGGCTCGCCAGAGTCCCGCATTAGCACCTTGAATTGAAGGCGCTGTTTTTCTTCTCCGTCTGGTTCACGAACATGAACAACTTCCATCATGATGGCTGCGAGTTGGTCAAACGAGCGACCATACAACTGCTCGCTAATAACTTTGGCCTCTTCATAAGCGTGCCTCGAGTGACTTGTGTTCCAAGGAAAGTTCTCCACGAGGTCCACGAGGTTGATCCAACCATCATGATCATCAAAAGATTTCAGGCGCCACACAGGATTATGTGGCTTATCTGGCGCATGTCTACATATCCTGCTGATAGCTTTGCTTAACCTTTTAAGAGTATCATTGGATATGGGAAGAATTCTGGCCTTCCTGCATTCTTTCATGAATGGCTCATCCACCGAACGTATCGGTGGGAGCTTCCGAAGTGCCAGTCTATCCCTGATCAGATCTGGAGTCCCACTAGTGAAGGATGCGTCTCCTGGGTGGTGCAGCTGAACTGCTGGCGGGCTTCCCCGCATCGGAGCCTCTGTTGCTGAAGAGGCTGCGGCTCCTGAAGAGGAGGAAGCTGCGGCAGCAGCGCCTGGCGGGTTTCCCCGCGGAGATGCGCGACTGGCGCTGCCCCTGATCTTCGGCGCCCAGTTACCCCTCGACATAGCACCTTCATCGGACCTCCTGGAACGAGCCGCCAGAGGCGAAGCTGGCGCAGGTGCATACTCACTGCGCTCGAAAGCTGCCGCCCGTTCCGCAATGGACTTGCTGCGGCTAAGCGAACGTCTTCGTTCCTCAGTGGGGTCCTGGGGTTGCTGCTTGGGCACAGATGCTGGTATAGGAGCTGTGCGTTTCGGCGCCGGAGGAGGCTTAGGTGTCGGGGGTTCACTCTTGGCCTTCGAAGTTAGTGGGAGTGGGGGCTTTCTAGCCCCCTTCATGTAGAGCTTGCTGGAATCCTCCAGCATCTTGCGAGTTGCCTCGCGTGTGCGTTCATCTACTGTCTGAATACGCTCCTCATCTTCCGCCACACGTTGAGCCTTTGTCTCGTCCTTGATGACCGGCTCTGGTTGTTGGGACTGGCTAGATACGCCAGGCGAGTTTCCTCGCATACCAGGAAGACTAAAGAGCGCGTCTTTCTCTTCCTGGGTCATGGCTACCATTCCCCTTGGAGCCGGAGTAGGTTCCTCTTCTTCTTTCGGATCCAAGTGGCCCAAGATCCCGAGACGACTATTCACTGCTGCGATCTCTTCCGGTGTCATCGGGTCAAGTGGCGGATGGCCCTCCTTAGGAGGGGTTTTGCCCCTGTTGGGGCTCAGGCCTTCGTTGTTTCCAACGGGGCATCCTGGCCTGTGATTCTGGAACGGCTGGGAACAAGGACCACATGCAGCGTGAGGCCTATACTGCTTGCGAGCCGCGATAATATCTCGCAACTGGGTCCGCGCTTCTTGAATTTCAGGGCGGCGGATGTTTGTTGCAAGCTGATAGCCTCCACGGATGGGTCTGCCATCGCCGTCCCTATAGGCAGGATTGCCCTGGCCGAAGGCCGAGTGTTCCCCTTTTCGGCGTCGTGGGTCGTTGTATGGAAGTAGCTGGCCACCTCTTCTGGCAGCGTGTTCCTTTGGGCCAGCCTGTCTCCAATCACGAGGGAGTCGAGCCTGAGGATGTGGCTCTCCTCTGACGCGCGTATGGGAACGAGATCTTCTGGTGTTCTCATCAGAAGAGGCTGCTGATGCAGCAGGAGCGGCACCCGTTGGAGGTGCTTGAGGAGGCTCCTCTGCGATCCCGGGTGGATCGCTCGATGGAGGCAGGTCTCCCTGCTGGGTGGAGCTCGGCGCAAGTGGCTCTTGTGCCGATGGTGATGATGGTTCAGACTCATCAGGGTCGAAATCGACCTCTTCCTCACCAGTCACGTCCATCATGAGGATGGTGACGTCATCCTCATCTAACCCACAACCATCGCCTTCTACTTCTTCTGATGTCGAACTACCAATTATGATGGCCATTGGCGCATCTGGTAAAGGCAGGTTTCCCTGCATGGCCGGCGTCTGGCCGTCACTCGGCTGTCCTGGAGTAGGAGGCACAGTCGTCGGCTCAGGGTCATCGACGAGCATAGGCTGCCTAGCAATGTTACGCATGGCCGTATGGTTTGGCCTCATCCCCAGCTCCTGGAGATTCCATCCTGGCGGGGGACGATCATGACCACGCATAGCCATTGCCATTTCCAGGGCACGACGCCATCTACCATGGGAGTATACTACGTGTCGTTGCACTTCCTGAGGATTTATACTGTCAATGAGAGACAAAGCTGCCAAGAGTAGCTCTGAGCTACCGCAAGCTTTTGCAGACCCTCATGCATCCACATGAGGGTCTGCAAAAGTGTACGCGGTCCATATTCGCCTGGAGCAAGCGAACCAGGAGGTATGAACGGAGAACCTGGTTCACCTGCAATGAAGGCCTGAACAAATGCTTGAGACTCCATTTCAATTAAGTCTTCAATAGTGTGGGGATATTCTCCCAGCAGAAAAAAAGGCCTGTGTCCAGGCGGGATTTCGGGCGGAGGTTCGAGGTTCTGTTGAACCTCGGAAGGCGAAGCCTCTATAGTGGTGTCCTCGCCGTCGCTCTCGTAGGCCATGATGTTGCCTGGGTTCCCGAACATCCAGTCGAAGAAGGAAAGAGGCTCGTTTCCGAGCGTACCGTGTTCCACGGGAGTGAGTTCATTACTGACCGTGACGAACTGGCGGACGTACTCGAGGTAATACGCGTATAATCCATGACCATACCCCTCGAGCTCGTCAATGTTGTCCATGCCAACGACCCATGTGAAAAATATATGTTCCATAGCCTCAAAGTCCTGGAGGCTCAGATACTCAATGGATGGTGTGCTTGAGCCGAAATGGACTTCGGACGACATGCCCTTTCCATTTCCCTTCGCTGGACAATCTCGCACAAGATGATCGGTACTACCACACTCATGACATTTGAGAACCTGGCCGTCTCTACCTCGCGGGTTTCCCCGCCTACCTTTGCCTTTTCCTGAGGTCTCTCTACGGCCTTTACCGCGGCCTTTTCCCCCAAAGAATATCTCATCATGTTGTTCATCTGAGAGCCTCTGGAGAAATGCCGCGATACCTCGCCCGTTCAACCTCCGACGACCACGCTTGCCTTTACCCTTTCCTTTAAAACTTCTGCGTATCCTCCTTCTAACACGACGCACTGGTTTTCGTGTGAACCTCCTCCACCTTCGTTAGCCTGTTGTAACAGCCAGAATAAATGCTCAGCACGCTGATTGTCGTTATCCATATTCATGATATCTGACCAATCTAGAGCTTCAACACCATCTGATGATATAGTGTCTGTATCGGTGCCGGAGTCGAAATCTTCGTCTCCTAAATAGGTGGATACACCGTCGGTTAGGGGATTTGATTCCCCCCATAACGAGCGGTGTGGTTGTGGTTCTCTAGAAGGAGGGCTGGTTGCCCAGCTTGGTTGTGATCGATCCCCTGCTAATAAAGCAGTGGATTCTCCTGGGTCATCGGCCCATATGTTTGAGGGCCCGTTTCCAGGCTGGACTTCAGTAGTCAAGGTAGTGTAGAAATTTCCACTACCAGATCCCCTTCCTCTTCCAAACACGGATCCTATGTTGCCAGGGGATCGTTCGGATAGGTGACCTACCGAACGCATCCTTTCCAGCAACTCATCATATTGTTGTTGTGTTCGAGGCATTTGGTGGTTGAGTGGCTGCAAGAGTTGCATGGCTTTCTGTTTGCCGACGCCTAAGGCGCGGAATAGGATAGTAGTTAGCAGTTGGAAGTTAGGAAGGTCGAATCCCACCGACTGCGCCTCAAGTCGGGCCATTTCGAACCGGGTAAGAGTGACATCGATTCGTTCCCCGTGAGGCACATGGAAGTCGATGAGTTGTGTGCCGGAAGTGAGCTGTCGCTCATCTTCCAGGCGTTCGAACTTCATGCTGAGGAGGAACATGATGTAAGTTACTGGGTCCGTGTGGACCCCATCAATGTCAGCACCATAGTTTATAATGTCAGGCGGTACCCTCATGGCGAGTGTCCTCGCTAGGCCTCCCAGGCCGCGTTGTATTGCGGCCGCTTGGGCCTGTGGCGTCATACGTCCGCTTGTAACGTTGAGCCACACGTTGACCTCGTAAATGTACTCACGAAAAGGTACATTACCCTGAGGGTCCCAGTATGGGCCATGTGTTTGCCCATCGGTGCTGTTATCTCCCCGACGCATGTGTGCGATTGCTGCCCCCAGCGCGAACCATATGATAGCGAAAACGATTAGCCCAAGAATGTGTAACGAAGAATGGTTATGATGAGCGGTGTCACGCTGGGGTAGCGCCTTGTCGAGTCTTCGAGGCGCTCTGTCTGGCGGGTTTCCCCGCCCTTGCTTCAGGTATTGCGTTATTGGCTCGTTGCCGAGCGGTTGATAGTAACGCAATGATGAAGCGTATATGGTACCAATCTGGTCGTCTAGACGTCGCACCTCTCGTGTAGCTTCTTGCTCTTGAATAGATCCTCGTAAATGTACTGGGAGTGGTGGCGCAGGGTAGTAGGTGGTCACGAAGATCGTGCCGAAGAATGTGAGGCTGAGAAGAGCAAGAGCTGACCACACGAGAGTGCGGCCAGCTCCGCTACCAAGTCGAAAGTGAGCTTGGTAACTCAAATAGGGCATATAGCCTGTCATATAGCATCCGATTCCAAGGCGCTGACCGTGGACATCGGATGGCAAATAGCGTCCATCGCTCTGCTGTAGCTGTGAAGGTACAGTATGAGGGGTGGGCGGATAAGATAGGATAAGATCGATGTAATGATCTTTCCAGCACATAGCGAACACTCGCGGTGTCCGGGCAAATAGGGCGCGCGTGCCTTGAGCCCAAGGCAGCGGCGCGCGAGCTATGCTCCCGATACTGTAACATCTCCCAAAGAGCTACCCCTAAAGTTGGCTGCCTCGGCATTGCGCATGACGCCGCAAGGCTCTTCATCGCCCACGCTAGGGACACATTCAGGCACCAGCTCAGCACCGACCGCAACCAGTAGTTCCATGACCTTGGTATCAAGCTAGCAGACAATAGAACAGCACGGGACGCCAGGTCCGAGTGGCAGCTGACCAAGAAGATCCGGATCCACGGCGGCTGCAAGCCAAAATACGACAGTGCGTTACCCACCATGCAGCACTCCGATGGTACCATCATGGGCAGTCGGAGCGAGATCAGCCGCGCCACGCTCCAGCACTTCGCCAAGATCGAGTCAGCAGACATCAGGGACAAGTACGACCTCACGGACCGCTACAACAGCAGCCGCACTGGCAGGTCACCACCCGATGAGGTCTGGCAGCACCTGCTCATGACACTCAATGACCTGGTGGAGAGCTTCGCGGACGGCAAAAAGGGTCGAGCAGGAGGGCCTGACGGCAACCTCGACGACATCCTCAAACTCGCGCCCGAGGAGACGGCCCGCCACTGGCATCCTGTCGTGCTGAAGACGATCCTGCGAGGCCGCGAACCAATCCAATTCAAGGCAGGTATCGCAGTGAAACTGCACGAGGGCAGCGGCACGAGGGCCCTACTGGAGCACTACAGGTCGGCCCTCCTCAACAACACAGTGGCCAAGCACTACCACAAGTGGCTCCGCTCAACGACGTTGAGGGTCTGCAGCTGTCTACTGAGAGTCACTCAGCATGGCGGAATCCCGAAGACGTCAGGTGCGTACTCCACCCACACCATCAAAGCGTTCTTCGGGATCTGCAAGCGCAAGCGCCTCAGCGCCGTCGGCATCCTGTTAGACCTCCGGCAGGCCTTCTACTCCGTCATCCGCGAGTTCGTCCTGGGGCGGGAGGGTGAGAAGCCGTGGCTTCACAAGGTGATGTCAGGATGCGACCCACCAGAATGGCTCATGCCTGCCATCCAGCAGTTGATCACAGCACCAGGCTACCTAGCGCTCAACGACGTAGACGAGAACCTCCGTTTCCAGCTGGGAGAGGCACGCGACACGACATTCTTCCAAGTACGTGGAGACAAGCTATGCGCAGAGAGCCGCAAGGGCACACGCCCAGGCAACAGCCTGGCCGACCTCATCTTCAACATCAGCTTCGCGCGCGCCCTGGGCCCGCTGGAGCAGGAGTTGCAGGCGGGGGGGTACTCATTGCAGCTACCACCTGTGAGAGAGCAAGCCATCATCACCACAGGCCACCTCCGAGATCATGAAGGGGCCTTGCCAGAAGTATCCTTCATGGACGATGCGACATTCCTGTGCGTACTCAGGGACAATGCAAAAATCGAGAGCAGCATCTTTGATATATTGTCCATCGTTGCGGGGAGACTCAAGATCTTCGGGCATGATCTACACCCCAAGAAGACCAAAGCCCTGCTACAGATCGACGGACACGCCAAACAGCATATCAAAGCGAAGATCTTCCAGACCAGCCCCGTCACACTGCACCGCGAGAATGGCCAACCGCTGACCAACATCGATGCTACCACAGCTGAAGTTACGACCGAGGGACTCACATTTGGGCAATGTAGTGGCAAGCGACGGCAGCGAAAGGGCCAACCCTTATGAGACGCATCATCGATCACAGATCTGCGGAGGGGCCCCTGAAGAAATCCATCTTCCGACTGCCGCACATCAACCTCGGAGCCAAGATGCAGTACCTCACGGCCCTGGCGCAGAGCAAGCTGACACACGACTGCGAAATATGGGGGCCGCTGACAGTACAACAGAAACAGATGCTGCAGAGCCGACACATGGCGAGTCTCCGAGCGGCCGCACGACAACAGCGACACGGGTCGGGACACGTACACACCTTGGACGACGAAATCTACTTGCTATGCGATGAGGTCCCGATCCACATGTCCCTGCGTCGACGACGCCTGATGCACTTCATCAGAATGCTGCACGCGGACACGCCTTTTCGTCACCGCCTCATCGACGAGCTCTGGGAGGACAGTAAGGCCTGGAATGTACTTATCGTCGAGGACCTGGATTGGATAAAACGATTCCTACTGGATGACGAGGACATGGGCAGCGACATCAGGGGCCTTGTACGATGGGTACGAGCACAGCAAGGGCACTCCGCACAAGCCATGATCACGCGTGCCTGGCTTAGGTACAAGGCCTGGCAACACGACGTATATCGACATCGGATCTGGCAACGGCAGCTGCATCGGCTCGCGCAAGACTTCGGACTGACCACGCCCAACTTTGACGGACGGCCACCTACACAACACAGTGGTTACATGTGCTACGAGTGTGGCAAGGTCCTGAAAACGCGTGGAGCATGGAAGCGCCACCGCACCATGGAGCACATCGGCTTCGACCTTCCTGAACTACTCGCCCGCTCGACAACGCGCCCTGGGTGCGGGAAGGACTTCGTCGCGCGATCTCGCATATTCAAGCGCCTAAGAAGGTGCCCCAGGTGCCTGGCTGTCCTCCAAGCAATTGAAGTTCCAACGGATTTGCAGGAGGCAGCCGAACGTCGCGATGAAGAACGCGAAGCGGTGGCGGCGACGAAGGCGATGGGCCACGGAGCTACTAAGGCGCCGGCGCCTGCGCAGCAGATCACACACATCAAGCTCGCCGACCACATCGAGCAACACCAGCTCCAGCTCTCGCCTGCGCCGCCCGCAGCAGCGGACCTCCAAGCGGAGACGCCATCAGCAAGGACCTTTGCACCGCGCAGGCCCATGGTTACTACTACCATGTTCTTACTACACCTATTCTCAGGAAGAGGCCGAGTGGAGGATTTCCAGCACCACTTCGAGATGAATATTCGGGAACGTAATTTGATAGTATTATCAATCGATGTGCAGATCGACCCCGACAAAGGCGACCTGACGAAGCCAGACGCTGTTGATTTTTGGTGCGCGGCGATACGCCAGGGCAAAATCTTCGGCATCGTAGCGGGCCCCCCGTGCGAGACGCGGCGCTCATCGCGTTGGCGCGCCACCGAGGGGAAAGCCCCGCGCCCACTACGCACCCGCGACTTCCCCTGGGGCATACAAGCAGCCAATCAAACGGAGCTTCAGCAGCTAGCGCTGGCCAACGAGCTGTACAGGACAGCCTTACTACTCATCACCACGGGCCTGCAGTACAACGTCTCTGCTATACTCGAGCATCCTGCCCCAGCTACCTGGTGTCCTCAAGCGCCGAGCAGCTGGCAGCGAGCGGAGACGCTCTGGCTGTTGGAGCAGACGAACGTTGAGTTACACTACACCGACCAGTGCCAGTTTGGGCAGGTCGCGCGAAAGCCAACGTGTCTGATGGCGGTACACCTCAGCGAACTCACACAAGAGCTTGGGGCAGTGCCTGGTGGTCAGCTGTGCCGACATAACGGACACGATAGAGCTTGCGGACGAGACGGGCAGGGCGGCTGGAGGACCGCCCCTCTCAAATAATATCCTTCGAGGTTGTGCAAGGCAATGGCAACGGCCTTCGCAGCCCACTGGGGGCAACTCGCTGACGAAGATACACTGTGGGCCGAGACAGATGAATACTACCACAGCTTTTATGCGCCACTGGACCATTACATTGAGCCAGAACAGTTGGGGCACGACTGTCACAGGGCATGGGGTCATCACCGGCGCTAGCATCGACACGCAGCAGCGCGCTGCACTACGGCGACAAGCACGGCGAGGTGGATCACCACAGCCTCGGGCTCACAAGCGCAGGCAGCACCGCGTCGGCCTGCACAACTATTTCGGATGAATCGTCGTTTTGAATTGCAGATTTGCAGCACGTCCAGTGGACTGATTGGATTATTATCTTGCAGCATTCAGCTACGGGGCCACCGAGGGTCTGCGTACTTACTGCACTTACGGACTCAATGCTTGACGTGACCTGTGCGAAGGTATGGTTATGCGAGCATGGATTTTTCATGGACTGCGATGGCGTGCCATTCTCGAGGGGGGGGGGGCCCGTAGCGCCCATACGGGTGGGCACGATCCCTCAAAGGCGACGGAGCGTGCCCCCCCCCGAGTATGTTTTTTGTATTCTTCTTGGCGTTATCTTGCAATTCTGGCATTGGTTTTCTATGCGTATCTATTTCCCTGGGTAAAGGCAGCAAAGCGCCCAGGCACCACTGTAAGTGTTTCGTTATCTCTTGCTATCTCTTGGCAGTTGGGCAGCAAGACTGACTCGAGTACCACGGGCTTGTGCACCACTAATGCAAGCAGCTCAAGCAGTATTACGGCGACCAGCATGTAGGAGCCGAGTACCACAGGCCAGCGCAGCGTTGAGACGGGCACGATCACGGCGGTTACTACAGGGCACTCCGCGGCGAAGAGCGGCCTCGGCGACAAGCACTACGGCGTCAGGACTCAAGTCCTGAGGAAGCCCCGAATGCGTGGGAAGACCTCAGGCAGCGTCGCCAAGTTCTTGCTTGTGTTAGGACGCAAATCCTGGGGAAGCCCCGAATGCGTGGGAACACCCCAGGCACAAGTCGCTACGTTTTGCTGTAGGTATCTTGGCGGTGATTGGTCGTATACAACTCAGTGGTCAACAGCTGGCTGGCGGTAAGCGACTCGTACGATCACGCTGCACCACTGACTGACATCAACCACATCCCTAGTACGGCCCACTACACCTCTTTACAAGTCAACGCTGCCCTGGTGAGGCATGGATCAAACTTCGAGACGGGCTCGAAAGGTGGGGGGGAAGGACGAGTACTTCCCGCGCCCACCAGGGGGGATGGTGAGGGGCAGGGGGGGGGGTAGGACGTCTACTACCTGCGCCCCCGCGGTCCGCCCTAGCTCGCCACCCCCACCATTCCCATGGCGGAGGAGGAGCTACCCGAGCGCCTATGGGCGAAGCGCAGGACAGCCGAGACATCCCACTCCGACAAAAATGCACCAGGCCTGGGGCTCGCCCCCACAGAGGGCACCGTGACCCCTAGCCATAGCGGGACGAGGTGGGACAGCCACGACCCCCACTTGAAGTCGGTGCATGGAGGCCTCATGTGCGCCCACGACCACCACCACAACACCAGCGACAAGCCGACTCCCCAACGACCCAGCAACCAGCACGCGCGACAAGCAACACTCAACCAGCAACCAACCGACCACTCACACCATTACCATCTCCCGACATCAGCGCCGACATGCACGACCGCGTCGGGTACCACATGATCGAGGACAACTGATATACCCTACGCTGGGTCGAGTACCACAGGCTTGGCATCACAGTGTCACGCTGTACTACGACGACCAGCATGATTGAGCACCGCAGAGGCAAGCAGTATCACTTCGACCAGCACGACTGGGACGAGTTCCACAGGTTCGCGCACTACAGAGTCAAGCAGTACCACAGGATCGAGAACTTCAGAGTCTACCAGAAGAAAAAGGGGCAGCCTGCCCCTCGACGTGGGACACACAGCGCAAGGCGCCGAAGGGTGTGTCCCCGTCGCCCTCGCGTGGCATGCGAGGGGCCGAGGCCAGCCGGCCATAGACGGCATGAGGTGGAAAGAGCAGCCGCCAGTGCAGGCCAGCTGGAGCCCACGAGTGGCTCGGCGAGCCTCCACAGCGCGCGGCGCCGAAGGGTGGAGGTCGCCAAGGCGGGGGGCAGCCAGCCCCTCGGAGCCGCCCCCACGGCGGCTGGGCTCAGCGCTCCGCGCCGAAGGGAGCCCAGCCGCCGCCGTGCGGCCGCCGGCCCACACGAAGAGGCCGACGGCCTGGCTGCGCGCCGTGCCGCGCTGCCTGACGCCCGCGGGTGCGGGCGCGCGCGGCGCCCGCCCATGGGCCCTGTCGGGCCCCCCTTTTTTAGAAACCCGGCCCCTCCCCCCTCCTCTGAGGTATTTACTGGTCCCTGGTCCCCTCTCTTCTCCTCGGGGTCGGGTTCCCGGGGCCGCCGTCCGAGTGCCCGCACGGCCCTTGTGGGCCGCTGCGGCGCGCTCCGCGCCCGCGGGGCGCGCGTGAAGACGCTGTGTAGCGAGAAACGTCAGAAACGTCAGCACCAACGAACCCCATGATGTACCTCTGACGAACGACGCAGCCAGGGCACACGACACAAGGAAGATGAGCGGACCAGGCGTTCGAGAACCACGTTGAGGGGCTCGATCGTGTGTGGGGCCCTGCAGGGGGAGACCTCTGGCAAAAGCGAGACCCCCGATTGGGAACACCCTGGGGGCTCAACATGGCAAGGATACGGGTGGCGAGGGTGAGAGGAGCGTACACAGGCGCAACGGGGAAGGGACATAGTCAGACTGCGGGCGCGCGGCGGTTGCGACGATGCAGCCCAGACGCCCTGCAGCATTCGTATGTACACGCCCCTGTCCTGACATCTGTTGTAAGGGCTGAGATGCGGAAGAGGCAGTTGGGTGTAATCAAATGCCCATTATCCACCGCCCACTTCCCCTCCTCGGCCTCATCACACTTTATCCTCCCGCTCATGCTCCCCCGTCTACTGGTCCATGTGTCGTCCATCACCTACTGCTCCTCCTCGTCCTCCTCCTCCTCCTCCTCCTCCTCCTCCTCCTGCCCCTCCCCGTCGTCACCCCCGATCTCCTGCAGTGGCCCTCCTCATCTTCCTCCGGCTGTCTCCCTGTGTTGCACGTATCCTCCTCTTCCTCCAAGTGTTCCCCCCCATCATGCCCACCGTCTCGTTCCTCCAAGTGTTCCCCCCCATCATGCCCACCGTCTCGTACTGCTGTCTCACATCCTCGTCCTCCTCCCCCCACACACGGGCAACGTCGTCGGGAAAAGTGTGGAGATGACCTCGGCCCTGCGTCTGAAGGCCCAAAGGATCAATGCTCCTGTATGTGTTGTCTTCATGTGTATGATCGCTCTCTCTCTATCTCTCTCTCTCTCTCTCGCTCCCATTCTCTCTCTCTCTCTATTTCTCTCCCGCTCGCCATTTTTTTCCTCTCTCTGTCTCTGTGTCTCTCTCTCTCTCTCTCTCTCTCTCTCTTTGTATATATAGATATGTGTGTGTGTTAGTGCTTCTCACTGCGCACCGCAATCGCGGCCAGCCGCCGCGCGAGGCGACGGCGAACCGCGCGAACGCTCCAGCCACGCCAACGGCCCCCTCCAAGGCCTCGCACGGCACGACGACCGCGCTCGCAGGCCCAGCCACCGAGCACTCCACCCCTTTGGACGAGTAGCAAGACGAAGCCAGCCGGCTCACTTGGCAGCGACGGCCCAAGCCAGGGCACCGACGGGAGCGAGCTCCATCCGAGACCCACGAAGGGCCTCGCAGGGCCTGACGCCCCACCCCCGGAAGGGACTGCCCGAGCCCACAGAGGAGCCCAGGCCGCCTGGGGCCAAGAGAGGCAAGCAGTCCGGGCTGGGTCTAGCTGGGCGCACCAAATCCGAAACCGAGACGCACTCGAGCTCGGGGGCGGCCCAGAGGGGAACTTCCAAGAGGGGGGGGCGCAAATCATGGTCGGCGGCATGTGCGCGGCCAAGGGGCGGGGCCAGGGACGTAGCGAAGTAAGAAGAACCACCATGAGATCTGAGGAACTATCATGCCCCACGCCATGAGATGCCACCCCCCCTAGTCATCCCCCCTCTTTTGGCCGCCCCCGACAACACTGGTGCACCACATCCATCAAGAGTGATGCCACGGAGCGCACTCGAACAACTACAGAATGTCCGGTGCGCACTGCCTGCCGCGCGTGGCCTTCTTGAGCTTCGCCACCAGACCTGGTGACCGGGTCTCCGCTCGGCGCGAGACTTCCGCAGCTCCGCTTCGGGCCTGGCTATCTTCGCCTCGCAGCGTCGCAGGTAGGCCTGAGGGACGCGCCACTCCAGCCCGCGCCACAACTGGCTGCAGCGCTCCTCGTTTAGGGTTTAGGGTTCAGGGCCTCCACGACGCAATTGGCTGCGGCGCTCCGCAGGCTCTTCTCCACCTGCCCAGCCGCTCCCACGTGCCCAAGGAAGACCGGGAACCGACGGGCAGGCGAGACGTCAGGGTGCTGCACCACGGGAACGTCGTCCCCCTGCAGGGCGTCGGGCTGCACCAGGCAATCCACGTCGGGCAGGGTGTAGGACGGGGCGTCCTGGACCTTGCCCTCCTTGCTGCCGAGGCCGTCTGAGACGCCAGCGCGATCCACGCCGACGGCACCAGGACCCCCTCAAGCCTGGCCTTCTTCGACACGACGCGCACGAGCCCCAACATTGTTGCTCTCTTAGGCAAGTTGCGGATCATGACCATCACCACCATGACCATCATCATCATCATCATCATCATCATCATCATCATCATCATCATCATCATCATCATCATCATCATCATCATCATCATCACCACAATCTCCTCCTACTTGTCCAGCTCCTCCTCCTCAACATCCTCCTCCTCTTCGTCCTCCCCTCCTTCCCCCCTCCCCTTTGAGCCTTCTCCTTTTGTTACTCTTTTCTCCTCATCCTCCTTCCCCTCCACGTCCTCTTCCTCCACCATACCCACCTCTTGCCTCCCCCCCCGCTCCCTGACCCCCAGGCCAAAAATATAAATACCCATCTCTAGTGTCCCACTTCACCAGCCCCTCCCCCCGTGCCTCCTCCCTCCTCATTATCTTCCCTCTGTCCCTCCCCATTCCCCCCCTTGCATCCCTCTCCTCGTCCCCCTGATATTCCTTGCCCTGCTCCTGCTTCTGCACCTCCTTCTCCTTCTCCTGCGCCTCCTCCTCATTCCCTTGCTTTCCCACCTCCTCTATCCTCACTTCCCACCTCCGCCTCATCTCTCCAACTAGTCTTGTTGTCCATCCGACTCATCTTCAGTTTCGCCCTCCTCATCATTAATATATTTCTCCATTAGTTTGCTCCGTAAAAACCCTCATCCTCCTCCTCCTCTTCCTCCTCCTCCTCCTCCGCCTCCTCCTCCATCTCATCTTCGTCCTCCTCCTCCTCCTCCTCCTCGCTCCATGCCTGCTGTCTGCCCTACACCGTCCGTCCCCTCCAGACCTCTGCCGATGACTGCTTCTGGTTTCGTCTTCTTCGATAGCTCGCCTGTGCTGTCGATGCACGTGTGCTGTTGCTGACACTTCGACTTGGGCGTGCTGATCTTTTCCATCGCTCTTGCCATCTTATGTTTCCTTTCTCGGCGCGCTCGGAAGTGCAGGTGAGCTCCCCTGATCCCTCTTTCTGGCTCGTCCCACGTCCCTCCTCCTCCTCCTCCTCCTTATCCATTATCCCTCCTCCTCCTCCTCCGCCTCCTCCTCCTCCTCCTCCGCCTCCTCCTCTTCCTCCTCCTCGTTCACCAGAATTCTCCCCTCTGCGAAATCGAGGCCACGGCCACGGCCGTGCCTGCGAGCCTTGCTCTGAGGCATGGCTAAACTCGCCTACTTATCCTACGCCTGCGCTAAGGCAGGAACGCTGGACCATTGGTGCTGCAGTGGTCGGTACTGCAGAACGGAATGGCACACCAGTGCAGCGAATGCAAGCCTAATTCATTCCCCCTGGCTGGATGAGGGAGGAACACGGATGGCCCAGAACTCCGGAGGATCGTTCTCTGCCCGGCGAGAGACGTGCAAGCGAAACGTGGCCAGAAGTGCGCAGGTCAGGAGCAGGGGCCTCTTCGCGGATGGACCAAGGCCCCATGGAGGTTTCCGTCACAAGTCGCGTCTCGAGGGTGGAGGTTCCCCAAGAACGGACGGCATGCGGACACCCCTCCCGAGCTGTGGGTGTCCTTGGGCTGCGTGCCAGCTGGAGAGGTTCTGGGCAAGATGGGCAGAGCACCGAGCGACACAGCACATGGCTGGCGAGAAAAACGTTCTCCTGTCGGGGAGGAGGAGAGCACAGCGCGCGACCACTGAATCTCACCATGGTGCGACACGCACAACAGCGTGAAACAGACGATCGCCAGCAAACGAAGTACGCCAGACGATGGCGAGAATTATGGCGAAACCCTGCGGTGCTTCCGAGCCGTGGCAACGGACATGTTGGCGGCGACACCGATGGCGCAAGCTGTGGCACAGCCTGTGGCGCACTCGCCAAGGCAGCGGACGATCTGGTGGCTCACGGGGTGTCTGGCGTAGCCTGCGGCGCACCCACAGTCCCGAGGGACGCGTGCCGGAACCTGTGGCGCAACTTGTGGTAACGTACACCCATCGAAGCGACGGCCGCGTTGGTGTCCCGCGGGGCATCACATGGCCTATGGCAAAACCGCTGGCGCAACCCGCGGCCCAACCATTGACGCCCATTGAAGCCTTGGACGATTTGTGGCCTGCGCGGTGTCTGGCGCAACCTATGGCGCAACATCTGGCACACCGTGAGGCAACGGACGAGTTGGTTGTCCACAGGGCTTCTGGCGCAACCGATGGCACTCCCATCAAGTGGTGTCTGGCGCAACATGTGGCGAGTTCCAGGGCGCAACCTAGGCGAAGAGCGGCGTTTGAGATCTCACTGCCAGGTCAATTGTTTCTTTCATCTCGTGCGCCTCAGACCTCTTGACGCCTTCCGTGGGGCAGCTGTTTCATCCAGGATAATCTTCCGATGGCGTCAGGGGGCCCTAACGGCCCCCCCAAAGGCGGAACCAAAGAAACTTTACTCAGGGATGTTGGACGTTGCTCAATGAGGTGGGGCGGGCGATAAATCGGGGGGGTGGAGAAACGTGCACATTTCGTGCCCCTTTTGGGCCCCAGGCCCCTTGGGGCACAAGATGTATACTTTTGTTCACCCCGCCCATGTATCGCCCCCCCCCCCCATTCTCGCAACGCCCGAGGACGCGAGCAAACCAATCCGCCGGAGGTCCAGGGAGGGAGATGGAGCGCGGCCAGCTGGAGTCCAGAGCGACCCGGTTCTAGCCTGCACGGGAGGAAGGGGCCGATCAAAAGCGGCAGCGGCACTGAAGGGGGACGAGGGAGAGGGGCGGGGGGACGAAGGAGCAGGACGGGAGAGGGGAGGATGGACGAGGAGAGGGGAGGACGAGGACGTGGGAGAGGGTGGGAGAGGAGAGGGAGAGGAGAGGGGAGGACGTTGGAGAGGGGGGGGGGGACGAGGGAGAGGGAAGGATGGACGAGGATCGAGGTTCGAGATGTCTGGGCGTGATGGGAGATGCCTGGGCCTCCTGGAGCGCTCTGGTCGCGGCCGGGGAAAGGGAAGGGGCAGCGGGGCGAGGGGTGGGAGAGGGAAGCAGAAGCTAGTGGAGGAGGAGGAGGAGGAGGAGGAGGAGGAGGAGGAGAGGGGGAGGAGGGGGAGGAGGAGGAGGAGGAGGAGGAGGAGGAGGAGGAGGAGGAAGGAGGGGAGGAGGAGGAGGAGGGAGGGAGAGGAGGAGGAGGGGGGGGAGGGGGAGGAGGAGGAGGGAGTCCGTGGCCGTTTTGGCCCAAGGCGCCTGCGGGGCATCTCCCCGCCCCCGAACCCGCCCCCGCCGCAGGGCGAGCGGGCGGCGCTCGAGCGAGGCATGCAGCGATGTCGACCGCGGAGCCCTCACAAGCACCCCCACGCAAACCCCGACACTGCCAACTCTGACAAGAACTACGGCCACGAGCAGTACTGCGCTTTCGGCGGGAGACCCTTACCACGGTCAAAACCTCGCAAGGAACACCGCGCACTCTGCGAGACCGGCTGGACAACACTGGCAAGCTGCATGGCGAAGAGTCGCATCTGCGGCACGGAAGCGGTTGCCGTCTTCGCCTGATGACCTCGCAGGCGCTGCCAACCTTGGGAGCAACACCGCCTTCAGCCAGCAGACCTCCGGCCACCAGCAGCGCTCTTGCGGGCACCAGCGGCGCTCGAAGTGGGACCAGGAGCACTGCTACGGCGACCGCTGGCGCTACAACCGGGACCAGCTGCGCTTCAACTGGGGCCAGGACCAGTAGCGTTCCTGCAGCGACCAGCAGCGCTACAGAGAGCACCAGAAGCGCTCCTGCGTGGACCAGCAGCGCCCCTACGAGGACCAGCGGCGCTCCTACGAGGACCACTAGCAGCGCTCCAGCGGGAACCATAATCACTCTTACGAGGACCAGCAGCGCTCCTACGAGGCCAGCAGCATTTGAACGGGAGCCAACAGCGCCACGACGGGAACCAGAAGCGCTCCTACGAGGAGCAGCGGTGCTCCTCCGAGGACCAGCAGCGCTCCAGCAGGCACCAGCAACGATACGGCGGGGGCAAGCTGCGCTGCCACAAAACCACGAGGACCCACCAGACCTCCTGTGAGGACCGACAGACCTCCTGTGGGGACTGGACCGCCTATGGGAACCAGAGGGGCTCCTACAACGACGAGAAGGGCCACCACGGGAACCAGGAGACCTTCAACGAGGACCAGAAAACCCTGGTCGCCTCGGATGGACGTAGCTCGATTCAACTCTGGTCTGCGCCGCGAGGCACAAGCCTTCGTCCCGACTTACGTCGCCGTCGAGGGCAGCGCCGAAGGCTACGCCGCCCCATCCGCAACCATCCAGATCATCAGCATCGTCCGCGCCGCACTGAGATTCCGGCGCTGCTTCAGCGTGCTGACGGCAGAGATGGCAGCCCCACTGCCACGCTCGCAGAGGCTCCGTGAACCGAGAGCCCGACGAGGGCGCCCCCCCTGCTGGGGCAGCCCTTGGCGCCGGCCGCCTCCTTCTCCGCCAAGGCGGCGGAGCCGAGGCCCCGGCGGCGATGTCCAGGATGGGCACCTCGGCGGAGGGGGGCCCGCGGGCGGGGCCCAAGGGCGCTGGCCCCGAGAGGCCAGCAGACCCACAGGCGAGGCAGGACCCGGCCCTCGCCAGCAAGAACAGCAGGACGCTCCATCCCGGAGCAGACCTGGGCATGAGCCCGGAACCAAGCCAAAAGATGGGTGCCCCTCCTTGGGATCCCCTCGGTTGCCCTCCCCACCTGGCCCATCGGACTATGTCGCCGAGGACCCCCCCCCGTCGCCACGGCCGGATCCACAGCGAAATCCCGAGCCGCGGATCGAGGCCGACGGGGCCATCCGTGTCGACAACTTCCTCGAGGACCGCGACGACACGGCCGCCATCATAACCACGCTGTCGCTCTGCTGCCAGCAACAAACGTGTCTATCAACGACGGGCGCATCCTTGCCACCTGCACCTCCCGCTGACGACGTCGCCGTCGTCGTCGACGACAACAGCCTGGTTGAGCGGCCCTCTGGCGGCATTTCCGACGACGGCGCAACGGCATCGACGACGACGACGACTACGACGACTACAACGACGACGACGATGACGATGAGGACGAAGAGGGCGACGATGACGACGAGGACGACGATGACGACGAGGACGAGGACGACGAGGACGACGAGGACGACGATGGACGACGATGGACGACGATGACGACAAGGACGACGAGGACGAGGAGGACGAGGACGAGGCCTACCAGGCCCCCATCGGCGACGCATGGGCGACTGGGGGTCGATGCACACCCCCCCCCACTCGGCCTGCCACTGCCCCTGACCCGTGCGCTCGCGCGTGCCCCTGGTGCCTCGAACGTCGGCGGGCCCCGCGCTCCCTGCCGCACTCCCCCCCGCTGCTCGAGGCCCTCGACGGGCTGCCCGTGGCCCTCCCGCGGCGACCCGCGGAGGCGAGGCACGGCGACCCGCGGCGCCCGTGGCCCGCGCGGCACGGACGCCGCGCAGCGCCCGCGGCCTCGGGCGCCGCCCCCCCCCCCGGACCCCGCCGCGTGTGCGAGGGGCAACGGTAGCGAGTGGGACTGGCTTCGGGGAACAAAACATGGCATGAACGTCAGAACTCGGAGCTCCGCGCGGATTTCTTGGATCCACGCCGGAGGCCCCTTGGCGCGCGGAGCGCGCCAGGGAGGGGGGTCCAGCGCGGATCCAAGAAATCTGCGCTGACCTCCGAGTTTAGACGTTTATGTCATTGTTCGTTCCCCTATGGCTGGCAAAGCAGCGAGTCCCTGGGCGGGTCGCGATAAAGCGACATCTGCCGTGGTCGGCGAAACGGCGGTGCGGTGTCAGACCAGCTTCCAGGTTGGCGGACTACAGAGGCCCTGCTGGAGCCGCCGCCTCAGCAGGGGGGCCCGAAACCAGAAGGGGGCGGCGGGAACTGCGCCTTAGGCAGGTTTAGGTGTCACGTCGCTGTCTTCCAAGAACTAGCTCAGGGGAGAAGCATCGACGTGGAATCAGCGATACATCGCCAACATATCGGCGATAGGCCCCCGATCGTGATTCAGCACAAGGGGAACTGGCTCAGGGGAGGAACATCGCCCTGGAATCGGAGATACACAATGGACCCCCGATCGTGAATCTGCATTCTCCTGGGCGGGGTGGGGCGTTCAGACCCCCATCGACGATCCATGGGCGATTGCGGGGCGATGCGTTCCCCCCTGAACGCATCCCCCACCAGTCATTGC
Organism: Prorocentrum cordatum; assembly: GCA_963575745.1. Taxonomy (NCBI): domain Eukaryota; class Dinophyceae; order Prorocentrales; family Prorocentraceae; genus Prorocentrum; species Prorocentrum cordatum. The sequence continues at coordinate 55,407 of CAUYUJ010019500.1, forward strand.
CGCTGATAGTTGGACAGCACGGCTCCGCCTCCCCGTCGAGCCGCTCTCCGTCTCGTTTGCCTCCCCCTCCGCCGCGCCGCTCTTCGGCCGCTGCCGCCCTCGCGGCCGCGCGATCCAGTCGATGCTCCGGCAGCTCCTCCTCGGCTCGCCGCGGCACGCCCTCGATCATCGGATCTCCGGCGCGGCTGCCGCGTCGCGCAGCATCCCTCGTGTAAGACGAAGCCAGGACGAGGACAACATCGGGCGAGAATACATCGGGGATCTCTGAGATCTGGCGGTTCTGGAGGTTGTCTCAGGCGCCGCGGCCTTTTCATTGCGTTCCAGAACGCTCTGAGAGCGTTCCCGAACGGTCTGGGACGGATTTAGCCTTGTTCAGGCCCCGTCCGAAAGACCCGAATCCTCGGCGTCGCGATTGTTTCACGTGGCCCCCTAATGTCTGGAGTTTTTTCCCGGGGCCTGGCAAGGCCCCGGGAAAACTCCCGGGGCCTTGCAAGGGCCCGGGAGCCCCGGGGCCTGGCAAGGGCAGAGGAAAACGAGGGCGGACGTGAAGGGCGGCGGGCGGTTTTTTGGGTTGACAATGCTCGGACTCGTGAAGGCACGCCTCAGCTGACATCCGGTCGGGCATGTCCTCCTACAGGCGGATCCTAAGCGAACATCAAAACGGATGCGAAATAACAATGAAAATAATCGTCCCCAGACTAGTTGTATTTGACTTTGTTTCAATATGCCTCCTGTAGAAGGACGCGCCCGCTTTAAAGCTGACACGAAGAGCTCCCGCAAGGAACGCCCGGAACTCCTCGCCCTGGCCCCGTCCGATGGCGTGCTGTTGCCAACCCGCGATGTCCCAGGGCCAATGCTCAGGTCGGGGATGTCCTCCTGCAGACGGGCTTTGGCCGATCTTAACATCGTGCCCAAACTCTTTGTGGGCTATCTTTGGATATTCCCCCTGTAGAGGGACGCGCGCGTCGGGCGCGCGCACTCGCGTCCGAAACGCGCCATCACGATTAAAACGCGCCACGAAGTAAAACAGCTGAGCTTCAATGCCCGATTGTTGGTCCTCGCGCCGAAACCGCGCCCGCGGGCCTGCGTTTACGAAGCGTACATTTTGAGGGCCCGCCACCTCTTGCATCTCCGACCCTCATAACTCCAGGCTTCGGCCTGGACGCTGCTGGCCAGAGCGCCCGCGGCCCCCTGCACACCTCTTGCGCGCCTGCGGGGGGGGGGCGCGAGAGCACGGCCCGAGGCCTGCTGCATGTCCTCCTACGGGCGGACCTTGGAAGACAAATCCGCCGACCCTGTCGGCGCGTTGGAGAGGCTCCCCCGTCTTCCCCGCAGCGTCGTCGCCTCTTCTGCTTTCCGAGGGCTCCCATACACAACTCCACGCAAACATTGAACAACGTCGTCCTTCAGTCGAACGGAAGCCCCCTTCCCTTGATCCCTTCCCCGCCGGGGGGAAGGGGGGGCCCCGGGTGCGGCGCGTCGCTTGTGCGATTTGACCAAGCGTTTTTTCGCGCGCGTGACGGCTCTCAGGGGTCTGAGGATGAATTAACTCATGCGTCCGTCGCCCACCCTCCTTTCCCTTCCTCCTCCCTCCCCATTCCATTCTACCGCCCTCCGCCCCCTCCCCCTCTCGTTTTTTCTCTACTACTGCAGCAAAAAGCAATGCAAACGTAAAGCACGTGCAACGCAATGCAAAACGCAAGCGCAATCCCTCGCGCGCAGTAAATTGAGCGTTGCCGCGGGGGGTCGGCGGAATAGCTGGGGCCTCCCAGCGCGAACAAAGGCGCAACCCACACATATTTTCAAGTACGCATTTCGCGACTGCATGTAACAATCTCACTTGCGCAGGAAAAGAGGCGTTGCAGACTGCGGGCGTCAGGTAGCACTTCCGGCGCTCAGCTGGGCCAGCGGAGGACGTGCGCTTACGCTTTTTCCTCTTTGGGGCGTCACGCCACTCCTCAAACTTAACCGATTTGGGAATGGCAATGAGACCTTGCTCGAGCTGCTGGCGGAGAACTGACATCGCGTGGGCGTGCCGAGACACAGCCTTTATGTCAAACATTCCCTCTGGAGCGCGTTTCTTCATGTGCGGGGCAATCACTTTCCAAACGAAAAGAGGTCCAAAGACAGCCTGCATCGCTCAGGGGCTGAAGCAAAGTCGCATGCGTTGTACGCCCTCAGCAGGAACATTACCGCCTCATCCGGGGTTGTTCCAAACGTACACGACGAACCAGTCCTGGCTCTTGTAGACTGGTAAGTTGCGGTGGTAACAGAAGCGCGACGCTGCCATGTACCTCGAAAGCAGGTCGCGGACTGTCGACTTGGAGCTACGTCCTGCGAGCGGCCTTTCGTGCGCCTTCACACTCATGCTCGCCACCGCCATGATGTCGACGCAATGCTGCTTGATCTAAATACGACTTCTTCTGATACGTCGAATCTTGGAGTCTGTCACAAGCCTTGCGAGGCTCAAAGGGGCGAGCTTCGATGTTACCCTGGTTTTGGCCTCTTGGTTGGCCGACGTCGAAGTGCCGCTTGTTTTTCAAGGTCGGCACTGGCTTGCCGTTGAACTTCAGTAAAGCCTTCATAATATCCCTGCAGAGCTGGTCGCCTTCTTTGACGAAGTTCGCAAGGTGCACCTAGGCATGAAGAGGGTCTCCGCAAATGCATTTGACGTTCGGGAAAAGTTCCTGCACGTCTTGCAAGCCCCGCTTCTCTGGCGAATCAATCAACGGACTCTCCGTTTGGCTTCTCTGCGAGAGGCGTGCATTCCACCTCGCGAACCTCGCCAGCTCTGGAACGCCTTCGCTGTGACCTGGCTTGCAGAGCACGGGAACTCCGTCAGCGACCATGACGTGAACGCAGTGCAACCCCGAACGTTTCGCAGCGCTGTTCTTCCTCCCGCGGCTTGTCTGGCCGACCACCGAGAGCGCGCACTTGCGCGACGAACCGAAGGACGCCGCTCGGATGCTCAGCTAGTCTGTGCATTTCTTTTTGCGCGCAGCACCTACCTGGGCCCCAGCTTGAAAGACCCCCCAAAAAAAAACTCGTGAAGCCTGGGGGCCGCGAATCATAACTCACTGCCCGTGGGCAAATAATAATGCTCACGCGGTCTCGAATGCGCAGGCAGTAGGTCTGCGTGACTACGCGAATCAATGAACGACACCACCAGAAAGGGGAATTCTGGAGCGACGCGGTAGCTGCGCGTGATCCTGACGCCCTTGTCTTCGACTACGAACCGGGGGCCTCGAACGCCCAGCAGGAAATGCGCGCGGACGTCGTTGGCATTCTTCACGTTGTCGACGCCACTGGAATTCCGCAGTAACTCGGCGCTGCGATGCAGATAACCAACCCCGCCTCTCAGCCGAGCGCCTGTCAGCTCGGAAACGCAATTCCTGATCTGATCCAGCCCTGCCAGGTTCTCAATGGCCATCGCCCGTCGGCCAGCCGCGCCTCCCAGCAGCGAATGCTTCTTGTGGTGCTGGAGGTGACCTTCGAGACGTTCTAGCTGCTGGAAGTGTCGATTCGGGCAGCGCGGGCACCGCCGCCGACCCTGGCTATCCTGGCAGGAGCTGTGGTTTGAGAAGTTCTTCACCTCCTCCTCCTCCTTCAGTAGCTTCATCGCCCCTGCCGGGAGCTCCAGAGGCGAATCGCAGAGAGCGAGAGAGAGAGAGAGAGAGAGAGAGAGAGAGAGAGGGGGAGAGACAGAGAGAGAGAGAGAGATAGAGTCGCCGTCGATCACTCTCGTGACACATGAAGTTCAGTCGGCCTGCGACACCTCGAAGATCCTCTGTCCCAGGCACCGCGTCAGCGATGATCCCCCCAGTATCTTGCAAGGAAATCAGCTCTGCAATGCCGCTGCGGAAGCTGGCGATGGCGCGCTCGCCCGCGCGCAACCCGCGCACGTCGCCGTGCCTGAGGACGCAGCCACTGGAATGTTTCGTCGGAAGGGCCAGGGGGGAGTTCAGTCAAGGCGGATAGAAAAGGAACCACGGGAATGGTGCAAGGCCTCGGAATGCCGCGCTGGCGGCTCTAGGAAATGCAACGGCGAAGGGCGCGCGGTGTAACTTGCGGCTGCAGATGTTCCCTCGAAGCCTTGCTCATCCTGACGGTGCACCTTGCCTGCAAACTTCATCATGAACCTATTTCGCTGAATGAGGCCGCGAAGTAAACGCGAATGCGGACGAAGCAGCGCTTGGCGGAACGAACAAGAACTAGTGCACAGACTCGGGGCGATGGCAACGTCAGAATTCAGTGTCCCGATAGTTGCGCCCGAATGCCCCGTCGCCCACGACGAAGCGCCCGCCGCTGCGCGCGCGCGGCGGGGCGCGGTCTACGCGGAATCCGAGCGGGCGGAGCGCGCGAGGGCCGCCCTGGGAACATCGCGCAGGCGCGCCGTCGCGCGAGCAGCGGCGACCGAGGCGCCGCGCACAATCCCAATCAATCCAGGAACGCCCGCGGCAAGCCGCGGCGCCGCTGCGAGCGCAACGGGGCGCCGGCGTTAGAGCTCTGAAATGGATGGCCCGCAGCGGGCCGCTCCGCGGAGCCGCCGCTGCGAAACCATTTTCACGACGAGCTCTGGCAACGCGCGCGTGGATGAGCCCAGAGTCGCGGCAGCTGCGGGAACGGTGGGCCGCTTCCTCTGATGCGAGCGCAAGTTCTTGATCCGCGAGGGCGGCACGTGCCCCGCGGGCGTCGCTGAAGCGCGCGCGCTTCGACAGCTGGTTCACCGAGGCAGGGCCGCCGACGACCAGGCAGGCGCGCGCGCCTCGTCGCGCGCAAACCGCGGCATCGCAAGGGGGCCAACCAGGGCGGCGCCCGCCCCGCGCGGTGACGCGCCAGGTCTGCGATCGCCGCCAGCTTGCATGCGCTCGCCGATCGATTGCACTGGAGTCTCCCGCAGACTGCTTTGCACAGAAAAACTCGAGGCGCACGGTCGGTCATGGCGCGCACCTGCCCCCCGCAATCCACCTCGACGTTGTAGAAGTGGTTGTTCTCGTGGATGATGTAGCGCCCGCCCTTGCGCGACTGGCGCCTCGGGACAGGGGTCGCGACGTGGCCGACTGGCTTCAGCACGCAGTTCCCATCCTGTCGGGCGCCACGAAACACGCGCGCGCGCGCTCGCACGCGCCCGCGCATGCACACGCACGCACGCGCACATTCACGGGCGAGAAGCGTTCCATTAATTCGCCCTTCAACCACTTGCCCGCGATCTGTGCGCCGCTCGTTTCTAGCGCCCCCTGGCCCCGAAATGGCCGCAGTCCCCCCCCCCTGCAAATCCCCGCAGCCGGATCCTTTCATATCCCTCCTCCACCTCCCGCTACAAAAGCGTGAGTTTTGATATCCCCCTTCGGTCGGCCCCCCTCGTCCATCAGAATCCAGAAAAGGCCGCTCCTGCACACTTCAACAGGAAACCCATAGTTCCGAAACCAGATTGGAAGGCATATGCTATTGAACTGGGATGCCCGCGATGCGTTGCTTGGGGTAGAGTTGCTCGCTGCGCCGCCTTCCGCATCTAGAAATGGGAAAACGCCCATCGAGAAAGACGCCCCCGCGCGTTGGCCAGCGCGGTCAAGGCTGGCGCGCACAAAGCCCAGCGAATCCTGGGGGACGCGAAGGACTGCTCCATCGAACATGGACGTCATGACGGAAGCGCCCCCCTATGTCGGACAAAATGGAAGACTCCACCTGCTGAAGGATCGAGTCCTCCTCGCTCGCCAGAGCGAATGTAGGCGCGAAGCAACGGGATGGCGTCTTGATGCGAACATGCCGTTCAACTACTTGAACGCGTCAGCCCCCAACACGATGTCGACAGCCTGTTTCTTTCGTGCTGACAAAGCCCAGACCACTGGCAGGTCGTCCTTGGGGGCGCCCAGATGCAGTATAACAATCAGCATGTTCTTGGCCGCCTTCCGCGGGATGTCCAAGTACTCCACCAACACGGCACGGCACGCCTGGTAATGACAGACAAACGCGTGCAGTACGTCGAACTCAGCCTGCGCAACTTCCCCGATACACTCGAGGAGATCTTCCCGGAGCAGTGTCGGGAAGCAGACCACCATGACAACGCGTCCTCGCCGTGTGGTTGGGCTTCGATGCTTCGGCATTGAAGCGCTAGAGGTTGTCTTGGCAAAGTATTTCCTGCTCCCAGCCGGCAGCACCGCAAGAATTCGACAGTATTTCTACACGAACAACACGTACCTGCAGGTTTTCACAAAGTATGCCTGCCGGACTCGGGCCATTTCTAGATGGCAGCGGCAATGACCGCACGGACAGCAGCGGGCCCTGGGCTGGACTCTACCTCTCTTCTTCCTGGCCCGACGGATGTCCAGGGCGGCGTGGCTTTCTCCAGGGACCGTCCTGGCTCCGTCGGCGGGGCGCACACACCGCCTTTCACGAGGTGCCCTGGGAAGGCTGGCCGGCGTCCGCGGGATTCACCTTCCCCGGCCGGCCGGCTTGGGCAAGACTTGAGACAAGGCGTGATCTTCCTCAATTTCGCGTTCTTCATTTGGGGCGCCATCCGGCGCTCCTCTCGGACATTGACCGTTCGGCGTCCGTTGGTTGGAGTATTCTGCCCGGCTGAACGGGGCATGGCTTCCGGGGAGGCGTGTTCTTCCAATTCTACGTCCTCTTCTCTTCGCTCCTCGACGCCGTCTGCGTGCAGTCGGCGTTGCTCTCGGACAGTGGCCCTTCGGCGCCGGTCGAACGGGACAGGACTTCGTGGCGTGGTGTTATACATTGCGCCCTTGTCTCCGCGATCCTCGTCGCCTTCTGCGTGCAGCTGGCGCTGCTCAAAGAAATTTCGGCGACCTTCCAGTCGCTCGCGCTTGCACGCTCAGCCTCCGGCCACCTGTGCCGGTAGAGTCGGACAGGGCGGAGCTCTATCGAGCTCGTCAGCCCTTTTTGTTCTTTGTTGTTTGGGGTGTAAGACCGTGCTTCGCACCGACATCTTGCCTCATCTACACACCTATCAGTGTCGGGAAGCAGTCGACAATGTCAACGTCCACGTGGACGAAGCCACCGCCCACCGAAGCCGCAGGGTCATGCTGAAACGCCGCCCTGCGAGCAGCTCGTAGCAGCTGCGGGGAGCTCGGGCAATGTGCGTACCACCGCCCAGGAATGCCATGCCTTCGGTGATATACAACTTGTATCGTCACGTAATCACCAAGCCGACTGCCCTGTGATTCGATGAACTCGCAGAAGCGCTGCGCTACATCAACCTCGCGGTCGGTGCCCTGGCCAAAGAAAACCTAATGTTTTTTCTTTCCGCAAAAAAAGAAAAAAAGCTTCCCATCAAAAAACCACTCGGGGCCTCGATCTTGTTGATTGTTTTGCCTGGGGGCTCTGATGTTCATGCTACCTTTGGGTTTTGACAGATTTCAATGTTTTTGTTGGTTGTCGGCGCCCTCGCCCCCCCCGCGCCCCCCTATGTCGGACAAAATGGAAGACTCCACCTGCTGAAGGATCGAGTCCTCCTCGCTCGCCAGAGCGAATGTAGGCGCGAAGCAACGGGATGGCGTCTTGATGCGAACATGCCGTTCAACTACTTGAACGTGTCAACCCCCAACACGATGTCGACAGCCTGTTTCTTCCGTGCTGACAAAGCCCAGACCATTGGCAGGTCGTCCTTGGGGGCGCCCAGATGCAGTATAGCAATCAGCATGTTCTTGGCCGCCTTCCGCGGGATGTCCAAGTACTCCACCAACACGGCACGGCACGCCTGGCAATGACAGACAAACGCGTGCAGTACGTCGAAGTCAGCCTGCGCAACTTCCCCGATACACTCGAGGAGATCTTCCCGGAGCAGTGTCGGGAAGCAGTCGACAATGTCAACGTCCACGTGGACGAAGCCACCGCCCACCGAAGCCGCAGGGTCATGCTGAAACGCCGCCCTGCGAGCAGCTCGTAGCAGCTGCGGGGAGCTCGGGCAATGTGCGTACCACCGCCCAGGAATGCCATGCCTTCGGTGATATACAACTTGTATCGTCACGTAATCACCAAGCCGACTGCCCTGTGATTCGATGAACTCGCAGAAGCGCTGCGCTACATCAACCTCGCGGTCGGTGCCCTGGCCAAAGAAAACCTAATGTTTTTTCTTTCAGCAAAAAAAGAAAAACAACTTCCCATCAAAAAACCACTCGGGGCCTCGATCTTGTTGATTGTTTTGCTTGGGGGCTCTGATGTTCATGCTACCTTTGGGTTTTGACAGATTTCAATGTTTTTGTTGGTTGTCGGCGCCCTCGCCCCCCCCGCGCCCCCCTATGTCGGACAAAATGGAAGACTCCACCTGCTGAAGGATCGAGTCCTCCTCGCTCGCCAGAGCGAATGTAGGCGCGAAGCAACGGGATGGCGTCTTGATGCGAACATGCCGTTCAACTACTTGAACGTGTCAACCCCCAACACGATGTCGACAGCCTGTTTCTTCCGTGCTGACAAAGCCCAGACCATTGGCAGGTCGTCCTTGGGGGCGCCCAGATGCAGTATAGCAATCAGCATGTTCTTGGCCGCCTTCCGCGGGATGTCCAAGTACTCCACCAACACGGCACGGCACGCCTGGTAATGACAGACAAACGCGTGCAGTACGTCGAAGTCAGCCTGCGCAACTTCCCCGATACACTCGAGGAGATCTTCCCGGAGCAGTGTCGGGAAGCAGTCGACAATGTCAACGTCCACGTGGACGAAGCCACCGCCCACCGAAGCCGCAGGGTCATGCTGAAACGCCGCCCTGCGAGCAGCTCGTAGCAGCTGCGGGGAGCTCGGGCAATGTGCGTACCACCGCCCAGGAATGCCATGCCTTCGGTGATATACAACTTGTATCGTCACGTAATCACCAAGCCGACTGCCCTGTGATTCGATGAGCTCGCAGAAGCGCTGCGCTACATCAACCTCGCGGTCGGTGCCCTGGCCAAAGAAAACCTAATTTTTTTTCTTTCAGCAAAAAAAGAAAAACAACTTCCCATCAAAAAACCACTCGGGGCCTCGATCTTGTTGATTGTTTTGCCTGGGGGCTCTGATGTTCATGCTACCTTTGGGTTTTGACAGATTTCAATGTTTTTGTTGGTTGTCGGCGCCCTCGCCCCCCCAGCGCCGCCTCAACCTGATCCCCACAGAGGGGCGCGAGGACGAATACCAGGAAAACGAAAACTACGGACAGAGAGAACGAGAGAGGAGAGAGAGAGAGAGAGAGAGAGAGAGAAAACAAAAAAAAAGAGAGAGAGAGAGAGAGAGAGAGAGAGAGGGGGAGGGAGGGAGGGAGGGAGATTGAGAGAATACCCCAAATCACATTAAAAAAGGCAAGTGAAATGATACAAACGATGCGCCCTACGGGAGGATCCCAGGGGGGGGTCCCGACTCTCGGGGGGGTCCCCCCTCGGATACGCGGCCCCCCGCCACTCATCCTCCTGCGTCCTGGGGCTCCGTTGGCCCTCCGGGGCCGTCTGCGGGCCTTGTCTCATATCTGAAGGTTCCTTGGAGACCTTTCGCCATTTTTAGACTCTCTTGCCAGCCTCTGGCGGCACTCTTGACAGCCTCTGCGGGCGCTGTTGGACCTCGCTTGACGCCGTCTTGGAACCCTCTCGGGCGACTGAAGGCGCTCTTTGCCTATCTTGGCACTCTCTGGAGCCGTTCCCGAACCCTGGAGGAGGCCTCTTGAGCTGTCTTCGGACAACCTTGCAGGCATCTGGCGCCGTCTTCGAGCCATCTGAGGGCATCTTGGACTCCTCCACCTCCATTGTCTTCGTCGTCGCTGCCTACAGGGTCGGCGGCATCGGCCGTGAGGCCTTCGCAATAAAAGCATAGCCAAAACAGACAACCATAACAGAAAACCAAACATATCCACTAAAACAAAAAGGGCAGAACAACTGTCATCACCAAAAACCAAAACAGAACAACAGAAAGGGCACGAGCAGTCGCCGCCAGGCTATTCTAGAAACTCTTCTTGCGGTCTCAGCGGCGCGAAAGCCTTCGGGTGCTCGCCGCGGCAGCACGCGAGCGCTTGGCGCGCTCGGCGCGGCGCACCTTCTCGCCCGGACGCCTCGCCGCTGCGTGCACGGCGGGCTCCTCCTGCTCCTGCTCCTCCTCCTCCTCCTCCTCCTCCTCCTGCTCCTCCTCCTCCTCCTCCTCCTCCTCCTCCTGTTCCTACTCCTGTGCGCTGTTGCGCCGCTGGCTGTCGAGATCCTCCTGGCCGATCTGCCCTCTCGGCGGGCCGCGGCTGGCGCCGCTCCCAGGCGGCCGTGCCCGCGGCCTCCCGCCACGCCCCCGGCGGCGCTGCTCGGCGCGGCGCTTGGCCGCTCGGCCGATGGTGGCGCTGCTCGGCCGACGGTGGCGCCCGGCACGGCCGTCGGCTCTCACGGGCGAGCCGCCTCGAAGAGGTGGTCGCGCACGATCTCGGGCCGTGCCCCCCCCCCTTTCCAAGCGAGGGGGCAGGGATGGGGGGAGGGGTGGGGGGGGGAGAGGGCGAAGGGAGCGGAGGGCCAGGGGAGGAAGGCGAAGGGAGGAGGACAAGGGGGGGACGGGGGCACGGCGGAGGGAAGGGGAAGCCGAGGGCACGGGAGGGGAGGGCGGGGGGGAAGGAAAGGGGAGGACGAGGGGAGGGGAGGACGAGGGAGGGGATGGGGAGGACGAGGGGAGGGGAGCGCGGAGGTAGTCAGTCGTCCCCAGGAGCGACGCCGTTCGTCTTCCTGGGAGGCCAGCAGGCAGTGCGAGGCAAGGCCAGGGGCTCCGTATGGGGAGCCAAGCCCTGGATGGCATGGGCATGCTTCAAGGCGCCGGTGCGGGTCGTTTTCATGTCCCTCCCCACCCTCCTCGCCCTCCCTCCTAGTGCACCCTTGCCAGCCGCTCGTCCTCCTGTTCCTCCTCCTCCTCCTCATCCTCGTGCTCCTCCTCCTCCTCCCTCCTCCCTCCTTCTCCTGTTCCGTCGTCTCCTCCCCCTCCTTTGTCTTTCTCGTCCTCATCCTTTATCTCCTCCTCCTCCTCCTCGTCCACCTGCTTGACCTGATGATTGCTTCTTGGCATCGCTACCCCCTCCTCAAGCGTCCCCGATTCCCGTGGGGTTTGGAGGTGTCTCGAGCGGGACACCGAAAGACTGCCCCACGAATCGACATCTACTGGTGTGGTTAGTCTTTCTCGCATGTTCGGCGGCGGGCGAGGGGTGGAAGTGAGAAGAAGAAGGCCTTCTCAGAAGGTGGCGGGACTTCTCAGAATCCCTCGCGCATTCTGAGAAGGTTTCTGCGTCTTCATGCAAGGCTTAGAAAACTTCTGAGAAGGCCAGGGAACTCCCGAGCCGTCTGAGACGGTCCGCCCCTTCTCAGTTCCCCCCCGAGTTCGCCGCCGATACGTGTTCCTTGAAATACCCGCCTCGTTATCCTCCCCCTTCTCCCATCTCCCACCACTCTTCTTCCATGCCCTCTGGCCGAGGAAGCGTGGAACGCGGCCGTCTGCCCTGAGCAACCAACCCTGGCGGAAAGCGGTTCTATGCGAAGCGGAGGATGCTTCTCAAACGAGACCCACGGCTGCTGCGCGTCCATCACCTCCGAATTATGAGAACGACTGTTGAGCAGGGACCGACCGTCCCGGCACTCCTATAGTCCTACCACGAAATGTTCTTAGAACCCAGAAATGTTCCAAGAACGAAAGCAATATTCTTAGAACAGTAATGACCCGACGTGTTAAAACAAGACAGTCTCAGCCAGAAATGTTCTAAGAACGTTTCGTGCAGACCACGAAAGGTTATTACAACATTCTTTGGTGGGCCTATAGGCGAGCCAGGACGTGTCGCCGATGCTCCAGACTGTCATTCCTCCTGGTCCTCCTCCTGTTCGATCGAGTCCGAGAGCGCGAGAGGGGCGAGGTGCTGCGTGTGGCCGACCCCCCGAGCCCTCGGTCCAGCCATGTGGCCCTGCGCCTTCGGAGCCTCTGAGGCGGATTTTATGTTTGAGTATTCCTCCTGTAGAGGGACCGGCCCGATTTAGTCCTAGTCCCCCCAGGACTCGCCTTTCGTGATGCAGGCCAGTCCACATCAGAGTGATGGGGCCGGCTGGTCCTGCGCCGTACGCACATTCCTGAGTGCCTGGCTTACGTTGGGCTCCACGGTGCGGGCTGGCAACAGACATGGTTGATCCCCCCTCTGTCTGGTGCCCCCCTTGCTTCCCCGGACTTGCAGTGCGCCTCTCGGCGCTCGCACCCTTTTCCAGGGGGGGGCATCTTGGGGCTCCACTGGTGCCCGTTCTCCCCAGCTGCAACAAGGTCAGCGGCTCCCGCCTGACCTCCCCCGAGGACCCGCGCTGTCGCGAATGGCGGCGGCGCGCCAGGGAGGGAAGTGAGAGGGGGCAGGCATGATCAGAAGGCGGCGCAGCATCTCTCGGACGCCCTCGCGCCCTTCGCGAGGTGCTCTGCGTCGCAAAAGAAGGCTCAGAGAAGCTTCTCAGAAGGCCCGAGGCATTCCGAGCCTGATGAGAAGGCCCGTCCCTTCTGCACTCCCCTGGAGCTCGCCGCCGACAACGACCTCGTCATAGTTTACTCAGGCATCGCGCGCTCGCCTGAGACGCCCCAGAAAATTCTCAAGGAGCCGCGCTCCCGCCGCTCCGGCGCTGCGCTCTCGTCCGAGCCTCTGAGTCTAGCGTCGTGAGTTCGCCCTGGCGTTCAGCTTGCTCCAGTGACAGCTCTCTCGCCTTTCAAGACTCGACTTCTCGCTTGAGATCTGCTCATCTCGCCCACCCGCTTCAATGTCCCGCCCGCTCGTTTTGTTTAGTAAGGTTTGTTTCTTCGTTTGTTAGGGTCCGCCCAACTCGCTCGCGTGCCCGTCCGCCTGTCAGTGTCCGCCCGCCCGACCCGACCACTTGACCGGGGCTTGAGCATTCCTTCTTCCTCCTCCTCCTCCTCCGCCGTTTTCTTTCCCCAACGTCCTCCCCCTCTGCTCCTCTGCTCCTCCCCCTCCTCCTCCTCGCCCTTGTCCTCCTCCTCCTCCTCCTCCTCCTCATCCTCCTCTTCCTCCTCCACCTCCTCGCCCTCGTCGTCCTCCTCCTCCTCCTCCTCCTCCTCCTCCTCCTCCTCCTCATTCTCCTCCTCCTCCTCCTCCTCCTCCTCGTCTTCCTCCGCCTCTTCCTCCTCCACATCCTCGCCCTCGTCCTCCTCCTCCTCCTCCTCTTCCTCCACCTCCTCCTCTTCTTCCTCCTTACCATCGTCATCGTCCCCAACTTCCTCCTCCGCCTCCCGACGATGCAGCGTCTGGCCTGCGCGCGGCACCACCGCCCTAGGAAAAACAGCCACAGGTTCCAGCAGCGCGCTCGCTCGTCGGGCCGTACCGCTGGCGGGTTATGCGGAGCCGGAGGGGTCGACCGATATCCACGGCTGCTCCGCGTCGAAGGAGGCGTTGGAGCCCAGCATGCTGGCGGGCGGGCGCAGCCGTCGGGCGTTTACTTGCTAGAACCCAGCCCTCGACAAGGTCACATAGCCACTGAAGCAGTTACCCACACATAGTTTGAGCATGGGGTATACTGCATCTAGAACGCGGGGCGAGCATATACGAATTGCCGACAAGGCTTAGGTCGGGCATGCCCTCCTACACACGGATTTTCTGGGACAATTCAAACATGATAAACATGTGAAAGAACACAAGCACCGTCAAACAATCGTCCGCGGGCTATTTTATGACTATTTTGGAATCTTCCTCCTGTAGGGGGGCGTGCCCGACTTGAGCCAAGGTCTTTATATGTGGACTCGGCGAGGGCGCTTGTCGGTCGAGCGCCCGAGGGGCAGTCGACGGCGAGCTGCGCACTGCCAGAGGCAAGGGAAAACGAGAGGAGGAGAGGAGGAGAGGAGGAGGTAGAGGAGGAGGAGGAGGAGGAGGAGGAGGAGGAGGAGGAGGAGGAGGGAGAATGAGGAGGATGAGGAGGATGAGGAGGACGAGGACGACGAGGAGGAGGAGGAGGAGAGGAGGGAGGAGGAGGGAGGAGAGGAGGAGGAGGAGGAGGAGGAGGAGGAGGAGGAGGAGGAGGAGGAGGAGGAGGAGGAGGAGGAGGAGGAGGAGGAGGAGGAGGAGGAGGAGGAAGAGGAGGGGAGGAGAGGAGGAGGGAGGAGGAGGAGGAGGAGAAGGAAGAGGAGGAGGAGGAGGAGGAGGGAGGAGGAGGAGGAGGAGGAGGAGGAGGCGGCCGCGGAGCGGGGGAGCGGGCGGGCGGGGAGGGGGGCGGGCGAAACCTCAGACTGTGAACGTTTTCTTCGGCGTGCAGCTGCGGCCCAGGCTGGCTCGCATCGGTGAAGGAGGGACGCAAGATTAGGTCGGGCGTGTCCCCCTGCAGGGGGTTTTGAACGAAAAGCTATAAATGGTCAAAGATATTCAGAAACGATCAAGAATAGTCATAACATCGTCCCAGAACTATGTTTGGCTATTTCTGAATATTCCTCCTGTAGAGGGACAGTGCCCGACTTAAACGTAAGATCGGAAGGAGTCGGACGCATGCTATCATGAACTACGGATGCGTGGGTCTGGCGCGCGGGCGCCGAGTCCTCGGATCGGGGAGGGTAACCCGGCGGCGGGAGGAGGGAGGAGGGAGGAGGGGAAACACAAAACCAGTGCTGCCTGACTGGACGACGGGGGGGGCCCTCTCGTCGCCACGGGCTTGCTCCGCCGATCGTGCTCCGGGAGAAGCTGGGAGGATGAGGACGCGGCAGCGGGATAATGGGGGAGGGCGACGAGCAGGGGCAGCAGGGGCGAGGATAGAGAAACTCGTCGCCACGGCTTTCTCCGCCTCAAGGCCCTGGTCGGATCGTGCTCCAGGAAAGTGTTGGGAGGAGGGTAAGGCAGCGGGAAATGGAGGAGGGAGACGAGCAGGGGCAGCAGGGGCGAGGATAGAGAAAGAGAGAGAGAGAGAGAGATAGAGACATGTAGGCGAGGGGGCTGGAGGCTCGAGGCGATTTCGAGGGCTCAGGCAACCTGCACCACCGAAGGGTGGATGTTTATTCTACGGATTGCATTGGTTGTTGATCTGACCTCCAGTGCTTTTGTTTTTGCAGCAACACCAACCTGAAACAATGCATGTCGGCCAGGCCGCGTGGTATGGTAGGCCTCACGCATACCTTCCATGGGGATGCCACCTCAGCTCGCGTGGACATGAGACAGTCTAGCCTTACATGGACGATCGAATGCAGTCTTCGCTGGCATACACCAGCGCGCGACCTCTGCAAGGCACGCCATTCGATGCTAACAGACGCTGGGCCAATCCCGGAGGCGACCCGCGGCAACTCTCCGAAAAGAACTGGCGCTCGGAGGCTCATGATCCGATCGACGTCGGGCGGCGGTGGCGCGCTGGCATCTCCAACAGGAGTGGCGCGAACACCACTCGGGATCAAACGAAAGCTTCGTCTTTGCCTCTGGCTGTTGGCGTACTGTCCAGAGTGTTGGGTCTGCTCCAGCGGAAGGGAGGCGAGCTGCTGGAACCACAACCACAAACACACACACACACACGCACACACACATTCTCTCTCTCTCTCTCTCTCACACACACACGCACGCACGCACGCACGCACGCACGCACGCACGCACGCACGCACGCACACACACACACACACACACACACACACACACACACACACACGCGCGCGCACACACACAAACAAATTACGCGCCACTTGGACGACCCGCTCAAGCGAACTGCCTTCATGGAGGAGTCCGCCGCCTTGCCCCCGAGGTACGCTCTGAAGCCACTAGATGGCTCCCGAAACCCACAAGATGCCCTCGATTGGCCACCAGGAAACCCATGGAGGCCCCAAGAACACACATAGGCAGTCGCCTGGGCCTTCAAGAAGTCCCCCGGAAGCCCCGCACAGAGGCGGAGGACGAGGAAGACGAATCAACACTAGCTACACGCAGACAACACGACGGGAACAAAACACGCAACGCATACGGAAACGGAATCCGCACATCTCACTTCTGGGACTAGTCGGACTGGCGTAAGCCTATACTCTTGAATCGAATCGGGCAGGCCGCGCCAAGATGCACAGCAAAGCTACGTGACGCCGCGGACCGTCGGAAAATCATAATCGGCTCGGATGAAGCGAACCCGATGTCGAATCGGATCGGTCGGATCGAAGTGCACCGTGGAATGGGAAGAGACCAGCGCACGGCTTCAGGGGTGTGTTCGTGAAAACGCAGGAGGGGGGAGGCACGGGAAGAAGGAGGGGGCGGGGCGGACCCGAGCTTTCGATGGATGTCCCACCTCCTTTTGCAAGGTGGGCAACTCGGGTGCTCGCCATCCTGGGGGAGGGGGCATAGATGTGGGGGGGAGAAGCGTGCGATGACCGTGCACCTTTCGGGCCCGCTGAAAGCTCGGGCCGCTCTGCCTGCAGGCTTCGATCCCCCCTCGTTCCTTGCCCGTCCGAGCCTCTGGAGCCGTCGGCGCTAGCTTCCAGGGGCTGGCTCTCCCGTCGCGGGCAGCCCGCGCGTGTGTGTGTGTGTGTGTGTGTGTGCGCGCGTGCGTGCGTGCGTGCGTGCGTGCGTGCGTGCGTGCGTGCGTGCGTGTGTGTGTGTAGGTTGGCGACCGAAGAGTCGAACCTATTAGATCTCCCATAGGCAAAGGAAGGCCAGGGAGAAGGTCGCGAGCCCCTTCCCCATGCGCCGCGGACAGGCGGTGCTGCACCTAATACACCAGTACCTGAGCCAAGACGTCGGCAGTAGATCAGGATAGACTGGTGACAGGAGCGGACCTCACACACAGCGCGTCTGCTGCCCAGGGGCCGAGAACACAAGGGACGGCACACAGCACACAGCACCTATATGCACTCTCGGAGGTCCGCGCGAGCTTCCCAGAGATCGGCGCTGGGCCCCTCTGCAGCGCGCGCGGAGCGCGCCACGGGGCGGCGGCGGAGGCGCCACCAAAGGGGGCCCACCGCCAGTCCAGGAGATCCGCCCAGACCTCCAAGAGTTCATGCTCGCGCTGACTTCTCGGACTCGACAAGGCCGAGCGAGGGTCTGAGATCGACCAACAGGAATACCCCGTCACGAGTTGTCTCCGGAAGTTGATGCTCACGCGGATATTTCTGTTTCGAACACGCCCGCCAGGGGTGTGAAGTCGACAGACAAGAGCTCCTCGCTGTGATCTGCCTCCGGAAATGTACGCTCACATTGCTTTCTCTGATTCGAAAATGTCCACCCGGCGTGCGAAATCGACCAAGCATCGGTACGATCGAAATTTGCACGGAAAGAATCGGTACGACACCGTTTTTGAACAGGGCTCGCTGTGAGTCCCGCCGCGGGCGTTGTCTGTTTGAGACTCAAAGGCCGCCTGCCCAAACGCGGCCGCTGTCGCTCTCAGAATCAACACTTGTTGTTGGTCACCGTGCCCACTTTTCTCGTGCCCCGCTCGGGCGTGCTCAAACATGAGCACCACGTCGTGAGGCCATGACGCCTGGGTCCCCATCCTCGAGGCAGGCCCCCTGGCCAGCTCGTGGGGGCGTGCTGGCCGGAGCGTCGCCGTGGCGACTCCAGCCGTGGCGACTGGAGCGCTTCGGGAAGCCCAAACCCCATTGTATGCAGGTTTCTGGTCGGTCGCGATCGGTAGCGAGAGACTGGCACCCCACATCGGTCGCGACCGATCGGTCGCAGCCCATGTTGACGGAAACCGATCGCGACCGATACGGGCAGCTGAAGCGAAACTGGTAATCAGCGATCGATCTCGGCCGCGACCAAAAATTTAGGGCATCCAATGATCAGAGAACGGAGTGAGGAGAAGTGCCGACAATCTTCCAGGAACCTCCTGCTCCTCCTTCCCTTCCCCCCCTTCCTTCCCGTCTTTTCCTTCCTTCCTTCCTCCCTCCGTGGATGGTGGCCCCCACATCCTCCGATAAGATCTGCTTTTCGATGAACAGCCCCAAAGCTCCCGACCCCTGCCTCGCAGGCACTTTTTCGTCCCGGATCCGTCTTTGGTGGCCTCGGGCCAGGGATGCCGTAATGAAGGAAAAACGTAGCCTTAGGTCAGGCATGTCCCCCTACAGGCGGACCTTGGACGACAAATTACAAAACACCCCCCAAAATGCTCAATATATATATATATATGATATACTGAAACATAATCCGAACATCGTCCCCTGACTATTTCTTAACTGTTCTTGAGTACTCCTCCTGTAGCGGGACAGGCCCGACTTGAACGTGGCGATGGTGACACGTCGGCCGGAGCGACGTGCTGTAGGGTCGAGCTGCAGGGTCGAGCCGCGCTGGTCGGGAGCGGCCAAGAGGGGGGTGTCCAAGAGAGGGGGGGTGCAAATCATGACCGGCGGCATGTGCGCGGCCCAGCGGGGGGGCCAGGGACGTAATGAAACAAGAAGAGGCGCCATGAAATCTGGGGAAATATCGTGCCCCCCCCCCATGATATCCCCCCCCCCCTAGTCATCACCCCCCTCTTTGCCGCCCCCGAGCTGGGTTCGCCTCGCCTTCCCCCCCCCCCGGGCTGGACACCGCCTCCGTGGGTGCTCTCCCCGCTCGGCAGGGCGCAGACCCGGGAGCACCGACCAGGGCGACGGGGCCGGGGAGCACCGACGGGGCATGCCCAGCAAAAAACGAAAAACGAAAAACGAAACAAAAAACGAAAAACTAAACGAACAACGAAACATAAAACAAACATGCCCAGCAAACAAAACGAAACAAAAAACGAAGCATAAATACAAACGAAACATAAAACAGGGGGATTATTTAAACGAAAAGAGAAACATACCCAGCACAAGTATCCAAGCAATGCTCAAACAATGGTCCCCGGATTTTGGTTTGACCATTTGTTTCGAATATTCCTCTTGTAGGGGGACAGGCCCGACTTAAGACTAGGGCGACGGGGCCTGCACATACTCCGAGCTTCGTAATATAAGCGTCGGGGGGGCGTCACCCCCGCCGACAGCCCCACACCGACCCCCGTCGTGGGCAGCCACCGCGCGCCAGAGGCGCTCAGACCCCCGTCGCGGCGCGCCGACGAGGCGAGGTTGACCCCCGTCGGGGGGGGTGGTACCCCCCCACGCTTGTTCAGAAACTCAGAGTACCCACCACTCCTGGCCGGGCCCGTCCCGGGCCCAGAAGCGCCGCAGTGTGCCCTCTGGCCGAGCCAAGGGGGGCGGGCAGCATGTGCATCCATGCCCACTGCGCCTCGGGTTTCTGTGGGGGGGGGGGGGGGGGCAGCGGGGGGCGAAACTTCAAGATGCAGTCGACATGCACACAAAGCCTGCCCGCACGGGGGGGGATGAGTCCAGGCGCCGCGCCCGAGCCCAGGGTGCGCCCGTCCGGGGGCGGTGGATCTGTGCAGATCAAGCCCCGCCGCCCTGCACTGCACGACGGGGCGGGGAGCCCGTGGCGCAGCCGGCCTGAGCTGGGTGCCCTCCTGCACCTGCGGCGCCCAGTTGGCCCACGTCTTTGCGCGCCTGCGCGCCGAAGGACGAGGCGGGCTGGCGGTAGAGGGGGACGGGCCACCAGGTTGAGGGGGAGGGGCGGGGGGAGGAGGACGGACGAGGAGGGAGGCAAGGGAAGCGGGGGGGGGAGGGGAGAAATTTGGAGAAGGGGTGATGAGGAGGACGAAGGAGGAGTGGGGGAGGATCGAAGGACGGGGCAGAAGGGTGAGGAGGAGGAGGAGGAGGAGGAGGATGAGGAGGAGGGGGCAGGGACGGGGAAGGACTCGGGGGAGGACGGAGGCGGAAGCGAAAATTCTGGGGGGGCGGAAGAGTGAGAAAGAAAAGTGTGAGAGGAGGAGCTTGATGAATCATTGCTGCTTTTCCTCGTAGGTCTCCGCCTGCTGCTCCTAACTCTCCACGAAATCCGCCGACCCCTTGTGGGACCCCAGGCGTATGTATTTGTTCCCCACAGAGGGGGGTCACCGCCAAAGAAGCCCCCGAGACGGGGTCAAATCCCAAGAAGACGGCCCAGATCCCAACCAGACTGTCCAGATCCCAACCGTCAGACAAAACTATGTAAAACTTTGTTACTGCATGGTCGTCTTGGCAACCCAGGGCCGCCAGACGCCAGCGGACCCGGAAGGGAGATCCAAGGAGCAAGAGGAAGAGCAAGACGAAGCCAGGACGGAGATCAACTTGGGTGAGGATAAGCCGAGAATCTCTGAGATCCGGCGGCTCTGGAGGATCTCTCGGACGCCGCGGCTTTCTCAGAGCGCTGAGCGTTCCAGGACGCTCTGAACTCAGGCGTTCCCGAACGCTGTGGAACGGACTCTTCCTCTTCCTAGCCCCGCCCGAAAGACCCAAGTCCTCGGCGTCGTGATTGTTTCACGTGGCCCCGAGATGTCTGAACCTCTTCCTGGGGACCCGCTTCTCATCCCGATCACTGTGTTGTTGCAATCCCGGGGCCTGGTAAGGGCCCCCGAAGGAGGGCAGAGGACAGTGAGGGCGGACGAAGAAGGGCGGCGGTTTTTTGGGTTGGCGATGCTCGGACTCGTGACTGCGCGCCCCAGCTGAGATGGAGTGCGCCCACAGGGAGCGCCCGGAGGGCAGAGGTTAGGAGAGCCAGGGCGCGGAGGAGCCTGGAGAGTGCAGGGCGCAAGAGGACGCAGGAGAACCATGGAGGGCGGATGAGGACCCTGCTGCAGATGAGGCTTTCACACAGCGCGCTCGCGTACGGAGCGCGAGAACTGCCAAGGATGGTTCGTGGAACAGATCGAGCATTGCCCTGAACCCCCTGAAGCTGTTCGTGCGCATGCACGCACGACCGAAATTCTGCGGATGGTTGCAACGTGCTGGGCTTCGGCCAGCGAGACCGAAGCTGGCCGCCAATCAACCAACATCACGACATCCGCATGCACCGATGTACTACATGTGATCTGCGACGTCGGGACAGGAGCGCAATGCTGAAGACGCCCAAGTGCACAGTTTCCATCGAACGCGGCGGAGCCAAGCTCGACCGCAGCATGCCATGCGTGGCACGGCTTGGAGATGTCGCTGCGCGTTCTGAGTTCGCTGCCATACTTCAGTCATCCACACGACACAGCATGCCGCAACAATCAAGCGGCCGCGCGCGGAGCAGCGGTGCGCGTCCGCTGCGGCTGTCCAAGCAAACGCTGCCCAACGACCGCAGCTGCGCCCCCTGACCTGCCTGCACTGCCAGCCGCGCCCGGCCAGCCACGGGGCGGGATCCCGAAGCGGGCGGGAGCGTGAGTCCACAGGAGACGTACACCTGTGGTTGTCGGACTGTCGCACGCACTGACCGAGGGATAAACTGGCACGGTGCTGCTGAACTCGTCGACCACCACTCCTGTGCGCCGGTGGCCGTCCACTTGAGGAGCATGGCCTCTGATCGTGTGCCTGGTCCTCCCCCCCATCCCCCTCCTTGTTCCGCCCTCGATAATCCAAGTGAGCTCCACACCTTAGCTGCCCCGATACGCAACGCGCAACACGTAGCGTATCGATACGGAGCTCAGCACCTAGACTGGAAACGAAGGTATGACGCGATACGTTGGCCAAAACGTGGGCCAATAGCAAATACGCTGAGCCAACACGTAACCTATCGTCACGGACGTTTTGAGCACGGTACGTGCTGCGCTTCACGACGGGCGTATCGAGGCAGCTAAGCTCCACACTTCTCCCTCCTCCCGCCTCCCTTCTCCCTTCGCCCTTCCTCCATACCTGCTCCCATGCCCCGGTTTCTCCCTGCCACTCCTCCCCCGCCGTCCCTCCCCTTCCCCGCCTGTCAGCGTCTCTGCCTCCTTCTTTGCCCCTCCTCCATCGTGCCCTCCCTTGGTCTATTCCCTCTCTGCTTCACACCCCACTCCCATCTCCACTGTCCCTGCCCTTTGCCTCCTCCCCATCCCCCCTCCCTAATGCCTCCTCCTTCCCCTCGCCCTACTCATCCCGCGCCTCCAACCTCCCCCACATCAACTCGTCCTCCTGCTGCTCCTCCTCCTCCTCCCCGTCCCGCTGCTCCTCATCCTGCTCGTCTTCCTCCTGCGTTTGCTCCTCATCCTTATCTCCTCTTCGCCCTTCCCCTCTCGCGCCTGATAATTGTCCCCCCCGCCTTCTCACCCACCGTCACATCCAGACCTCCACTCAGGGCCGAAATGCTCCGTCCAGGCAGGCCAGGCGGGCCTTCCGAACATCCGCTGCATCAGCCTCACCTCGCAGGGAGAAGGGGAGCAAACAAATGAAAGAGAGGTGGGCGGAGGAGTATACAGCAGGAACTTGACCACAAGAAACCTTCCACAAGAAACCCAAACCTGAGACCCCACGACGTCGCACGCTCGATCGCAAAACCATCGACACCCAAGAAACCCATGGCACCCTGGAGGCAAAATGGGCGTTTCTTGGAATAGGTTTCCACTACATGGGCATGGCACCAATACGATCCAGATGCCTTGACGCGGCCAAGAGTGGAGGGGGAGGGGGTCCAACGCCGATCCAAGAAATTTGCGGGGACATCAGAGAAAGTATGTGTGTAGTGTAAAGACTGATCACAATATCCCTCCCACCAAGCACTTGATGCAAGCACAATATAAAAGAAACGATACCACTATATCACCGTACTCAAAGCCAACGTGAGTAGGTGCGTCCACCCTCCCGCCCAGCTTGTGAGCCACAACAGCCACCGGCGAGAGGGGAATGAAATTCTCATGATCGCCCTAAATATCACATCCTTGCCTACCTGATTTTCACACAAGAAAACATACTAAATAATGCGCATATAATTATGAAGCAAGCCTCCAGGCTATTCATGAAATGTGCTTGTCGGCTCGGCAAGCCAAAAGCCGCCCGCACACCGAACCACAAATATCAACATACCAAATCAAATCTGGATGCTAACACCCAATCAGCAAATATCATGATATCAACTCAAATCTAGATGCAAACGCCATCCCTCCATTTGAAAGGGCGCACTCATCATCTCTTCACGTGAGAGGGTGCACACAATCTCTTCAATCAACCAACGTAAACACAAAGCTGGTAGTGAATCTCAATACTACCTCTTCCACCACCCAACGTGAACACAAAGTTGGTAGTGCAATCTCAGGGTGCCTGAGCTGATTTGATGATGCTGTGGGCTATGTACGTCTTGATGATCGGATCAAGGTTGTAGCTCCCATCTGGTGGGCGACCGACATGCTATCCGTGCCCCTTCTCACGCCCCGACCCCCGCGAGGGACCAGGGCGGGGACATGGATAGAAGTCTGGCCAAGGATGCCACGTTGTTTTTGCCCATGCCCTGCTGCGCCT
Organism: Prorocentrum cordatum; assembly: GCA_963575745.1. Lineage (NCBI taxonomy): Eukaryota > Dinophyceae > Prorocentrales > Prorocentraceae > Prorocentrum > Prorocentrum cordatum. The sequence continues at coordinate 78,582 of CAUYUJ010019500.1, forward strand.
GGCGCCCAAGAGTGGGGGGCATCGGCAGGGGTACAGTCAACCCGTATCATAAGGATGCGTGGCAAAGGATGCAAGGGCCTTAGAGGCCCGTGTGAACGTCTTTCGAACGAGGTTGGCCAACGAAAGTCGCTAAGGATGGGCCGTTACCCGCGGGAGGGGGGGGTCGGGAGGAAGGGTAGCGGTACCGGCGGCCGCGGCGTGCACCCGCCAGGGTGCGTCCACGCGCGCATCAATCGCCTGTGTGCACCACAGCATGTAGGTGTTAGGGGGGGGTCCACGCCACATCCACAGTCTGATTGTTAGCGTTACCTAGGGAGGGGGGGTGGGGGTAGCGATACACAAAAAACGCTCGCGCGCCTGACGCCCAGAGTGGGGTGCATCAGAAGGGGCTCGGATCGAAAGTCGACCGCCGAGCTCTTCCACGAGGGGTGGGGACCTCCAGGCGGTCAGAAGGACCACCGGCCCCTCCCTCGAGGGCGTGAAAACCTCGAGGCGGCCCGAGGACCGCCAGTCCCTCCCTCGAGGGGGGGGGAACCTCCCCCGAGGGAGGAAGCCTCCCTCGAGGGAGCGAACGTCGACCGCCGAGCCCTCCCTCGACAGGGCGCGCGCGGGGGGGCGGTCGCCCCCAGGAAGACCGCCAGGGCCAGGGCGACGGCGGACGCCAGCAGCCATGGCCTGGCGGGGGGTCCTCCTCCTCCTCCTCCTCCTCCTCCTCCTCCCTCCGCCTCCTCCTCCTCTCCTCTCCCCCCCCATAAGTCAGATCGGGAGAGTCCTTCCTCCTCCTCCTGCTCCACCTCCTCCTCCTCCTCCTCCTCTTCGTCCTCCTCCTCCTCCTGCTCCTCCTCCTCCTCCTCCTCATCCTCGTCCCCCCACCTTTTCGTCCTCCTCCTCTTCGTCGTCCTCCTCCTCCAGAATCGTTTCGGACATCATATCAAGTCTTCCCCGATCTAACTCTAGAGGCCTCCCAGTTGGGTTCCGAATAGATGGGGTCGGAGGATCGCGCCGCGTGGCCGATGCATCGCCGATGCATCGACGATGTATCGGCGGCGTCGGCGGCGCAGCGGCGACGACGGCGTGGAGAAGATTGGGCTCCACACCGAGCCACATCGCACATCGCCGATGCATCAGCGATGCGGCGCGACCCTCCAAACCTCATCTAGGGGGCCTAGATCCTCCTCTAAGACGAAGCAAGGACGAGCAGAACATCGGGTGAGGATAAATCGAGAATCTCTGCGATCAAGCGACTCTAGAGGATGTCTCGGGCACCGCGGACTTCGCAAAGCGTTCCAGAACGCTCTGAGAGCCTTCCGGAGCGCTCTGGAACGGATTCATCCTCGTCTTCGCCCCGTCCGATCCTCCTCTCGTTGTTGGAGAGTCGCCGCGTGTCGCCGCGGCGGCCGCGGCGACACGCTGTGCCTTGTCGCGGGAAGTCCGCTCCGCTCCACAGGGCGGGAGGCTCGGGAAACGTCAGCAGCCAGGGCCTGGAAGGGAACCTCCTCCTCTTCCTTCCTCCTCCTCCTCCTCCTCCTCCTCCTCCTCCTCCTCCTTCTCCTCCTCCTCCTCCTTTCTCCTCCTCCTCCTCCTCCTCTCGCTTCGGAAGAATCACGACGGAAGACTGCAGGCAACCATGTCTTGATCAGGCCAGAACAGAGACACAATCAGACCTGGATATAACGGGGATCTCTGAGGTCCAGCGGTTCTGGAGGATGTATCGGGCACCGCGGCCTTCCCAGAGCGTTCTGGAGCGCTCCGTGAGCGTTCCGGAACGCTCTGGCGCTCGACCCTCGCCGTGGAAGAATCAGGAAGGCTTTCGGCAATTGCAGCCATCGCGCTACCATGAGGAATGAGGAATGCAGGGGGATGAGCGATTGGGCTTTTTTGGCCACAGCGGGCCTCGGCCATACTGTAGGCTCCTCGAACTGGATATAAGGAGCGGCCCGAAAACTAGAGCCCCTCCAGAGCCCGACGTGGTCCTCATTTTAGCGCCTTTACTGTAGGTCGAGACCTCGGGCGGTCCACGTTGCGAAACGAAAACACAACGTAAGAGGTCGGGTGGGCTCCGAGGGCCGACGGTTGATCGATCGATCGGTTGGCAAGCCGCCGATCGGTCGGTCGACCTGGTCGATCGGGGATCGAGGTATTTGGAGGTTGTCAACCCGCCCTGGGGCACCAAGATCCTCTGGAACCCTTGGGCCTCTGGAAGAATCAAATCCGCGTCGGGTGGCTGGCTGGTTGATAAAGGAAGAAGTGTGTGATTGATTATTCGGATGGTTGGTTACTTGGTTGCTTGACCCATTGATTTATCGACGCGCGCCTGGTCTAGATGGAAACATAATGCAGCGCCACCAGATCTCGGCACAATGGATGAGTTGGACACGCGAAAGGGTGTTCAGGTTCCGGCTATGTGACTCTGAATGGTTGGCTGGTCTTTGCACTTTAGACGTGCAGTGCTAATGCAATCGCCCACGTTTCCCCTCCATCAGTACTCATCAACCCCTGCCTTTCCGATCCCATTTCTGCCTCCCTCTTCCTACATATCCTCCATGTTTCGCCCTTTTATGGGCTCGCAGACAGGATGTCAACAATATGTTCTGCATCTGGCGTGTGCGTGTGTGTGCGTGTGAGCGCGCGTGCGTGCGTGTGCGCGCACTGTCAGCGAGCGTGTGCGGGCGTGTCTGTCGGCGATGTGTCGCCGCCCTGTCTGGGGGGCGCCCCAAGCGACCCGGATCGGCGGCACTGGCCGAAGGCCACTACAATATGTTCTTCATCTGGCGCGCTTCTCTATCGGATGCTCCCTCTGCAGCGCTGCCAGCGTTTCAGGATCGGCGCAGTGCTTGCACCGCGCCGTTCCTCCTCCTCCTCCTCCTTCGCCTCCTCCTCCTCCTCCTCCTTCCCCTCCTCGCCCCCCTCGTCCTCCTAATCCTCCTCCTCCTCCTCGTCCTCCTGCTCCCCCCCCTTCTTCCTCCCCCTCCTCCTTTTCCTCGTCCTCCGCCTCCGCCTCCTTCTCCCCCGCCTGCGCGGGGCGCTCGATGGCCAGTAACTGACCGCCCAGAGCTAGCCGTGCAGTCCCCGGAGCCAACGTACACGACGCAATACTATACAACGCGAAGTCCAACGAAGCACACATGCCCTCGTAGAGGGCGAGCGCGCTCGACTGGCCACGCACGCCAACCTCCCGCGCATGGAATTACGGGCCGCTGCCCCGCCACGCCCTCGGCATGCCCAGGCCACAGCCCGGCACATGCACGACGCGATATTCCTCTTCCTCTTTGTTTGTAAGCCCGGGCGGGGGGACCCCCTTCCCCCCCAAAAAAAAACACGGACTCCCGGGATCTGGGGCTTTGGGACCCCCCGGACGGGCCTCGACGCGGCCCCCTGGGCCTCGCAGGGCGTTTTGCCAAGCCTTCCCAGCACACCGAGGCCGATCAGGGGGATCATCGGAGACGAGACCCCCAGGACAGCACAAGAGCGCTCCAAGAATGACCGACGTGACCTCAAGATGGCCCAAGAGGCCTCCAGGACGACCCCAAAGAGGCCTCTAAGAGCACTCCCAGAAAGGCCCCAAGAGGCACAATTCATTGATTTTCTGATGGTTTTTGGTGAATTTGGGGGTTCTCTTCTCTTCGGCTTCCCGACGCTCCAAGACGGCGGTCTTCTGGGCGTCCGAAGCCGCCTGGGAGGCTCCAAAATCGCCCCACAACCATCCGAAAAGGTCTTCCAAGCAGTCCAAGAGAGCCCCATAACGGCACAACACGGGCCCAAGATGGCCCTCAGAGAGCCCAATGGCGGCCCAAGATGGCCCCAAGACACCCTCCGAAGCATTCCAACTCATGAGCCGGTCGTTCAGGTAAACCGCGGTTGGAGGCAGGGTGGCCCGAGGAAACCCCCACAAGCCCCCAGAATACGCCCATGAGGCCTCCAGAAAGCCTTAAGGAAGTCTGAAACAACTTGTGCGAGGCCACCAGAGGCTCTCCAAGGAGGAGCCTCCGCAGAAAAGAGCTGAGGAGGATGGGGGGAATGCGCAGGGTATGGCGAAAATAAAGAAACAGAAGCATGGAGGAATGACGACGAATCACATTATTATAGCGGCGATGCCAGAAAAAGGCAACAAAGAGTTATCGCTAACTTGTCGACTTGACCTTCCTGCTATTCCGCCTGCATACCAAACTTCAAGGACCAAGGTGTATGGCGCGAAGCACCAGTGCAGTCTTGTATATATGTATATATATGTGTGTGTATCCATACATATATATTTACCCACAATGGCCACGCGGATGCGCGGACTGGAATTGCATACGGGAACTCTTCACCTAAAAAAGATAGCCAACAAAAATTGGTGTGGGCCGGCTGCCAGCCTACGGATACCGAAGTTCGCAACGCCACAGCACAGCGCCGCCGAAGCGCGCCGTCGCCGCCGCATGAAACGCCCTGACGTCCCTCCGCTAGAACGCCACAAGCGCGATGTCTCATCATTGGTCGCTGCGCGCGCTGAAAACCACCGAAGCCGCAGCTGGCGCCCGCGCGATACACCTGCACCCTCTTCCTCCCACTCCTCCTCCTCGTCCTCCGCCTCATCCTCCTCCTCCACCCCCTCATCCTCCTCCTTCTCGATCTGCCTCCTTCCCCGTCGTTGCCGCTCAACTCCCCCGCTCTCCTCCCCATCCCACTGTTCCTCCTTCTCCTCCTCATAATGATCCTTCTCTCTCCCTCGCCAGTGTACCAGATGCCGCCCTCGCCGATCGCACAGCGAACGGTGGATTAAATCAGCATCAAGCCTGTACGTGTGGACTCAAGGGCTGATAGGACGTCCCTCCAGACCGACTCCAGAGGACTCGATAAGCTGAAACCGGATGGGAATGTCGAATGCCAGGTGAGGCGGGAGCGACTCAATGTTGCTTATCCCCTCTCCTACTCTAAACCATTTGAGGACAAACGTTGTTATGCCCCAGCGCCTTGCTTTGGCTTGGGGCAGACGAGCTGCTGATGCAGCTCCTCCTCGAATCCTTCCTCCTCCTCCTCCTCCTCCTCCTCCTCATGCTGCTGGTGAGCCTGTCGCTGCTGCTGGTCATGTTGGTTCTAATCGTCGTCTTGTCGTATTCCTCCCCCATGGCCTCAATCACCTCCGTTTCCACTCACTCCTTATCCTCCGCCTCCTCATCGTTTCCCCCTCTTACTGCTTGCCACCATTCACTTAGCCTCCTTCTGGTAGCCCCCGTCCTCCCTCGTCGTGCTGCAATCGCGTTCCTCTTCTCGCGTCTTCTCCACATCCTGCGCTTCGCACTTCCGGTGCTTGACAATGTCTTCCTCCATTTCCTCCCCTCCCTCCTCCTTCGACGACACAAGCGAGTTACAGCAGCAAGACCAGATAGGCCAGCCAAACCATCTTCAACACCCCGAACCAACCGTACCTGCTAGACTATCTGAAATGCCGGCGAACAAAACAGCGGCGAACAAAACACTGCCAGCGAATGGCGCGTTGGGCTCCAAACCCTCCCAGAACCTCCTGAACCATGTCCAGACTCAAACGCGAAGCAAGGTACGCTGAATTTAATCTAAAGCGAAGGTGCGCAGCGCAAATACACCTCCAATGGCCATGCCCGTTGGCGCATTAGGTTCCACACCTTCCTCGAACCTTCGCAAGCCGTTCCCAGAGCGAACCCTGGACTCCTCATCTCAAAGTCACACAAGGATACGAAGAGCCAAGCGAAAGCAATATGGCATCAGAAAACGCCAGCGAATGCACAAGGAACGTGCGTCCGGTCATGCTCGTTGGCGCTCGGGCAGCTTTGGGCATCACATCCTCCCTGAGCCTCCTCGCACCTGTCCCGACGCACACGCGAGACACAGAAGCTCGAGTTCAAGCTAAACAGGATATGCGCAGAGCAAAACACAGCACAGCAACGCAACACTTTGTCCAAGCGGAGCACTCAACCTTTACCAGCGGCGTGTCACGATGAGCGTGGTGGGTGGGTGTACCGAGATGAGCACAGTGGCCTTTGGTGTTTTGTAGCCACGCGCTCCCCGAACCTGCCGCAGGCGCTGCCGCCTCCACGCGGAGTCCTAAGCTCAGGCAGAAGCAACCACACGCAATGCTAAGCCGAGGAGGCTACGTTTGATCTTAAAATGCTTGGACTTCAACTAAAGGCACCCATTTGGCCGCCTGCCGTCCGGCAGTGTGCTACACGGCTGGGAAGCTCATCCGTTCCCTCCTACCTCCCACCTCGCTCACTCCTCCATCCCGCTCTGCCTCCGCCAGCCCTCCGACTCCGCCACCGCCTGCTCGAACTCATCCCCCTCCGAATTCGCCCCCGCTCCTCATCCACCCCCATATGCCCTGCTGTTGTTGCCGCCCCTCCTCCGCCTCACCTCCCTCCGCCCACGCCAACGTCTTCCCCTCATCCTCCCGCTCCGTCCTCCTCCACAATCGCTGCGGGGCGAAGACACCAATTGTGCAGCCAACGCTCGCCCGTGTTGATCCGGTTCACGAAGTCCATGAGGTCCCTCGGATCTGTCTCTCTGATCACCTCGGGGAGGAAGGATGAAGAAGGAAGGGTCCATCCACTGGGTAAGGTGGGAGGAAGGCTTCACAAGGTTTCTGGGCAAACCTGAAACGAGCGCGGGAAAAGCGCGAGGTGAAACAACAACAACGGATGCAGATCGGATGCTCCAGGAGGCCTCTCGGCGCCGTCCCCGTGGGGACATGTGCGTTCCAGAGGTGGAGGGAGCAGCCCGGAAGGGTGCAGGGATGGTGCGCGAACGCGGGGGGGGGAGAGACAGATGTGTAGAGGCCTCCCATATGAGGTCAGAGTAGACGGGGTCGGAGGACCCCGCCGCATCGGCGATACATCGGCGATGCATCGACGATGCATCAGCGATGCATCGGCGATACGTCGGCACGTCGGCGATGCATCGGCGACATCGGCGTTGAGAACATCGGGCTCCACGTCGAGCCGCATCGCCGATGCATCGACGCTGCGGCGCGATCCTCCGACCCCATGTACTCCGACCCCCTCTAGGAGGCCTAGAATAATAGTTTGGCGAGGGAAAGCGCGGAAATAATGGAAGTCTGCCAAGAATCACGTGCTCATCCAGGATTGCGCTATACGCGCTTCAAAAGCACCACTGCAGAGAAGCGCCTCCTGGACGGATGGTTTCTGCCGGCCCGCCCACCCGCGCCTGCTGTGGGTGAAAAAGCGTGTGCGATGTCTGTGGAAAGACGACACACTGATGATGAAAAAGCACACGAGCACACGGGGGAAGCACAAATACCTAAACAACACCGTGTATGTTATTGTTTCCACAATCGTGTTTGTGTGTGTGTGTGTGTTTGTGTGTGTGTGTGCTTTGCGCAGCTTTTGTCCACAATGTGTTCATCAGAGCGGGTTGTTTCCCACTGTCCCTCCCTCCTTGGATCGTACATCTGGTTTCGGGGGGGAGAAGTCCCCACGAGCTCGCCAAGGGTCCTTCTGGCACCTTCTAGGCTCCTAGAAGCGCCTGCGGGGAACCACACCCTGGCGGAGAGGGTCCCGAAAGGTCGCCAAGACGGTCCAAGAGGGCCCAACGACGGCCGATCAGTGCCGCAAAACGCCCAAAACGGCATCCGGGCGGCCCAAGAGGCCGCCGAGACTCCCCGAGAGGACCCTAAGAGGACCTCCCGAAACCAGAAATTCACAGGTGTTCCTTCTGCTTGCGCTTCCGACTGCCCAAAACCACCCGAGAGGCGTCCAAGAGTCGCCAAAAGACGGCACTCGAGGCCCCCAACGGGCCCCCAGCAAGGCCCCAAGAGGGAGGACCCGGAAGCCCTCCCCGCAAGCTGCCCTTCAAGACGCCCGACGTGCCCCAAAGCGGCCCCCAGTAAGCCCGTTAGGCAGCCCCTCCCCAAAAAATTAACCTCCTCCTCCACCACCTCCCTCCCCCCAGCCTCCTCCTCCTCCTCCTCCTCCTCCTCCTCCTCCTCCTCCTCCTCCTCCTCCTCCTCCTCCTCCTCCTCTTCCTCCTCCTCCTCCTCCTCCTCCTCCTCCTGCTCCGCCTCTTCCTCAACCTCCTCCTCCTTCTCCTCCTCCTCCCTCAGCATCATACCCAGTTGTGAATGCAGCAATTGTGAGTATCGTCTTCGGTGGAGCTCCCTGTGGGCGCAGGACGCGTGTGGTGTGTGTGTGTGTGTGTGTGTGTGTGTGTGTGTGTGTGTGTGTGTGTGTGTGTGTGTGTGTGTGTGTGTGTGTGTGTGTGTGTCAAAGTGGGACGGCTGCAGCACGCGGGCGCTGCCGCTGGGGCCTTGGGTGGAGCTCCCTGGGGGGCCACGAAGCATGCGAGGGGTGCGCCGAAATGGGTGGCGCGCACGCGTGTGGACGGTGTCATTCGAGCCTTGGGTGGAGCTCCAGTTGGGCCACGAAGCGTGTGAGGGGTGTGCCGAACTTGGTGGCACGGACGCATGTGGACGTTGCCACTGGGGCCTTCGGTGGAGCCACCGATTGGGCCACGAAGCGTGTGAGAGGTATGCCGAAATGGGTGGCGCGGACGCAAGTGGACGGTGTCACTGGGATCTTCGGTGGAGCTCTCTATGGGGCCACGAAGCGTGTGAGGGTGAGCCGAAATGGGTTGCGCGGACGCGCGTGGACGGTTGGGTGGAGCTCCAGTTTGGGCCACGAAGCGTGTGATGGTGTGTGTGTGTGTGTGCCGAAATGGGTGGCGCGGGCGCGTGCAGACAGTGGCACTGGGGCCATCGGTGGAACTCCCTGGGGGGCCACGAAGCGTGTGAGAGGTGTGCCGAAATGGGTGGCGCGGACCCATGTGGATGGTGCCACTGGGGCCTTCGGTGGAGTCCCCTCTTATGGGGCCACTAAATCCGAGGCGGGGATTTATCCATATCCACCGCCTGGGGGATCGATCCTCGGAGCTCCACGGGCGGTGGATATGGATGAAAGTATTCGGGCCCTCGGCGGCCGGAATATATCCATGTCCATCGCCCGCTGGGGCACCAGGACGTCGGTTCCCAGGCGGTGGATATGGATGAATTCCTGCCTCGCACTAAACGTGTGAGGGGTGTGTCGACATCTGATGACGATGATGGAAATGATGACAACGGTCATGAGCACGATGATGGTGATGATGGGAAGTATGATGGTGATGATGACAACGAGGAGGATAGTGATGAAGAGGTTGATGATGATGACGGCGACGACGACGACGATGATGATGATGATGATGCTGATCATAGTGGTGGTGGTGATGATGAGGATGATGCAGATGACAATGATGATGATGCTGCTGATGAGGATGATGATGGGGATGCTGATGTTGATTATGATGGCGTCGGCGATGATGAGGCTGCTATGTTGATGATGCTGGAGGAGGGGGGATAGGGGGATGATGAGGAGTGAGGGAGTCGTGGCGCGCTGCCTTTTCACAACGAAGACCCAACACCCCAAGATGGCACTTCAATATGTTTTGGAGTACGTGCTTCTTTATTCAGGGGGCCCCTGGTCCTAAGAATTAGCCCAATTGCATCTCATGGGGTGTGCACTGGTCAGAAATTCGAAGGCGAACCCAACCGTGTTGACGACGGCGCCTCACGAGGCGAAAACGTAGAGAATCCGAAAGAGAAGTCGATGAACCTTGACCCTTCCAAGGTCCACTCTAATCCTGGTCGCCTGCTCCACCTTGCTGGGATCTACCTGGCTGAGCTCCTTCAACATAGCTGGGCTGGCCTGCGGGGCGGGGCTTGCGCGCGACGGCGCCGCGTAAGTGTTGGGGAATGGGGGGCGGGGGGGGGGGGGGGCGGGACGCAGCGCGAGCAACAACCGGGCACGTCTGTCCCGTGGTCGTCGTCGTCGCACTCTGACTCGCCCTTCGACTATCCATCTTCACCCTCTAACGCTCCGCATCCCCCGTCTCTCCATCCGCAGTCTCCTCTACCCATTGTTCGGCCCCTTCCCCAATCCCTTCCTCCGCGTCCCCTGCCCTTCTCAGCCCCCTCTCTCTGTACACTCCTCCTGATCCTCCGCATGGACATCCTCATCCTATCACCATCAGCCTCATCATCATCGCCCTCGTCATCCGCATCGCAGGCCTCACCAACAAACAAATCAGCACCATCGTCACGTTCATCAATTTCACCATCTTCATCATCACCCTCATCCGAGCCGCGACCACCATCACCGTTGTCATCGCCGTCGTCACCAGTAATGCCAAACTCATCTACATCACTTTTATCATCGTTCCCATCGTCGTCACGACCACAATTTTGCAAGCCGCATCATCAACAGCACCCCACCATCATCACCAACAAAATTAGTATCACCAGTACCCCCCATCGGCCCCATCACCAGAATATTCATCACAACCATCGTCACCGCCAGTATCACCATCACCATCATCACCTACATTCGTAGCATCACCACCACCATCATCATCATGATTACCCCCATCATCATCATCACCACCGCCTTCATTTGAACAGCTTCCAGTTTCCCAGACTACTGTTTGACAAGAAGTCCACACCAACATTTTCACGCATCCAAGCCCAAAGTCACCAATGATTGCATCAACCACTTAACTTTTTGAATGTGTTTAAGTATGCATATGCAGCATTGCAACTAGTAGCCACATGTTGCACAAACGTCACACGCACTCTCAACCTCAACACTCCCAACGCACATTCACAGGATGTACACATCGATCAAAAAAATCAAGATGCATGTGCACATATGGACACGGCGTTTTAAACATGTATACATCTACCCATACGAACATAGGAACGGGAATGCCACTAATACCGATAGAGGTGGCCCAAACAATAATCCCGCGTACATGCGCGCACGTGCGCCCAGAGGGGGCGGATTGAACTGCGCCCGGAGGAAGCGGAGGGAGGTGAGGAGAAGGATGGGTAGCGCGAAACAGGCTCGGCGGCTCGATGGGGGGGAAGAGGTGGAGAACGACCGAACATCCGACCACACAGTCTGGACATGTCCTTCCTCGTCTGCGCTGCGGAAGGTGTCCAGCGTCGGCGGTTCGCGCCAGTCGTCGGAGACTTCCCGCGTCAGCGCTGCGAGCAACTTTTTTCGCAGCACCTCGTGGCCATCGAGGGCCACGAGCCCGGCCGCCTCCATGGCCAGACCCCACCGCTGGAACGCCCGGGACACCTCGAGGGCGGAGCTGATGTCGGGCACGCCGGGGTCCTCGACGTTCCTTTCGCGCACCATTCCAGAAACATCTGGGGGCCACTTTTTATTTCCAGGCCGTTGTGAGCTCTTGGTCACGTTTGGGCGCCTCCTTTCAGGGCACCCACCGCAACGCGTTGTCCGGCGCCATCTGGGCGAAACGATCCACGAACACGTTCGACGGGCCAAACTCGGCCTCCATCTTCGCGCCGGGGCCCAAGCGCTTCCGCAGCACCTCCTTTCTGGCCTCGCGCTCCGCCTGAGGGGCGCTGCGGCGTCCTAGCCCGCGCGCTCCGCCCCGCGCCGCAACTCGGACACGGACGGCGCGCGGCACTCGAAGAGCTCCCCCACGGAAGCCGCTTTGGGCGGCGACGGGTCCTCGGGGCCGAGCTGGAAGATCAACCCGACGATGGTTGCGGCGAGCCGCTCGCTGCGACGCCGCCAGGCCCGCTCGACATTGCAAACGCGAATTTGCCGTGGGAGGCCCACCTGAGGTCGACGATTCGCCGGAACAGGTCGCCTACCCCGAACTCCTCGAGCCTTTGCTGGATTGCGGTCTGGGAGTCCACGACGCCGCGCTGCATGGTGGGCGCGAATAGATTGAGGAACGGGCAGAGGCGGAAACTGCGCGAGAAAGCCGGGGGACTTGAGGTCGACGCTCTTGGAGCTGAGCCCAAACGGCCGCGGGGGAGGCGGATGGGGGAGACGCCGCCCTTCGGCGACCACGCCCGACGACAGTCGCCGCTCCCAAGTGGAAGGCGCCCAGCTTCCATCTCCTACGGCCCGCCGTCCGCTAGGGAGCACCCCGCATCTCGTATCAAGAGGCCCCCGCCCTCCCGGAGCCTGGGCGCCCCGCCCGGCGCGGAGCGCCCCGCTGCCATGGGGGCGGAATATTTGCGACAGCGCGGACACTCCGCGCTCTGAGGCATTCCAGCGTGATTGGGCGCTCCGCCCCCTATGCCAAGCCAGCCGCCTTGCGGCGGACCAGGAAATTCCCCATTTGGAGTTCGGTTGGAGGAAAAATTGTCAAGAATCGAAAAGTGATACAAAAAAATCAAAAAAATGATTTAAATAGGACCCCCATATATTTTTGACAATTTCTGAACATTCCTCGTGTAGAGGGACATGCTCGACTACATTTAGAGAAACGGGGCGCTGGGGACGCGGGCCCGACTTCTGCGCGCCAAAGGTCAGGAGAACGCGACGTCTAAACTCGCCGGGTGCCTTGCATGCTCGAAGACACGCCGGATCGTGCTCCTCCTCCTCCTCCTCCCTTTTCCTCCTCCTCGTGCTCCTCGTGCTCCTCTTCCTCCTCCTCCTCCTCCTCCTCCTCCTCGTCCTCCTCCTCCTCCTCCTCCTCCTCCTCCTCCTCCTCCTCCCTCTTCCTCCTCCTCGTGCTCCTCCTCCTCCTCCTCCTCCTACCCCTGCTTCCCCTCGACATATGCATTGTGCATCGACGCCCTCGCGCAACGCGTTTGCACAGGCACTCCGCCCGCCAGGGCCTGGGCGCTCCGCCCGCCACGGCTGCCGCCCAGGCAGGGCCCCCCACCCCTGCCGACCAGCCCGAGGTCGGGGAATCCCCCGACGGCGAGGCTCCGCCGATTGCGGCCAGTGCTCCGCGTCGGAGCAAATACATCGCGCAGATGCTGCGCCTCGCGGGCGCTCCGCCCGCCGAGGCCCAGGCGCTCCGCCAGCCACAGTCGGGGGCCCCTTCCGACGGCGAGCTGCGCTCTCTCAGCGCGCCTGGTCTCACATGCCCCGCGCGGGGCGCTCCGCACCGCGCGGCACAGACGCCTCGCTAAAATCCGGGCCGCGCGCGAATCCACCGGCTGGCAAATGCTCGCTCAAAGGCAGGAGATGGCGGACGTGAGACTTCGGATTGAGGCGCGCGTCGTAGCCCGCGGGGTCAAACGCGAAAGCGCCGACAGCCTCACTTAAGTTGTTCCGCGCTGTCTCTGCTGCCGCCCAAGCCTCACGCTCCTCCGCCTCGTCGGATTCCCCCGTGCTCTCGACGTTGCTGACCTCGACCCCGGCGTCCGTGCTGGCGACGTCGGCGAGGTCATCGGCCCTTTCGCGGGGCGTAATATGCTTTGCGCCCCGCTCTGCCGAGGGCGCGTCGGCCGCCTTGCCCGACGATGCCAGAGTCGCGAGGGGCCCGCCTTCGCGCCATCTCCCCGAGCGCATCGCATCGGGCTCGAACCCCCGCGCCGCAATCGCCCCGAGCGCGCCTTGAGCTCCCGCAGGGGCTCCGCCATGGCGCTGCGGGGATACTCGGTGACCGACATGTCGCCTGGCTTTCATGTGCCTGCCCAACATGCGCCTGACAGGCAAGGGCCTTCCTGCTTTGGCTATCCAAGACAGCAAAGTGGCTTGCCCGAGCGCGATGCATTGTCTCCGCAAGCTCCGCACCTGCGAAGCTGAGGCATCTTCGGTGCATGGCCGTGATATGCGGAGCAAGCGCCAGCACGTCGGGGACAAGCACGCCGCTTGCGGACTCAGCTGGCGTCACTGCTTTCCGTGCGCGGACGCACGCCTCTGACCTCACGTCGACCGTGTCGTTTGCGAGCCCTTCGGCGATCCCGCGGTGGTCTTGGCGCGGGCAGCTCGCACTTCTATGAAGCCGAGGCCCATGACAAGTCGACGCGCGGTTCGTCCTCCACCTTGGCCAGATCCCGCGTCCTTGAACGCCTGTGCACGAGGTACCGCAAGAAGCCGGCCTCCAGCCCCGCACGGGACAGCGCCTCCTTCGTCAGGGATTTCAACATGCGTACGCGCTGCGCCTGCAGGAGGCGGGCCTTGACCGCGAGGCACGCGCGTTCCCAACTGCGCGCCACGGCTCGTCGTATCCAAGCGTTCCGGGACAGGCTGTCCTCTACCTCCACGCCCAGCGTGCCGTATGCGAAAAGGGCGGCTCCCAGGAATCCTTGCGCCCTCGTCGGTGGCGCGCCCGAAGCGCGAATGTATCCCACGTGCTCGTGCACCTTGGCCACCGAGACGGGGAGGCCATATGCAGCTGAGCCGAAGCTGTCGCGGGAACACCGCATGTACAGCGACATCGGGAAATCTCGGCGCGCAAGCGTGTTATTCGCCTTCCCCACACATGTGTTCACCAAGAGCTCCTGGGCGCGCAGGTCGTCAACTGCATCCGCCGCTTCCCAGCTGAAGCGGCAACGAAGCGGCAATGGTAGCCGGCGGTGCTAGCTACGAGGAACAGCAGTCCCAGCCGTAACTCGCGTTTTTCAGCTCCCCGCTGGGTCAAAACAGGGACCGCAAGACGGTTTCCGTTGGGGTTCTGGTTGGCCCCGCTGTGACTGCAGGCCCCGTGGGTCTCGGCGTTTTCCTCCGCGTGGCCCTCCAAGCCGGCAGCAGCGTGCAGGGAGCTGCCAGGAGGGTCGGGGCTTGCTTCTTCCCACGGGAACCGCAGCGCGGGCGTCGCCGCAGCACCGCGACAATCCCACAGCGCGTTCGCAGCGGCACCTGGCTGGACCATGGGACCCTCAACCCCCTTGGTGCAAAAGTTCCTGAAGCTGGGCGGCGCAATGTCCCCTGCCCTCCAACTTTGAACCGAAAATTCGTGGACGCTTCCGCTTTCTGACCTTTGTGACTCCCCCTGCTTACCGGGACATGGTTGATACAAGTACCCCCGCTGTTGTATCCGCTCTATGGCCCCAGCGTGATCCGAATCAATTTGAAGCATGTTGGGGGTCATCCGCCATAGCTCTAGCACGTCCTCTTACCGTCTGGCTCGGGGGCCGCAACATGAATCGAATTAAATTGAAAGCGCGTGGGTGGTTATCAACCACAGCTCGAGCAAGTCCTCTCGCCGACAGCTGACGTTGGATACGAGTATCTCCGAAGGTGCGCCCGCGTCCAGGGCAGGCGCCTTCTCGATGGGGCTCAACGACACGATTTGAGCCCGAGCCCCCAAACAGCGCAGCATCCTCGCTCGACGGACGGAGAGGGCATGCGTGCACTTGTGCACGCATTTTCGCACGGCAACATACAACACAAGACGCTGCGCATATGAAGCGTAATTGCATGTGTTCTTGTGCTTTAAATTGTGCTTGCGAAGCCTGGGGCCACTCAAACGTTGTTTCTATGTTTACAATGTTCTGGGTGATTATGTCGTTTAACGCAGCCTGGGGCCCCTCAAACCATCACCAGCAGGGGGCTGCCGAGCTTGGAACACGAGCGCGGGTGCGTGCGGTACTGCTCCTCGTCGTCGTATCCTGCTCCCTTCGTCGTCGTCGTCGTCGACGTCGTCGTCGTCGTCGTCCTCCTCCTCCTCCTCCTCCTCCTCCTCCTCCTCCTCCTCCTCCTCCTCCGGCAAGGGGCGATGCCCCCCCCTCCTCGTCGCCGTCGTCGTCCCGCCCTCTTTGTCGTCGTCGTCGTCGTCGTCGTCGTCGTCGTCGTCACCTCGTCGTCGTCGTCACCTCGTCGTCGTCGTCGTTGTCGTCGCCGTCGTCGTCGTCGCCCTCGTGAGTGCGGCTGCTCCTCGTCGTCGTCGCCTTCCGGCAAGGAGCGATGGTGAGGACGACGGCGAGAACCTCGACGAGGCAACGGAGGCCCTCGTGGCGGCTTTCGTGGAGGCGGCCCTCGGCGGCCCTTGTGGAGGGCCGCCCTCGGCGTCGGCCCTCGGGCAAGATCCACAGATTCGCAGTACGTGTAGGCATGCGCCCGAGACAGCTCTCGCGGCACCTCCCTCGACGCCGCCGCCGACCACGCCGAGCCCGACGGGGGGCAGGAGTCGAATGTGCACACGCGGCACAAAAAGAACGCTTGAAGCTCCCCGCGGATTCCCTGGATCTGCTGTGAGCAATTTGGGTGACCCAACACGGGGTCGAGCTGAAAGGGGGTGGTGCAATAGATTTGGGGCACTTGTATTGCAAAGGTATTGCGCCGGAGAATCATATTGAATATTGCATTGTATTGCAAGTAATGCATTGCACGCGAAAGTCCAGCAATACATTTGCGCCCCGGAATGTATTGCGCGCCCCAAATGTTTTGCAACCCCACAAATCTATTGTACCAAATCTATTGCACCACCCCCTTGTCGCTGGTCCTTTGGGTCAACCCGAAAACCCCCGGCGAGTGCGCGCGCCGAGGTGCAGCTGGCGCGCGGCGCGCGGGCGCCGGGCTCTGGCGCCGAAACGCGCGCGCACAGGGGACCAGGCTACACCGAGGGTTGACGGGTCACTGCACCGACCTTGCAGACGTGCTGCAGCGGATGCTTGCGTGAATTTCTGTCAACGCAGAACCCCGAATTGCAAGCGAAAGACAAAAAGAATTTCACGTGGATTTTTGCTAGTCTTCATTCCTGGCCAAAAACAAAACCACATGACATTTATCCTGAAATGCGGAACGAAATCCTCCAGGACAGTCCGGGCCCATCCTGTGGCTTTCCGCACGAAGTCCGCTCTGCGATGTGGGCGCCATGAGCTGGGGCTCTCTGGGTGAGCTTGCCGAGCCTTATGTTGTTCCCATCGTACTTAAGGACCACATCCCAGAAATAATTTCGAGTCCCCGCAAAAGTGTCGAAAGAATGTCGAACGAGTGTCTAAATAGTGTCGGACGAGTGTCTCCAAGGGAGCTTGTGTCTAATACACGCGAAAACCATCGAGCTTCGGTGTATTTGTTTGGTGCTCGACATCATTTGTGGTGATCTTTGGTGCCCTCCTCCTCCCTCCCTCCTCCTCCTCCCTCCTCCTCCCTCCCTCCTCCTCCCTCCCTCCTCCTCCTCCTCGTCCGCATCCTTGCCGGTACCCTCCCTCCTCCTCCTCAGCAGCGTTCTGTGTACTCTGCGCGCTCCTCCTCCTGCTCCGTCTCGCCCTGCTCCGCCTGAGGCGGGGGAGGTGGGAGGGGTATTGGTTGGAGAGGACGCGCGAGAGGACACAAGATCCTTCCGAGGCCACATTGCCGCAGGAATGTAAGAAGGCATGGGTCGCGAAGCTCAGGACACAAGGGTACCCTTGATTTGGTAGGGTTGACCTACTAATCAGTCTCGTCTGTAGGTGGTCTTCCTCCCCCGCATCCTCCTGACCCCTTACATGTCAGCGGCTCGGAGATTGGCACCAGCACCGATATATCGGTGGAAGCCTCCATCGAGTGAGGATGACCCCGATCTCGGTGATGGTGGCGAAACTCAGGCTTCTTGGGTGGCCGACGGACCCCAAAGATCCAACGCAATGAAGAAATCAAAACGGAGGTTTTTCGTCGTTTTCGGCCTCCAGGGGCCCTCGCCGGGCCGCGGGACCGTCACAAAACGACCCAGGATGGGAAACTGGACCCGGAGAATGGGTCGAGACTTCCAGGGGGGCGTATCGAACAAATCACGACATTGGATCTCTGGCACTGCCGCCAACACCGAAATCTACGATCACCCTCGCCCGGTGGAGACACCCCATGGAGGAGTGCTGGTGCCACTCTCCAGGCCTACCACGAGGAGTGCACCTTCCTCGTCCTCGCCCTGCCTCCCGCCAGCCCGCCGCTGTCTTCCAGCCCAGCAGCGCGCTCTTTTCACAGCCTCTGCCGCTTGGCGCACCCCGCGGCGCCGCCGCCCGCCGCCGCAGGGGGCCGGCCGTAGTCCCGGGGCCTTCCGCTCTCGCACGTGTGGAGCTTCTCGTCCAGGTAGTGCTGCAGCAGCACCTCCGGGGCGGCGCGCGTGACCACATCGGCGCCCCCGCGGCCTGTCGACTTCAGGGGCGCGATGCCCTGGATATAGCGCTCGCAGGGGCGCGCTCCGTGCCCGGCGCCGCGCGGGGCATCCACGGCCAGAGCGGGCCCTGCACACGGGGCCGCGGCCGAGGGACCTGCCTGGCCCGCGAGGCCAGGGGGCGCTGTTTGGTTTTGTTCCCGCCACTGAAGAGTAGCGCTTGGGCGAGGCGGGGCACGTCGGGGCAGGGTTGGGTCGGGCATGTCCTCCTACAGGCGGATGTTGGATGATACATTTAAAACATCATCCCCCAAACTATTTTCTACAATTTTTATAGATTCTTCCTGTAACCTGTACAAGGACAGGCCCGACTGGAGGGCAGGGGAGCGCTGCGATCGCTGTCGCATGCGCGCGAACTCCAGCGCGTGGGGGGTCCGAACCCCCCTCCCCCTCGTACGACCGTTCCCGCTCACCGTGGGCCCAAGGGGACGGGCTGGCCCTGGCAACGATCCGTTTCGCGCCAAAAGATGGCAAAAATATCACACCAGGGAACCGCGAACCCGGGAATCCGGAACCGGGAACCCAGGAACCCAGCTGGCTACCGACATCGGCCCGGGACTTTGGCCAAATCTTTCCATACCTGCTGGGTACAAGCACCGATTGGGGAACGATATCTGGATGCGTACACGTCTTCAGCCCGTGAGCACCACCGCGTGCGACGCGAGTAGCATGGTGCCGCCGAGGGAAACGCGCAGCACCTCCGCGCCGCGCCCCGCCGCGAGGTCGGCGAGCGCCGCCTCCTCCTCGGGGGGCAACCCCCGGTCGTCGCCCACGATGGCGACGACGCCCCGCAACGGCTCGCCCTGGCGCAGCTGCGCGCAGGCCCTGCCTCGCGATCGGCAAGCCCAGACCGCCTCGAGCCATGAGTGGGGATACCAAAAGGTACCGATACCGCCACTCCCCGGACCTCCCCCGGGGTGCGTTCTGACCAGAATTTCGAAGCGAATCCAGCGGTGGCGACGGGCGACGGGAGCCTCCCAAGAGGCCCAAAAAGGGGAAAACGGGCGACGGGGAAGAGGCATGGGTACCTCTTCCTCCTCCGAATGAGGAAACAAAAAATGTCACGACGGGAGGTTTTCCGCAGTTTGCGGCCCCCGGGCGCCCTCCTCGAGCCTCGGGGCCATCAGGGAAGCGACTCATGACGAAGCACTGGTCCCGGGGGAAGGGCTCGGGACCTCTGGGGGGCCGCCGTGACGAACAGATCATGACGTCGGGGGTCTGGGAACGTATCCATACCCGCGCTCTCGCGGTCTGGAATCTGCAGCGCGATCCCGTAGATACTTTTTTGTTTACCGACCGCTATCGGGCAGCCGCGCAGCGTCCGTAAGTTATACGACAGCCAGGCCTGCGCAGCACAGGGCGGGAGCCTAAACTACAGCTGGCAAGCGCGGAAAAAACAATCCCGTGGATACGCGATCACATGGACACGCCATGTGCGGGGCATCCGCGATAGAAACGTCCTGCATCCACTGGGTCGCGGGCCAGGGGCCGCGAGGCTGTGGATACGGATACGTGTTCTGCCCAAGACTGCCGATGGGCAACCCGTCCAGGGCCAGCAGCAGCACCACGACGCGGCCGCGTCCGGCGGGCTCGGCCCCCTCGTCGACTCAAATCGGCGCGGGGGGGTTGCCAAGGGGATGGGGGGGTTCTCTAAGTCGATGCTGAGGTAGGTCATTGCTGGCATGCCGTAACGTACGAATGGGTTACAATGGCCATGGACGCCTTGGGGGGGGTAGCGGACCGTGATCTAACCCCACTAAGCCGCGCACTCGTAGTCCACCTATGAGCCAGGCTAGGCCAGATGTAATCCACCTCTGCGTCCTCCAATAACTAGGGGAACTAAAAGGCACCGACACCGCTGCTCACTGGGCCTCTCCCAGGATGCGCTCCGACCAGAGTCTCGAAGCGAATCCAACGGTGGCGACGAGGGCCACCCAGGCAGCCCACAAGGGGAAGCAAGAAGCAATGGCATCGTTATGGGCACCTTTTCCTCCTCCGAGAAAATCGCCCTCCCATCCTCTCAGCAACCCCCCACGCCGATCTGAGCAGGACGACAGACCCAGCGTGAAGTCGAGCGTGACCCCCCACAGGCGGGTTTGGGACGGAAACTAAAGAAGAGTCAAAAAAATACACCAAGCACGCTGAACAATAGTAGAACTACGTTTGAAGATTCCCCCTGTAGAGGGACAGGTCCCACTCAGACAAAGCGCCATAAGCGTAAGCTCGCGGAGGTCCGCGCAGTCTTCTCGGACGGATGCTGGACCCCCCGCCCCCGCGCGGGGGAAGCCATGGGGCGGCGCTGGAGCCGACCCGAGGAATGCGTGCGGCTCTCCAGAGATGTCAGCGTATCTGGCGGCGCGCACAAAGGGGGCAGGGGGAGGGGGGGGGGAGGCTTCCGAGAAGCAGGCCGCTTCTCAGAGCGCCGGCCCCACGCCTAGAGAAAGAAGGCCCGCGGCTTCTGAGGAGCAGGGTCTTTCTCATAAGCCTGTCCGCCCTCCCCCTTGACCCCGTCTGCGCGTGGCCTATTTACAGTCAACCCGTATCATAAGGACGAACGCCAAGATGCAAGGGCCTTGGAAGGCCGTTTCGAAGCTCTTTGAGCGGGGCGCGGCCAACAAAAGCGGTCAAGGATGGACCGAGGAGGCAAGGATGCAAGGGTACCCTTGGGAAGGCTGCCCATCCTCGTGATGCGGGTTGACTCGGCCCCCTTCTGCGCGTGGCCTATACTGATGCAATTTGATGTGCTCCAATCCTCGGCCGCCCCGGCGGGAGGCTCCTCGCGGAGCGCTGCGGCCAAACTCTTGGCCAGGCTGCGCCTGCGCGCGACGAAGCCCCGCAGCGGGCTGGCCGACCACGCCTCGGGTTATGTCTCAAAGACCACATCCCAGAAACAAACTCGAGCACCCGGAAAAGTGTCGAAAGAGTGTCGAAAGAGTGTCGGACGAGTGTCTCCCAGGGCCCGACACGTGAAAACCGCTGAGCTTCGGTACTTTCTTGGTGCTCGAGATTCTTTCCGGTGATCAAGGCTAAAGCAGGTTGGAACATCATGGAGGGGGAGGGGAGGGGGAGAGGGAGGGGGAGGATGAAGAAAGAGGAGGAGGAGGAGGAGGAGGAGGAGGAGGAGGAGGAGGATCGAGGAGGAGCCTCGGGGTGCTGCTGCGGGTCTGGCGCGGCGCAGCCCTCCTTCAGCAGCGCGTCCAGGCCCGCCCGCACGCGCAGCGCCAGCGAGTGCTCGTCCGGGCGCAGGTCGCGCACCAGCGCGCCTGAGACCTCGAGCGTGTGCCCGCTGGCCTGAGGTCGGGGTCCAAAAACACAAGGGATTTGCTCCATTCCTGAAACTCGGTTGCGCCCCTCACGCAAATCGGCGGAGCCAGGGTCGAAAAACAAACAGGACACTGCTTCACGGCGGCGCCCAGACCTCATGATTTAGCTTTTGCATCTCCCATTGTCCGAGGAAGGGGGCCGGCGGCATGGGGCGAAGCCCTTACGGATAAAAAGAGCCAACAAGTTACCCCCCAAGAAGTCCAAAACAGTCGACAATTGGTCCCTGGACAATTTTCATACTGTTTTTGAGCATCCCTCCTGTAGGGGGGCATGCCCGACCTGGCAGTTGCGCCGCAGGCCCTGGCTCCGGAACAGGGGGGGGAATTTTGGAGGGAAAATCAGCCGGCCTCCTTGTGGGGCCACCAGGCTGTAGACCGAAGGTTTGCAGTTTCCTGTGCCAGTTGCAGCTTCCAGTTTCTTGCTGCTTACTGCTCCTTGTTTATGGACCGCGCGAGGGGGGGGAGGCCCAAACGGGCAGGTTTAGCACGCCTTGAGCGTGTGCTCTCAATTGCTGGGGTGAGTAAAAATTCACACCCCTCACGCACATCGGCGGGGTCAGGGTCCAAAAACAATTCGGTGGCACCCCTCACGCAGATCGGCGGGGTCAGGGTCCACAAACACATGGGATTTGCCACACTTTTAAAATTTGCTGGCACCCCTCACGCAGATCGGCGGGGTCAGGGTGCAAAAACAACACATGGGAGTTGCCACATTTCTCAAATTCGGTGGCACACCTCATGCAGCTCGGCGGGGTAAGGGTCCAAAAACATAGGCGATTTGCAGAATTTCTAAAATTCGGTGGCACCCTTCACGCAGATCGGCGGGGTCAGGGTCCAAAAACATATGGGATGTGCCACATGTCCGAAATTCGATGGCGCCCACCACGCGGATTGGCGGGGTCAGGGTCCGACGACCCAAGGGATTCTTAACATTTCTGAAATTCGGTGGCACCCCTCACGCGGATCGACAGGGTCAGGGTCCAAAAACACAAGGGATGTGCCACATGTGTTAAAAACTCGGTAGCGGCCCTCACACAGATCGGCGGGGTCAGGGTCCAAAAACACATGGAATTTGCTACATTTCTGAAACTCGGTGGCACCCCTCATGCAGATCGGCGGAGTCAGGGTCCAAACACACACACAGGATTTGCCACATGCCTCAAATTCGGTGGCACACCCTCACGCAAATCGGCGGGGTCAGGGTCCAAAAACATGGGATTTGCAACATTCCTGAAATTCGGTTGCGCCCCTCACGCAAATCGGCGGAGCCAAGGTCGAAAAACAAACAGGTCCCGACACTGCTTCACGGCGGCGCCCAGACCTCATGATTTATGATTTAGCTGTTGCATCTCCCATTATCCGAGGAAGGGGGCTGGCGGCATGGGGCGAAGCCCTTACGGATAAAAAGAACCAACAAGTAGCTCCCAAAAAGTCCAAAATAGTCGAAACTAGAACCACGCGCGCGCTTCGCGCGCGCTTAGGTTCTGTCGAGTCACAGACCCAGGAATCGTTGCGAGAAGAAATTGGTGACGCGAAGCGTCTTGGGGGCGTCCTTGGACGTCTGGGGTCTCCTGGGGCCTCTTGAGGGGCCTCCTGGGGGCCTCCTGGCGGCCTCTTGGGGCGGAAGGCTCGAGCTTGCGGTTCGTGGTCCCCCTCTGGGCCCCCTCTTGGGCCCGTCTTGGGGCCCTCTTGGGCCATCTTGGGCGCCTCTTGGGCCGTCTTGGGGCCCTCTTGGGCTGTCCTGGGGCCCTCTTGGAAGCTTCTTGGGCCGTCTTGGGGCGGTCTTGGGCGCCTCTTGGGCCGTCCTGTAACGTCGGAAAGCCCAAAAGACAACTTTGTTGAAAATGTACGTTTTACGAAGGGAATGGGCCAATTTTTGCGTCTAGGGGCCCTCTTGGGACGCATGTTGGAGGCTTCTTGGGGCCTCTTGGGGGCGTCCTTGGACGTCTGGGGTCTCCTGGGGCCTCTTGAGGGGCCTCCTGGGGGCCTCCTGGCGGCCTCTTGGGGCGGAAGGCTCGAGCTTGCGGTTCGTGGTCCCCCTCTGGGCCCCCTCTTGGGCCCGTCTTGGGGCCCTCTTGGGCCATCTTGGGCGCCTCTTGGGCCGTCTTGGGGCCCTCTTGGGCTGTCCTGGGGCCCTCTGGGAAACTTCTTGGGCCGTCTTGGGGCGGTCTTGGGCGCCTCTTGGGCCGTCCTGTAACGTCGGAAAGCCCAAAAGGCGACTTTGTTAAAAATGTACGTTTTACGAAGGGAATGGGCCAATTCTTGCGTCTAGGGGCCCTCTTGGGACGCATGTTGGAGGCTTCTTGGAGCCTCTTGGGGGCGTCCTTGGACGTCTGGGGTCTCCTGGGGCCTCTTGAGGGGCCTCCTGGGGGCCTCCTGGCGGCCTCTTGGGGCGGAAGGCTCGAGCTTGCGGTTCGTGGTCCCCCTCTGGGCCCCCTCTTGGGCCCGTCTTGGGGCCCTCTTGGGCCATCTTGGGCGCCTCTTGGGCCGTCTTGGGGCCCTCTTGGGCTGTCCTGGGGCCCTCTGGGAAGCTTCTTGGGCCGTC
Organism: Prorocentrum cordatum; assembly: GCA_963575745.1. Taxonomy (NCBI): domain Eukaryota; class Dinophyceae; order Prorocentrales; family Prorocentraceae; genus Prorocentrum; species Prorocentrum cordatum. The sequence goes on from CAUYUJ010019500.1 coordinate 102,321, forward strand.
TTGGGGCGGTCTTGGGCGCCTCTTGGGCCGTCCTGTAACGTCGGAAAGCCCAAAAGGCGACTTTGTTGAAAATGTACGTTTTACGAAGGGAATGGGCCAATTTTTGCGTCTAGGGGCCCTCTTGGGACGCATGTTGGAGGCTTCTTGGGGCCTCTTGGGGGCGTCCTTGGACGTCTGGAGGCCATCTTCAGCATCTCGGAGCCCTCTTGGAGGCCTCTTGGAAGTTTCTTGGGCCGTCTTGGGCGCTTCTTGGGCCGTCTTGTCTGACTGGGGAGGCCTCCGGCAAGCCCCGACGAGCCTCCGGGCCCCCCGGGGCGCACATTTGTGGTCGAGGTCCCGGCCCCGGGCCCCCGGACCCGGTGCGCCGTTATATGTATAAATGGTCCCCGGACAATTTTCATACTGTTTTTGAATATCCCTCTGTAGGGGGGCATGCCCGACTTGACGCTGGCCTCGAAGGCGAGGCAGACCTGGCAGTTGCGCCGCAGGCCCTGGCTCCGGAACAGGGCGGAGTTGATTGCTGGGAGGCCGAACGGATCCCGATGCCTCTACTCCCCATCCTCCTCCTGGTCCTCCTCCTCCTCCTCCTCCTCCTCCTCCTCCTCCCCCTCCTCCTCCTCCTCCTCCTGGTCCTCCTCCACCTCCTCCCCCCTCCTCCTCCTCCTCCTCCTCCTCCTCCTCCTCGCCTCTCCTCCGCCTCCTCCTCCGCCTCCTCCCCTCCCCCCCTCCCCCTCCTCCTCCTCCGCCTCCTCCTCTCTCCTCCTCCTCCTCCTCCTCCTCCTCCTTCGCCTCCTCCTCCGCTCCTCCTCCCCCTCCCCCTCCTCCTCCCCCATTCCCCCCCCCCTCCCCCTCCTCCCTGACCTCTCCTGCGGGGTGCGATCCGACTGGGAATCTCGAGGCGAGAGTCCGACCGTGGCGACGAGCGGCCCCCAGGAGGGCCCACGAGGCGAACACAAAGGCCAGGGCTAGCGGCATCGGTGCCCTTCCCCCCTCCGAGATGCAGTTCAGCCCGACGTCCACGCGGCCCGCGCCGCGGGGGTCCCTGGGGTCGAAGGCCTCCGCGTCCCCACGGCGCAGGGGCACCAGGAAGCGGCGCCAGAAGCAGGGCAGGCGGTCCGGCCCGGCCCCGCCCGCGCCGGCGCAGGGGAGGCACCACTCCCCGGGCCTCGCGCCGAAGGTGCAGCGCTTCGTGGTGTGCTCGGGGCTGCCGCAGTGGGTGCACGCCGCCGCCTGCGGGCACTCGCTGGCGGTGTGCCCGCGCTGGCCGCAGGTCTTGCACTTCTTCCAGCCTCCCGGCCTGCCGCCCTGCGCCCCCTCGCCTCGGGAAGGCCAAAGACGCGCCCTGAGGGCCACGTCAGTAGATGCAGTGCGTGGTCGCCGCGGCCACGGCTCGGGACCCCGTGTGCGTCAAAACCTGGCCTCTGGGCGACCCGATGTGGACCCCGAGGCCCCCTCGAAATACGCACGTGAGGTCTGGGGTATGTTTTTGGTCCCCTGAGGTCTGACGACGCCGCGGGCAACATGCCACATACATCGGGGGATACAAACGAACTCTGCACCCCGACCTTCTGCGGCACTCTTCGAGCTGGACCGACCCGCGAGAGCCCCAAGGGTTAAGTCGGGCGTGTCCCCTACAGGGGGATTCTCGAAGAAAAAAACAAAACCCAAACAAATATGCCAAAATGGTAAAAAAGTACTCTGAGCACTCCCAAAATAGTCCCTGGACTATTTTTTGACTATTTTTGAATATTCCCCATGTAGAGGGACAGGCCCCACTTAACCCGAGAGCCTGGACCATGCGCGAAGCCGCCCGCTGTGCAGAAGCACTGCGACGCCCGCAGCTCAGGGCTCCCTGATCGCAGCGGCCTCCGCGGCCGCCGCCGCGGCCGCGCCCCCCGCCGACCGATGCCTCCGCGCCGCCGCGGCCGCCTCGTGGAAAACGATAGCCGCAACCCGCGGATAAGGATGCATCCCCCCCACACCCTTGGAGGCAGGAGGGAGGAGGAGGAGGAGGAGGAGGTGGAGGAGAAGGAGGACGAGGAAGAGGAAGAGGAGGAGGAGGAGGAGGAGGAGAAGGAGGAGGAGGAGGGGAGAAGAGGGGAGGAGGGGGAGGGGGAGGAGGAGGAGGAGGAGGCGGAGGAGGAGGAGGAGGCGGAGGAGGAGGAGGAGGAGGGGGAGGAGGAGGAGGAGGAGGAGGAGAAGGAGAAAGTATATCCGTTGATCCACAGAATTGAATATGGCTCACTTGGCACAACCGGCGGGGAGACGGAACTTGGTTATCCCCCTCAAACTTCCTGTCGTAGCTCGGAGCTTCGGGGAGATCGATCCAGACATCCTGACACCAGTATCTTCGGGAGAAGATTGATTCTCCTCTCCGGACCCTGGACTTTCTTACCCCCAGGGGATTATTCTCACCAGCAAAAGGTTAATAAGGGGGCCAGCGCAGGAGAGAACGATATGAAGGGGACCCGGGACACTCGAACAAAACGGCACAAATCCCAGGACTCCCCATAATTTCCAGTACCTTCTGCGTTTTAGGCCTTCCCCCCTTCTTCCCATAGATTCCCATAGGTTCCTGACACTCGTTTGTGTCTGTGTGCTATTTCCCCTTCCTGACCGTGAAGTTAGCTCGGGCATGTCCCCCTACAGGCGGATTTGGGGCGAAAAATCAAAATACTAAAAGCATGCCCCAACATGTTAAAACATTCAACAACAAAAAATCCCCCGATGATTTTCTTACTGTTTTTGAATTTTCCTCCCGTAGAGGGACAGGCCCGACTTACGAGCAAAGGCATGGACCTGGCCTCGGTTTTGGACGCCCGAAATGGGCACGGAGAGAATGGCTACAATGCCCAACAACAAATGTTGTCCCAAACCAACAGCGGCCGCTGTTGGGCGGGCGGCCTTCTGTCTCAAATGGAGACAGGCCGCGGCGGCGCGGACAGCGAGTCCTGCTCAACATGAACAGGAACTGCTGTTGGGCATTGTACCCATTCTTTCCGTACCCATTTCGGGCGTCCAGATCGGTGACGCACCGCCGACAGCCCCCGGCGACCGGCCGGCGACCGAGAGCGAGGCCGCACACGCTCTCCGCGGAGTCCGCAGGCCCTGGACGCTGGGGGGCCCTGCGGGGCGATGCAGTGCGCGATGGGGGGTCGCAGCTCAGCTTGGAGGCATGGAAGAAGGTGATCCTGGATTTCGGTGTTGGTGGTAACATTTCGGTCACCTTGAAAACCAGAGTATTACCACCATCACCGAGATCGAGATCTTCTTCCCTCTATGGAAGCACACCGCCGATATTGGTGTTGGTGTCAACCCCGAGGCCTGCGATCAGCGCCCCTCTCACGGGGACTCCACTGCAGCCAACCCGTACAACAGGGACGCACGACCATCGAAGAAAAACACAACCACATAAACAGAAACTGTTGGCGCTCCGCGCGGATTTCTCGGATCCGCGCTGGGCCCCCCTGGCGCGATCCGCGCGCCAGGGAGGGGGGTCCACCGCAGATCCAAGAAATCCGCGCGGAGCGCCAAAAGTTTATGTTTTATGTGGCTTCTTCTTCTAGATAAGGATGCAGGGGCCTGGGAGGGCCATGTCGACACTCTGCGGGCGAGGCGCGGCCAGCGAACGCAGCCAAGGATGGGCCGAGGGGGGAGGATGCAAGCACTGTGACGGGTCCTTTGGCCAGTGCGAAACCAACCCTTCTCGCTGTGGGCAACCATGCCAGGCCAGGGAGAGGCCCCGAAAAACGGCAACTTTCGGCCAATTTCCGAAGTACCTGTTGGTGAGTACCCGCTACGGTGCCGCTGACGAAGCGCACCAGGGGTGGGCGCTGGAGGCGCCGCCGAGGGGACCTGGCGCAGACCCTAGAGATCCCCTGTGCTCCCTGGAGATACAGCCTCGTCTCTCCGACGGATGACGGCTGCCGATGCATGCCGGGGCCACCAAGCCCCAGGTGTGCTGACGTGCGTTCCTGGGTGGGGGCCGCTCGAGACAAGATGAGTGCTTCTTAGTCTTCTGCCTCCTGCTTCTGCCCGATGCTCCTCAATTCTCCTCCTCCTCCTCCTCCTCCTCCTCCTCCTCCTCCTCCTCCCCCTCCTCCTCGTGCGCGCCTCCGACCAGTACCTCCCGAGCCCTCCTCCTCACCGATCCTCCTCGAACCTCCCCCTCGATCCTCCCCCTCGATCCTCCTCCTCCTCCTCTTCCTCCTCCTCCTCGTTGATCTTCCTCCTCCTCCATGATCATCCTCCTCCTCCTCCTCCTCCTCCTTCTCAAACCTCCTCCATGATTATTCTCCTCGTCCTCCTCCTCCTCCTCATCCTCGCTCCTCGTGCACGCCTCCGGCCAGCAACTGCCTCCCGAGCCTCCCCCCGCGCCCGCCAACAAGGGGCCACGTGCCGGGTGCCGGCCCCTCGCTGCTCTGGCGGCGCACTCTGCGGGGGGCCCCGGAGCCGCTCCCGAACCGCGCTTCGCCAGAGCAGGGGGCCCGGCTGCAAGAAGCCTTCCACAGGAGACCCAACCCTGAGAGGCCAGGACGTCAGGGGAAGGATGCAGGTGCTTCACCTCTCGGCCGGTGCCCGCTCGGAAGCGCTCCGCCTGGCCAAGCTTGGCTCGAGCCGCACCTGGCCATGGCGACGCGAGCGAGAGAAAGAGCAGCGGCCGGGCGTGCAAAGACCAACCGAGACCTGCGTGGGCTGCCTTGCAGCGAAGGCCAGTCCACAAGAAGCCTTCCACAAGAAAGCTGACCCTGAGACCCCAGGACGTCCACTCAATTCTGGGGTGGGAGCGTCACGCTTTCCACAGCGTAGCCATCGAGGCCCAAGCAACCCAGGGCACCTGGAGGCAAGATGGGTGTGTCTTGGCATGGGTCTCAACTGTAGAGGGTTCTACGGATGTCGTTGGAAAAGCAGCGTTAGGTGAGGCGCGTCCCCGTACAGGCGGATTTTGGACGAAAACAACAAAACAAAAGCACAATCAAACAACATTCAAGAATTATTACACAAAACCGTCCCCATAGCATTTTTACTATTTTTGAATATTCCCCCTGTAGAGGGACAGGCCCGACTTAAAAGTAGCGTGCAGCATCGATCTTCACACATCGGCGGCGAGCAACAGGAGGAAATGAGAGGGAGAAGGCCTTCTCGGAAATCGGCGGGACTTCTCAGAGGCCCTCGCGCCGTCTGAGAAGGTCTCCGTGCCTTCGGGGGAGGCTTCGGAGACTTCTCGAAGGCTGGGGGACCTCAGAGCCTTCCGAGAAGGCCCGCCCCTTCTGACTTCTCCTCCTCGCTTGCCGCCGAGAGAAGCACGCTGTCCCTGTGAAGCGATGCCCTGGCGAGGGCCCCTCCTGCACGCCAGCACCCTGCCAGGGCGTCTTCGTTGCACGCTATCCCCACGGTGGGGGACAGCGTGTGTTAAGCGGGCCAACGTCGCAGCGCCGCACGCCAACTTTTCAACGCGCCAACCGTAGTAGTGGAACCACCGAAGGATCTCACAGGGGGACGGGGAACCCTAGTAGAAGAAGGGTAACCGCCATAAACAGAAACTTTTAGCGCTCCGCGCGGGTTTCCTGTATCTGCACCGGGGCCCCCTCCCTGGCGCGCGGAGCGCGCCAGGGGCGGCGGCGCCGGAGGCGCCGCCCCAGGGGGGCCGGGGGGAGACCAAGCGCGGATCTGAGAAATCTGCGCGGAGCGCCAATAGTTTATGTTCATGGCATTTTATCACTCTTCGACCTAAGCCGCACGGTCTGGCAGCCGTTTCGCCGGAGACTTCCGCACAATTCATGCAATAAGTCGCGCTCTCGCCTCAACTTCCCCCTACATGTGTGGTCCGGACGGCCACGACCCATGGCAAAAAATACACCACGTTGCACATGGCCGTGCGTTTCCGAGGGATCCCCAGGAATACCTGCAGTCGGCCCGTATCATGAGGATGCGCGAGAAGGATGCAAGGGCCTCGGACGCCCAATTCGAAGCTTTTCGAGCGGGGCGCGGCCGACGAAAATGGAAAAGGATGAACCGAGGAGGCAAGGATGCAAGGGTACCCTTGGGAAGGTTGCCCATCCTTGCCATTCGGGTTGACTTGGGAATTAGGTCGGGCATGTCCTCCTACAGGCGGATTGTGGACAAAGGATAAAAAAAACACCCAAAACGTGCTGAAACCACATCAAAAGTAGTCCCAAAGATCGCCCCCAGACTTATTTTCATATATATATATATATATACACAAGACTGCAGTGGCGCTTCGCGCTATGCACCTTGGTCCTTGAAGTTTGGTATGTAGGCGGAATAGCAGGAAGGTCCAACCGACAATTTAGCGATAACTCCTTCTTACCTTTTCTGGCATCGCCGCTATAATAATGTTATTCGTTGTCCTTCCTCCATGCTTCTTTTTTCTCAGTTTCCCCATACCCTGCGCATTCTCCCCATCCTCCTCAGCTCTTTTTCGCGGAGGCTCCTCCTTGGAGAGCCTCTGGTCTGGGGACCTCACACAAATTGTTTCAGGCTTTCTTTAGGCCTTCTGGAGGCCTCCTGGGCGTATTTTGGGGGCCTCTGGGGGCTTCCTCGGGCCACCCTGCCTCCAACCGCGGTCTCCCTGAACGACCGGGTCACGATTTGGAATGCTTCGGAGGGTGTCTTGGGGCCATCTTGGGCCGCCATGGGGCTCTCTGAGGGCCATCTTGGACCCGTGTTGTGCCGTTTTGGGGCTCTCTTGGACTGCCTGGAAGCCCTTTCGGATGGTTGTGGGGCGATTTTGGAGCCTCCCAGGCGGCTTCGGACGCCCAGAAGACCGCCGTCTTGGAGCGTCGGGAAGCCGAAAAGAGGAGAACCCCAAAATTCACCGAAACCAACAGAAAATCAATGAACATTGCCTCTTGGGGCCTTCTTGGGAGTGCTCTTGGAGGCCTCTTTGGGGCCGTCCTGGAGGCCTCTTGGGGGTCACGTCGGTCACTCTTGGAGCGCTCTTGTGTTGTCCTGGGGGGTCTCTGGGACGTCTCCGATGACCCGCCTGATCGCCCTAGGTGTGCTGGGAAGGCTTGGCAAAACGCCCTGCGAGGCCCGGGGGGCCGCTTCGAGGCCCGTCCGGAGGGTCCCTAAGCTCCAGATCCCGGGAGTCCGTGTTTTTTTCTTTTTGTTTTGGGGTGGTCCCCCCGCCCGGGCTTATACAAATATAGGAAGAGGAATATGTATGTATGTATGTATGTATGCATGTATGTATGTATGCATGCATGCATGCATGCATGCATGCATGCATGCATGCATGCATGTAGGTAGGTAGATAGATAGGTAGGTAGGTAGGTAGGTATGTATGTTTATGTATGTTTTAAACAAAAAACTATTATTGAAAATTCATCCTGTAGAGTGCACGTTCTCACGAGCCCACCTTCCTGCTCCTCGACCCACCCGACCCTCCCCCCCTTGCTGCTACCCGGGGATGCTGGGCTGGGGTGCTCGAACGATCCTGGGGCTGGGAGGCGGCCTCCCGAGCCTGACGCCACAGACAGGCGCCGGCCACCGCAACGTTTGTTGATGGGGCGACTTCCCACCACCACCACCATAGGTAGGAGAGGGAGGAGGAGAAGGAGGAGGAGAAGGACCTGTGTAAACCCAAGAGGCATCAACGATGTTGCAATACACCCTCCCTCCAAGCGCCCTCTCCATAGGCCTCTACAACGGTTCATTTTTATGAGGGAACTGTCTCGTTGGAAGACACATGCCTGTGAAGACCCTGAAGCATGCCAAGACAATATTCTCGGGATTCCAGCGCCACGGATCAACCTGACTGTTGCGTCTCGGCGATCCTGAATCGCGCCAGAACGCCATTCCTGGGACTTGAACACTGCGAATCAACATAACTTGTGCACCTCATAAGCCTGAGTCCTTCCAAAACACAGCGTCTGGTACGCTGATCACGGGCATCCGTCAAATCCATGCAACATTTGAAAATTAATGTGCGCGGCGCTAAGGCGAGAACCACATTTTGAAAAGGAACGGCCCTCAATCCGCGAAACTCTTGCAAATGTTTAAGACGAGTGCGCGCGGCGCAAAGGCGAGAACCACATTTTGAAAAGGAGCCGCCTTCAATCCGTGAAACTCTTGCGAATGTTGAATAAAAAAAGAATGTGCGCGGCGCTGGGGCGAGAACCACATGTTGAAAACGACTCGCAATCAATCCGTGAAACCCTTGCAATGTTTTAAACGGATGCGCGCGGCGCTAAGGCGAGAGCCACGTTTTGAAAACGGCCCGCCCTCCATCTGTGAAACTGTGGCGGATTTTCAAGCTTCAAAAATCATAAATGGTGAGGAAGTCTCCAGTGAAACGCCCGGCCCGCCCTAAAAACTGGCTTCGAGGTGAGACAGGAACAAATTATCTGTAAGGAGAAGGAACGGAGGACCTCGCCATCCTCCCTTCTCCCCCATGCTAACTATGGTACTTAGCTGCCCCGATACGCAACACGCAAAACACGCAGCGTGTCGCTACGGAGCTCGACGCGCAAACTGCACACGCACGCTCTGAACACGGACGTCTTGAACGCGGCACGTGCTGCGTTTCAAGACGTGCGCAGCCAGAGCAGCTACGCTGTGGTAGTGGTGGTGGAAAATGAAGGGGCCCTGGGACACACAAATAAGTAGACACAACTAACATAATTCCCCATATTTCCAAATATTTTCAGGGTTTTTGCCTTCCCCCCCACTTCCCATATTTTCCCATACTGCCTGGGGAATCGACGATTAATTTTGTCTGTGTGATTTTTTCCCCTCCTGAGGAAAGTTGGCCCGTCGTCAGTTGCGCTGCCCGGCTCGGCGGGGAAGGCGTCCGCCGCCCCGCGCCGGCATTCTCTCCCTCGAGCCTCCGCGGCCAGCGCCTCCGCGGCCGGCGCCTCCGCGGCCGGCGCCTCCGCGGCCCGCGCTGGGCGCCGCCATCCGCCCTCCGCCACGCGCGCGGAGGACGGCGCCCCCACCCTCGACGGCCGTCCGTCGCCGACCCGGCAGCCCAGAAGGTGCACGCCCCGCGCGCGGATGGGGCGTGCGCAGGAGAGGAGGGGGAGGGGAGAGGCACTCCGCCACGGTGCCCCCTTGGCACGCAGGGGCGTGCCAAGAGTGCCGCAGTGCCGTCTGGCAGGGTGCCTGCAGTCTTCCAGGACCACCCCCCCCTTTCCACCAGTGCTGGCCCGCGTGCATCGCCCCCTCTCCCGATGCCACGATCCTTCCTGAAATGCGACCAGCGCGCGCCCCCGAGGCCAGAATCCATGGTAAGCACGGCAGGTTCGCAGCGGCCCAAGAGGGCCTCCAGGGGCCTTCAAGCCTGCCTCACAGGAAATCGTATGAGCCAAAATAATGCCCAAACGATCTCCTCAAGGGCTCCACAACTAGTGAACACGAAAGGTGTCACGTGTCACGGCCTTCATCTTGGTACTCTCCCTCCTGCTCCTCCTACCCTTCCTCCTTCGCATCATCCTCATCATCCTCATCCACTTCCTCATCTTCCTCATACTCATCATCAATATCACCATCACCATCATCAACACCACAAACCACCTCAGACCACACCATCATCAGCAGCAGCTCATCAGCATCATCATCAACACCATCATTTTCATCAGCATCACCATCATCACCATCATCAGCATGCTTATTATCGTTTGTATCATCATCATAATCATCATCACCATCACCATCACCACCGCCATCATCATCACCTCAGACCACATCACTCATCATCAGCATCATCATCATCAGCATCATCACATCCCCACCACCATCATCATGATAACCACCACCACCATCATAATCAACAACATCAACACCAACATCAACATCAACATCCTCATCATCATCACCATCATCATCATCACCATCATCACCATCACCAACACCATCATCATCGTCATCATCATCATCGTCATCATCATCGTCATCATCATCGTTATCATCATCGTCATCTTCATCGTCATCATCGTCATCATCATCATCATCATCATCATCATCATCATCATCATCATCATCATCACTGTTCCCCCGAACCTAGGATCCAGCTAGGATCTAGGGGTATCACCCGTGACGGCCTCCACGGCCCCCTCGAACAGCCGACACCGCGACTGCTGGGATGGCACGGTGGCGGGACTTGCCGCAGGGAGCTGGATAGCTAGAGAAGCGCCTCCAAGAATGCCCGAGCACGGCCTGCTGAGGGAAAACCATCACTCGCTTCTGAAGCGGATGCTGACCACGAAGAGCCCTTTACAAAGGAGCCGAAGGTTTCTGACCTGGAGCGGGCAGCGAGCAGCCAGGGCAGATGGGAGGGGGAGCGAAGGGTGGAAAGCAGAGGGGAGCGAGGAAGAACGAGGAAACCTTGGCCTGACCAAGATCAACCGCAATCGAAAAGGGCTCGACCAGAGTCGAGGAGGAAGCGAGGAGGAGGAAGAGTACGCGAGATTTCGTAATAAAAAGGAGGGGGTCTGGACCCTCCAAGACAAGCCATTTCAGACCTCCCCCGTGTGAAAACCCTCCAAAACATCGTCCCCAGACCCCCCAGGCCCTCAAAGATAGCCTGGAAGAGACCCCCCCGAAATGAGACCCCCCTCCCTTTATCACGAAATCTGGAGTAGGGGGGGAGGAGCAAAGAAGGGAACGAACGAGCAAGCACCTCTGCGGACGACCTCTAGAGGAAAGGGGAAGGATGAGACGGCGCAAGAGAACGGGGGGAGGAAGAGGGGGAGTGAGGAGGAGGAGGGGGAGGAGGAGAAAGGGGACGAGGCGAAGCAGAGACGGAGGAAGGATGAGAGGGACGAGTTCTCTGTCTCCAGGCTCTCTGTCCGCGAGGGACGCCGACATCCCCGCCCGATACTGCACGGTAGAAACGCAAGAGGTGCCTGAGGCGGCCATCCAAGACCTAGGCGAACCGAAGACGACCACCACCGACGCCATTATGACAAATTGTAATCACCACCATTTGCCGCGACCGTGCACTCAATCGTCGTCGCCGTCGTCATTGCCCGCGTCCGTGCCGCGCAGCAATGAGCGGAGGGCCCTCGACTCCCGTCGACCCCCCGATCCTACATGTTGAAGATAACCTTACGGGAACAGAACTGGCCTGCCCGCGGCGTGGTTTTGGATCTTCGCATGGACTCTAGGTCGTGTCGCAGATCTGTTTCAACGGCCCACGAGCCCCAAGAAGGTCGGAGAGGGTCCCAATAAGGCCCCGCGACTGCTCAACGGAGCTAAGAGACGGCGAAATAATGCTCCAATGCCGCTAAAGATGGCTGCAGGACGGCCCTAGCACCTCCTAGTCGCCCCAAGAATACCCAAAGGGAAGGCCAAAGCCGAACACTTGATGCCAGACTCCGCACGTCAGACTCCGCCCCCTTGGCTATTGCAGAATCCCACTGCCGTGGTCTCGGACGTATCTGTAGGGCGAGACGGGCGCTTCGCCTGAGACTTCCTCACAACTTACCTTAGCGCAATGCACATCCGTTGTAACAATTTGCAGTAGCTTTCAAAACGGAGAGCGGCCCCTTTTCAAAATGAGGCTCTCGTCCTAAAGCGACACGCGCATGCGTCTTAAAAGCTTCCAACACCTACAAGGATGGAGTGGGTGGTTTTCGAAAGGTGGCCCTCGCCTAAGCGGCGCAGGCACCCGCTTAACAGACTGCGCCAACTGCAAGGATGGAGAGGGCGGCCGTGCTCAATATGTGGCTCTCGCCTGAGCGTCGCTATTGTCTCCAAACTCTGCGCCAGCTTCAAGAATGGATTTGGGGTATTGTCAAGATTGAACTCTCTCCTTAGCGCCGTGCGGATTCGTCTCTAACTGTTGCAGCAATTTTGAAGATGGAGGGGGTCGTTCTCAAAACGACGGAAATGCTAGAGACTTCCTTGAATCTGGAAGCCAGAATCTTCAACATGCAAATCAGCTGCGATGGTGGAGAGTGGCTCCGTTTCAAACTTGGGCTCTCGCTTGAGACTTCCTCGAGGTGCATCCCCATAAGTGTAGCAGATGGGGGGCGGTGTTTCTTCAAAGTGAGGATCCTGCTGGACAACACCTTGAACTGTATGGTCCTACTCCTCGAGCTCCTGATTACGCGCTAGAAGGATGAAAGGTGATTCGGCCCTGGCCTGAATGACAGGCCCATAAGGTGCTGTTCTCTCAAGGGGGTGTTTCCTGTAGTGAATAAGGCAGGCTTGTGGGGACGCCTGTAAAGTTGGCCTGGGGCAGAGGGGTGTACTGCCGCATCGTTGATGCATCTTGAATGTTGGGTTTACTCTGGTTTTCCTCCTCGTTGTTCCTCCCTCTCCTCCTCCTTTCACTTCCTTCCCCAAATGGTTCCCCAGGGGTCCCACAATAGCTAGAGGAACACACAGTCCAATATCTTGGCCAAGCTTTGGCCCAACGTTTGGCTGCATAGAATTTTCGGGAACGGCACGGGGCGAAGGTGATCAGGCGTGGTCGTCTTCGATATTCGGTGTCGGCATCATCCTCAACACCACCACCACCCTCACCACCATCATTGCAGCGAGTGGTCATGGGGGGGTGACCCAAATGGGGGGGGTGAAGGGAAGGGCCCTGAAGGCGCCCTGCAGGGCCCCTTTTGGGCCCCTGGGCCCCTGCTGGCTGCAAAAGAGGCTCAAGGGCCCCTTCAAGGCACTTGTTTCACCCCCCATGCAAGTCACCCCGCATTGCCACCCGCCCGACATCACCACCATCACTCACCACCATCATCACGATCATCGCCATCTTTATCACCGCCAATTCCGCATCGTTGTCGCCGTCATCGTCGTCAACGCCATCACTTTCCCTCTCGGCCGTCGCTCGCGGGGCCGCCCTGCGCCGGCACGCGAGCGGGCGAGTCTGGCAGCCTTCTGGACCGCCTTCTCCAGCTCCCTGATCCTGCCGCCGCCAGGGCCTCCTCCTTCATCTTTCTTCCTTTGTTTTCCTCCTCGCCCTCCTCCCCCATCACGATCATGACCACATGCACCATCGCTCTTACCGTCGTCGTCCTCCTCCTCCTCCTCCTCCGCATTCCTCCCCCACCAGAAGGCGAGGGAGGAAGAGGAGCGGAGCGCGCGGCGCAGCGAATGGGGCGCCGAAACTGGTGTCGGGGGCGGGGGTGGGTCGGAGAGGGACACGCGGAATGTTTGTGCGTGTGTTCGTGTGTTCGTGTGTGTGCGCTTGTGTGTGTGTGTGTGTGTGTGTCTGTGTCTGTGTCTGTGTCTGTGTCTGTGTCTGTGTGTGTTTGTGTACGTTGGGTTGGGGACGAGCACAGGGCGGGAACGCGAACGCAGGCCACTGCGCCCCAGAACAGCTGCGGGGATGCCCGCCTCCTCCGCCAGAGAGGGGCGAAAGCGGGTGGGGCAGGCTCGCCTTGCTGGCGCAAAAAGCGGAGCGACGGCTCGCCAACGCGGGGGGGGCGGCAAGAGACGCGGGGTGAAGCAGCGTGCGCTTTTTGCGTCCTCCTCCTCCTTTTCCTCCTCCTCCTTTCCCTCCGCGTCCTCCTCGTCCTCCTCCTCCTCCTGCTCCTCCTCCTCCTTTTCCTCCCCCTCCCCCTCCCCCTTCTCCTCCTCCTCGTCCTCCTCCTCCTCCTCCTGTCCTCCTCCTCGTCCTCCTCCTCCTCCTCCTGTCCTCCTCCTCGTCCTCCTGTTCCTCCTCCTCATCCTCCTCCTCCTTCCTCCTCCTCCTTCCTCCTCCTCCTTATTCCTCCTTCTCCTCCTCCCTCTCGTCCTCTTCCTCCTGTGATCCTGTGATCCTCTGGCGCAGCACTCCAGCTCCCGAAGGCCGCATTACCCGCTGAGGAGAGAGCAAAGAGAGGCGACGGGGGGGGACAAAAGGCGGCCCGCCTGGGAAGAGAACAAATGACCCGGCTAGGGCGGCCTCGGCCAGATTGGCCAACTCCATCCAAACGATTGCCTGGAGCAGGGGTCCCCCCCTTCTTCAAATGCGCCAGAGACTGACAAGCACGTTTGTTTCTGGGTCCCTTGTGGCATTCCACAAGGAGGTGCACAGAGCAGAGATGCCGAAACCTCCACACTGTCTGCACCACACGGTGTCGCCAACGCATACCCACAACTTGTGAGAACTGTGGGCAGCCCTGGCCAACCTGGGGACTCCGCTGCACGTTGCTAATCATAGTCCTGTCGATGGTTGGCCTTCCCATGCCGACGGGCGTCGTGCCCGCAGGGATTGGCGACCAACTGGACCGAAGACGGTTCCAGCCTCTTGGGGGCCTTCACCTTCCCTATATCAAGAAAATCCCTCTTCGGAGAGAACACAACAAATACCACTGCACGTGTCTTAACATACGAACGCGCCCAATCAGGAAGACATGCAGATACTTGACACGAGGGTTGCGGGGGTGACAACGGGCACTCAACGCGGCCAACCTGTCAGCTTCTTTGTTCCCCTTCCAGGCCCAAGCTTGGTGGCCCTACTGGAGTCTGGTGGAGGGTGAGGTGGGATTTCATTTTTACGAGCATGATGTTCGAGCGTCGGATTTCCTCACCTTTCTCGAAGATGATCTTCCACAGCTCGCTGAAGGCGAGGCGCTCTAAGGGCTGGTCGGGCCCTTGCTGTCAAACGTCGACCGCCATCTTGCAGCCCGCCACGAAAACGAGTGTTCCTGAACATGTCATCTGGAGGGCCAGCAAAAGGGCATATACTTCACCACAGCTCGACTCCTGGATCGGGTGTGGGAGGGGCCCGTAGCACGAGCCAGTGATTTCGCAAGTGTTCCTCCGCCAGGCCGACAATCGACCATGGCCCAACCCGCACGGGCGAAAGGGAACTCGGGATCGATCGCCGAGCCGTCTATGCACATGCGCCGATGGGGAAACACTGATGTAGGACGTTTTTGTCCCATTTGGTTCCTGTGAGCTGCACGGAGGGGCCATCCTGTTTCGGGCGAGCTGCTGGTCAAGCACCAGCCGATAAGAACAGGGTCAGCTCCTAGCGCGTTGGCTTAGCCAACCACCATGCCGACATCCAAGACCCATCCCCCTCCCCCCTTCGGCGCCGGCGCCGGCGGCCGCCAGCAGCGCCGACGGCGGGGACGCAGCGACGATGACCAGAGGCAGCCCAAGGGAGGGGGGTTCAAACCCCCGCCCCCCCCTGGCGCTGAGGGGGAGGGCGGGGTTCAACCCCCCCCCCTGGAGCCCGCGCCGGCGCTGGCGGAGGCCAGCATCGCCGGCGCTGGCGCCGGCGACGGCGGGGACGCAGAGACGATAACCACCACTACCACCACCACCACCAGCACTACCACCACCACCACCGCCTCAACCCACCACCACCACCACCAACCCACCACACAACCACCACTACCACCACAGCCACCACCACCACCACCACAACCACCACCACCACAATCTACCACGCCACCACCAACACCGCCACAACCACCACCACTACCAGCAGCACAACCCACCACCACCACGAAAAAACACCACACCACCACCACCACCACCACCGCCGCCACCACCATCACCACCAGCTCCACCACCACAACCTACCACCACTACCACCACAACCCACCACCACCACCACAACCCACACCACCACCACCCCAAACCACCACCACACCACCACCACACCACCACCACCACCACCACCACCACCACCACCACACCACCACCACAACCACCACCACCACCACCACCACCACACCCACAACAAACCACCACACCACCACCACCACAACCACCACCACCACCGCCACAACCACCACCGCCACCACCACCACCACAACCCCCCACCACCACCACCACCACCACCACCACCACCAGTCGTCCTCGTCGACGCTCCCCGCCGCCGCCGCCCGCCGCCGCAGGCGCGGGCGCTGGCCCAGAAAAGGAGATCGTCGTCCCCGCCGCCGCCGCCGCCAGCCGAGGAGAGGGAGAGAGGAGAAGTAGGGGAAAGGGGGGGGGGGTTCGAACCCCCCCCTCCCTTGATCCAGGGGGGGGGGGATCCGGTTCCACCCCCCCCCCCCTCCAAGCGACCACAGAACGCGCTCTTTCCGACTGTCTGTAATGCCTTGGACACATGTACCATACATCCAAGCAGGGAGCGCTCCATGAAGCCGTGGAAATGCCTCTTCAGACTTCTCAATTTAGAGATCCTGGTTTTGATCTTTCTCAACCTTGAAGTGATCACCTTTTTAGACTTGAGCCCCGTGGGGCTCATCCCGAAGTCACACCCAAGGTTCCTGGCAACATCTGGAGCTTCGAACTTCAGCTGGGTAAGCCTCCGAGCAACTCCAGTAACAAATGGCTTACACGAAGCTAGCACCTTCCCGTTAGAGTCCGAGATGACCATGCGAAATTCTTCCAAGCTGCAACACAGGTGGGCTGTCGCGTTGCGGGGCCCTTCTGGAAATTCCTCCTCTTTCTCCTTCTCCTCCTCCTCCTCCTCCTCCTCCTCCTCTTCGTCCTCTTCCTCCTCCAGACGTGGGGTGAAGCAGCTTGCGTTTTTCGCGCACCCCTGGTGACCCGCGGCTGCAGTTCAGAGAGGAGCAGGGTACGATGGCATGTGGGTGTTCGCCAGTCGCGGCGGGGGAGGAGGCGAGAGGAGAGCCGGGGGGGGGGCGGTCGGAGGCAAGGAGGGCGAGCGTCGGAGGGGGTGCGTCAGTCGTGGGGCGCCAGGTGGGTCAATACCCTGACAGGGGAGCCGGCGGGGAGATCGGACATGCATGCGTACGCATGACGCGTCGCATGGTTACTCAGCTGCCTGCTCCTCTTGTTGTTCCTGTTCCTGGGGTTCCTCGGTCTACTCCTTCCCTCGTTCCACTCCTCATCTTCTACCTTGAGTCCCGTTACACTATTACCTGTCACATGTCATACATGTGGCCTGATGTGTTGCTTGATCTCACCTCCCATTCACTACGTATCGTCAAACACCGTCTGTTCGATTGCAACTATGTGTGACATTTCATCGTAATCCTCTCGTCCTCACACCAGATCCCTCATGCCCATCCCCCCTTCTCGAACCTCCCCCGCGACATGGAATCATGAGACAGCTTGCTGCGGCTGCGACTGCGCCTTCGCGGCCACGGCTGCGGAGATCTACGAGGTCCCCGGCGGTAACTAGGTTGACGGTTTACCGCTGGCGCCCTGTTAAGAAACCGAAGCCGCGTGGTAGCTCGGGAGATCGTTCCGGCGTCAGCGTTCCCTGGTAAACGTTTCAGGGCTGTACGCCGCAATATTTCTATCGATTCACGTCCGGGAGCCAACCTTCAGACACTACATTTTTTTCAGAAAATGTGTTTTTTTTCGATTCGAACTTGAGGTCTAGGAGCTACAGAAGTTTCATGTGCTCAGAGAGCTCGAACAACATCGGAAGACAGGCTACGCTCTTCTGCTGCTGCTGCTGCTACTCATGCTGCTGCTGCTGCTGCTGCTGCTGCTGCTGCTGCTGCTGCTGCTGCTGCTGGTGCTCGTACACATACTTTTTTTGCGAAGCCCCCACGGCGCAGGTCAGTCGCCATTCGGCCTGTGGGGGAAGGGGCGGAGGTGGGGGGAGGGAGGTGGAAAACATGGAAGTGGAAGAGGGGGCAGGAGGACGAGGCGGAGGACCGATGGATGGGGGATGGGGAAGAAAGGAGGAGGAGAGGAGGAGGAGTGAGGAGGGAGGAGGAGCGGAGGCGGAGGAACAGGAGGAGAAACTTTGCGGCGCAGGTCAGTCGCCATTCGGCCTGTGGAGGGAGGAGCGGAGGTGGGGGGAGTGGGGTGGACAACATGAAGTGGGAGAGGGGGCAGGGGGTCGAGGCAGAGGACCGATGGACGGGGGATGGGGAAGGGAGGAGGGAGGAGGAGAGGAGGAGGAGGAGGAGAAGGAGGAGGAGGAGGAGGAGAGGGAGGAGGAGGAGGAGGAGGAGGAGGAGGAGGAGGAGGAGATACAAGAGGAGGAGATACAAGAGGAGGAGGAGGAGGAGGAGGAGGAGAAACAAGAGGATGAGGAGGAGGAGGAGGAGGAGGAGCGCCATGTCCGCATCATCGCCTCCGCTGCCGCCATCGATTAGTTTCGCCGGGGGGCAATCCGACAGCCTACAACGCCGCACGAGCTAACAAGATCGAGTCTATCGGACAGACGTGGGTCGAATGACCCTTCCTGTCTTGGTGGGCCAGGCGATACGGATGGCAATGACACGCTACGTATCCAAAGGTTTTCGGGTTGGGAGTGGATCAGGCCCAGCGCGAGGAGGGGTACATACATGGGGGAGCAGGGATATCAAACTTCAACACTAAACGGGCAAGCATATAGCATATGCATTAGCGAGCAGTAACAAACACAATGCTTCAAATAATCGCGCTCCCCAAGACACCCCCAAACGCAACCCCGCAGCCGCTGTACGGGTTACGCACCCGCGGCCCCGTGATCCAGCCCCCTCCCCAAGTTTTGACTCGAGCACTTCGCCGGGATGGCGGGACCTGATAGATCACCGAGACGACGGCCGACCTGCCGACCCTGGCAGCATCGGCTTCGTGAACCCCAGACCAGCGGCACAGGCGAGGGGCAATAAGGCCATGCAAGCGGGGCGGGAAGCAGAGGGCCGATCGGAGGAAGGAGGGGGTCCGAGGATGGCCTGCGGCCACAGACGCAGCGTCGAGGCGCTGGGATCACGGCCCACGCCCACGTCGCCGTTAGCTGCGGCGGGGGCGGCACGACTCCCTGCTGGAAGGGCAGGAGGCCCACCGCGATCGCCAGCGCACTGCACGTCTCGAAGTTCACGAACTGCCCGCTCCCGCGGGCTGGAATCACCAGCTCTGACCGCTCGCTCGAGGGTGATGGCCATCGCCTCGGAGCGTCACCATAAAATGCCACGGCAGGCCGCCGAACTATCTGACCATGGGGAGGTGTCTGCGGGCAGCACTACGCAGGGCCATTTCCTCGGACCTCAAGCACGAGAGAGTCGTCGTAGCCGCGCGGAGCAGGCAAACTTGGCACCACGTCGGGGCTGAGCGGACCGATGGGCCCCCCAACCTCCGGCAACTCGCGCCAACCCCTAGCGCCCCGGGAAGGAGCCAGGGGGCCAGAGAAGCTTCGGCAGCAGGGGGCGCCCGATCTTCCTGGGCCCCATCGGCGGCTCGAGCACCCGGGCCCTGCAGCTCAGGCTTGTGGTGCAGCGCTGCGAGTACAGGGGCGCAGCAGCATGGGTGCCCGCCCGCGAGCGAGCCGCTTCCCCCGCGCGCTCCCAGGGCCTGGTGAGCGGCGCCTGCCACCGGGCCGCCGGCTCCGCTCCAGGGCCCAGCAGCGCGCCAAAGTGATGGGCCTGTTTTCCACCACCACCACCACCACACGTTGGAGGGGGGAAGGAGGAGGACGAGGAGGAGGAGGAGGAGGAGGAGGAGGAGGAGGAGGACCCCCTCCCCCTCCAACTTATGGTGGTGGTGGTGGTGGTGGTGGTGGTGGTGGTGGTGGTGGTGGTGGTGGTGGTGGTGGTGGTGGTGGAACACAGGCCCATCACAAAGTACTCCGAGGAGCCCGCAGACACGGAAGCCGCACCAGTCCGCGCGCGCGCCCTCGACGGGGCGCGCCCGCTGCGCCCGGAGCTCGGGAGGAGAGGGGCCCCGACGGAGATGGCGAAGCACTCGGCAGCGTTGAGCTGCAGGCCGGCCAGCGCCTTCGCCACCCCGAAGACGCGAGCGCTGGCGCAGAGGCCGCGGCGACCCAGCCATCCAGCTCCAAGAGCATCCGCGCACCATCTCGTGCGGCCTCGGCCCTTCGAGCCAACGTGGACCTCAATGTCACGGCCGACAAAGGTGAGCTGCCACGGCGCACAGCGTGCTGCTGGCGTGGCCGCTCTGCAAGACATCGGAACGGACCGAAAAGAGCAGTGGGCGGGGAGCGAGCGGTGGCAAAGCGCTGCACCACCCCGTAGCTGACCCGCAGGGCCGCCTGGGCGCCGAGTGGGGCCTTCATCTTCTGGAGGAACAGGAAGATCCAGGCATGCTCGGCACTCAGGAAGGCCTGGCCGAAGACATAGGGCATGAGCATCAAAGAGCACCGGCGTTGCTGACGCTCCCCACAAGGCACGGTGCCATTTTGGGGTCGGCTGGCGGACCAGAAAGGACACCGATGCTGCTGCTGATACCCACAACGGTGTCATTTTGGGGTCGGATAGGGCACATATGCTCTGGGCCTTCATGGCCGCGATGCGAGAGTAAGCGTCGAGCTCGACAATGTTGGAGCAGTCACGGCCGCGCTGGACGCCCCTTTGCGTAGAGACGCATTGGATCTCGCCGCGTAGATGCGCAGTGGACCTCGGCCGCGCTCTTCATGCAGAACTTGGTGGCCCACATGACTGCTTTCGTCAAATTGCTCTACAGCGCCCCCGTTCTAGTGTCTCCTGGTCGCCGAACGCCTTCGCGAGGGCCCCCTCGAGCCGCAGGCCCTTGGCGGGGAAGACCGCAACGCTGCAGTGCCAGCAGCTGCACATGGACTGCTCAGGACTGCCCAGAGCAGGCCAGCCAAATCTCCATGATAACCATGGCTCCTGAGACACAGGGCGACCAGAGGCGACGGGCCTGGGCCATCCTCGTAGAAACGACAAACATTCAGGGCCCCGCGCCGCAGGAGCCCCCAGCGGCCCCAGCAGCTCCCACGAGCAGGGCAGCCGAGGCCACCACGACCCCAGGGCGGTGCGGAGCCCAGCCCTCTGCCAGTGCACCGCCAGGGCCAGAGTTCTCGCACCCATCCCGGAAGCAAGCCACGACTTCGGACCGAGCCCACCCGGCCCAGGCATGGCGTGGCCAGCACTCCGAAGCGCAAGAGCGATGGTGGACTCCGTCGGCGGCGGGGGTAGGAGGGGTAAGAGGAGGAGGAGAAGGAGGAGGGGGCCAGCGTCGGAATGAGGTCGATTGCTCCTTAACGCCCTGGGCGGGCCGCCGCCGCACGTTGACGGTCGCGGGCGAAGGTTGGGACGGTGCGTCGGCCGCGCGGGAGGTCTGTAGCCGCCCGAGCGGCTCGGGCACACTCAAAACTCTGCTGGTCGGAAACCGCCCCGTCAGGCCCGCGCTTCCTGACCTGATGCAAGTGCCGATGAAGGTGGCAACGCATCACCAGAAGACGAGCCGCGTCCGTGCAGTGGCCGACGAGGGCTAGCCGGGCTAGCATGTCCGAGGGAACAGGACGCCCCGAAACCCGAAACAAGAGAAGGAGGAGGAGGAGGAGGAGGAGGAGGAGGAGGAGGTGGAGGAGCAGGAGGAGGAGGAGGAGGAGGAGGGAGGAGGAGGAGGAGAGGGAAGGCTGACGCTACACTCTATGTGGAATTTGGAGGAGGAGGAGGAGGAGGAGGAGGAGGAGGCGAAGAGGAGGTGGAGGAACATAGGAGGAGGAGGAGGAGGAGGAGGAGGAGGAGGAGGAGGAGGAGGAGGAGGAGGAGCGGGCTTTGGCCCAGCGTGAGCGAGAGGCCGAGAAAGGGCAGCGCCGCTGACCCCCCGAGCAGCAGCAGCAGCGGCCTCTAGCAAAAAATCGTGCGCGGACTGGCCGAGGGCCAACCGGGACGCGCGGCCGAGCGACTGGCGGCAGTCTGCGCTTCGCCTGCGCTGCCGTTGGATTCGTTGCCGAATCGACCCTGGCACGGGTGGCGTGAGGGAATCGGATCCATGGAAAGGTGGCGACATCCGAACTCTCCCCCCACCCGCCATCGATTCTCCGGAACCGATGGGGGGGTGGGGCTGGGGTTCGGATTTCGCCGCGTGCTCGGCGAATTCCGAAGCCTACCCCCCCCGCCACCCATCGAGCTGCCAGAACCGTTGATCGGCGAGGGTGCGGCCCGGATTTCGCCGCCGACTGGAGGAAGCGGGTTCTGTCTGGGCCCCCTGGGGGCTGGCACTGGGCCACTGGGAAGCCGACCCCGGGAGCGGCAGCCCAGGTGGGGGGGGGACCAGAGGTTGGCCCTGTGCTCCACGGGAGCCCGAAGGCGGCGACCGAACCTCCAGACCCCCTCTCCTCCATAGTGGGCCAATCTTCCACCACCACTCACAGGTAGGACGGGGGAGAAGGGCGGATAGGGAGGTTCTCCTCCTCCTCCTCCTCCTCCTCCTCCTCCTTTCGTTCTCCTCCTCCTCCTCTTCATCCTCCTCCTTTTCTTCCTCCTTCCCTTCCTCCACCTCCTCCTCCTCGTCCTCCTCCTCCTCCACCTCCTCCTCCTCCCTCCTCCTCTCTGCTCCTCCCCTCCTCCTCCTCCTCCTCCTCCTCCTTCTCCTCCTCCTTCTCTTCCTCCTCCTCCTTCTCCTCCTCCTCCTCTCCTGGCTCCTCTTCCTCGTCCTCGTGCCCCTCCTCCTCCTCCTCCTCCTCCTCCTCCTCCTCCTCTCCTACCTATGGTAGTGGTGTTGGAAAATCGGCCCATCACTCCAGGAGCCGATTTCTTCGCGCTTACACTGGCTGCTGACCAAGTCACCCCAAGCCAACCTGAAGTCGCCGTTGAACCTGCCAATTTTCAAGGGGACGGTCTGGAACATCGAGGACACACTGTGGAAACAGCAAGCCCCAAAACCTTCTACTTAGAGGGGTCTGGGTCCTTCGGGTTGAATTGAGGTGGTTTGGTGAGCAATGAACTACAAGCACCCCCCAAAACTAAACTACACACCAAGTGCGAGGCCGACGCAAAGAGTGCCGGCCAGGCCTCCCTCCCCGCGCCCCCGCCGCGGGGAGCTGGGCCAGGCTCGAGAGCTGTGGCAGCCTCTGCGACTCTGATCGCGAACAGTCGAAGGCGATCCCCGTCGAGCCTCCTCCTCCTCCTCCTCCTCCTCCATTTCCTGCTCCTGCTCCTCCTCCTCCTCCTCCTCTGCAGCAGCGGCGGCAGCAGCAGCAGCAACAGCAAGATCATCATCATCATCATCATCATCATCATCATCATCATCATCATCATCATCATCATCATCATCATCATCAGCAGCAGCAGCAGCAGCATCATCATCATCAGCAGCAGCATCATCAGCAGCATCATCATCATCCTCAGCATCCGCACCACCATTATCATCATCAGCATCGTCATCATCATCATACCAATAATAATCAGCATCATCAGACTCATCCTTATCATCATCATCATCATCATCATCATCAGCAGCATCAGCATCATCATCAGCATCATCAGCACCAGACCCAGCAGCAGAATCATCATCACCATCAGCAGTCTCATCCTAATCATCATCATCACCGTCATCATCATCATCATCATTAACATCATTATCATCATCATCATCAGCAGCATCATCATCGTCATCATCATCGTCATCATCATCACCATCATCATCACCATCATCATCAGCATCGTCAGCATCATCATCAACATGATCATCATCATCATCAGCATCATCATCATCAGCACCATCAGCATAATCAGCATCAACATCATCATCATGATCATCACCATCATCATCAGCATATCAGCATCACCATCACCATGACCATCACCATCACCATCATCATCATCATCATCATCATCATCATCATCATCAACAACAACATCATCATCCCTCTCATGTTTCCCATCTTCCTCCTCCTCCAAATCCCTCTCCTCCTCCTCCTCCTCCTCCTCCTCCTCCTCCTCCTCCTACCCCTCCAACTCCAACTCCTCCTCCTCCTCCTCTTCCTCCTCCTCCTCCCCCTCCCCCCCTCCGCTTCCTCCTCCTCCTCCTCCTCCTCCTCCTCTTCCTCCTCCTCTTCCTCGTGCTCCTCCTTCTCCTCCTCCTCCTCCTCCTACCCTCTGCTCCCCTCCTTTTAAAGAGCCTCTTGCTCATCCTTCTCTCCTCCTCTCAGCTCCCTCCCCTCCTCCTCCTCCTTCTCCTCCTCCTCATCTTCCTCTCCTCCTCCCCCCCTCCTTCGTCGCCTCCTCCTCCTCCTCCTCCTCTGCCTCCTCCTCCTTCCTCCTCCTCCTCCTCATCCTCCTCCTGCTCCTCCCTCCTCCTCCTTCCTCCTCCTCCTCCTCCTCCTCCTCCTCCTCATCCTCCTCCTCCTCCTCCCCCTCCCTCCCCCTCCCCCTCCCCCTCCCCCTCACCCCCTCCCCCTCCTCCTCCTCCTCCTCCTCCTCCCCTCCTCCTCCTCTCGCTCCTCTCTTGCCATTCTCTCTCCTCCTCCTCCTCCTCCTCCTCCTCCTCCTCCTCCTCCTCCTCCCTCTCCTCCTCCTCCTCTTCCAACGCCCCTCGAGCCGCCCTCCGGGAAGAGGGCGCACCGCCCGCGCAAGCCGCTCAGTGCTACGAATGGCCGCTGTCCGCTCTCAGGCTGTCCTCCTCCTGCATCGTGTCCGCGGACTGCCGCGGCGGGGGGGGGGACGGAGGAGGCGCAGGCTCCTGGGGGTGGGGCCTCCCTCCGCGTCCCGGCCCTCCCGTCTCCTGCTCCTCCTCTTCTCGCCTCGTCGCCCTCTGTCGGTGCTCCCTTCTTTTCTCCCGCATCCCTCCTCCAGCCGCCTCCAGCTCCTGATCCCTCCTCCAGCCTGAGGCTGGAGGAGGGATCAGGACAGGCCTGGGGGGGGGAGAAGGGGGAGGCGGGGGAAGCAAACGCAGCGTGGTGGCGAAGATCTGCTGCGGCAGTGCGACTTACATCATGGTGACAAGAATTGCGATGATCTTGATCATGACGACGATGATGTTGATGATGAGGGTCCGCCACTGTGCCCCCCTGGCACGTTGATGCGTGCTAGAAGCTGCAATATTCTAAACGGCCACCCCCCCACACCCACTCTAGTTGCACTTCGCCGCATGCACCGCCCCCCCTCCTGAGGCCAGAACCCCTTGCGACATACGACAGATCCGCACTCCTTAGGCCACAACCCCTTGTAAAATACGACAGCTGCACGTTCCCGAAGTCAAGAGGCCTCCGAGACGGCCCAAGATGGCTCAAAAAACGACCCACTGCGACCCCGAGTCGGCCCAAGATGCCTTCGACACGTCTCAAGAGTTTTTCCAAGAGGGCCTCGAGAAGCAACGCTCAGTGCTTGCTTTACGGTGTTTCAATCTTTGGGGTTTCTCGCCTGCTCGAGCATCCGACGTCCAAAGACAGCCCGAGGGCTCAGTACGAGAAGCACAAGACGTCCAAAGAGGCCCCCTAAGAGGGCCCCAAGACGGCCCAAGAGGACTCCAAGACGGCCGAAGAGGCGCCCAAGACTGCCCAAGAGGACCCCAAGACGCCCCAACGCAGGGCTCAAGAGGCCCCCCAAACGACCGAACCCCTAACGGCCGCCAAGGCTGCATCACAGGAGAAGACCAAACCAACCACAAGACGGCCCAAACGAGGCCCATGAGGGCTCTTTCCGTGTGGAGACGCAAGGTGCCACATGTGACGGCACTCCTCTTCCTCTTCTTCCTCCTCCTCCTTCTCATGATTATCGTCGTCCTCATCATCATCCTCATCCTCAGGCTTTCTCCTCCTCCTCCTCCTCACCACCACCACCATGACCATCACCATCACAATCACCATCACCATCATCATCATCACCATCATCATCAGCATCATCATCATCAACAACAGCAACATCATCATCATCAACATCGTCATCATCATCATCCTCATCAACAGCATCATCATCATCATCAGCAGCAGCATCAGCCGCATCATCAGAAACATCATCAGCATCAGCAACATCAGCATAAGCATTCTCAACAGCGACATCAGCATCAGTAACAACAACATCAGCATCAGCATAAGCATCATCACCAACACAAGCATCATCATCCTCATCAATATCATGATCAGCAGCAGCATCAGCATCAGCATCATCATCATAATCAGCATCAGCATCAGCAACATCAGCATAAGCATTATCATCAGCGTCATCAGCATCACCAACAACAACAGCATCAGCATCAGCACCAACACCAGCGTCGTCATCACCACCACCACCATCATCACCCCCACCATCACGAACACCATCACGATTATCATCATCAGCATCATCAGCGCCGTCCTAATCATCATCAGCATCATCATCATCAGCAGCAGCATCATCGTCATCCTCCTCAACATCATCACCAACATCATTACCATATTCCTCATCATCAGCAGCGTCATCAGCATCAGCAAAAACAACATCAGCATGAGCATCAGCACCAACACCGGCATCGTCAGCATCAGCACCATCACCACCACCATCACCACCACCATATGTCTCCCTCTCCTCGTCATCCTCCTCCTCCTCCTCCTCACAACCACCACCACCATCATCATCACCAACAGCAGTTGCAACATCAACATCATCGCTACCGTCCTCATCATCAACAACAGCATCATCATCATACTCATCATCAGGGTCATCATAATCAGAAACAGCAACATTTGCATCAGCATCAGCACCAGCACCAGCATCGTCAGAATCACCACCATCATCACTACCACCATCACTAGCACCATCAACATCATCGTCATCAATTTCAGCATCGTCCTCATCAGGATCATCATCAGCATCATCAGCACCGTCCTCCTCATCCTCATCCGCATCAGCGTCATCAGCATCAGCAACATCCTCGAAGCATTGCTGACGTCGTTGCTATGGCCATCACCACCTCCATCGTCATCAACATCGCCATGAGCAGCATCAATATCTCCACCACCACCATCATCATCATCAGCAGCATCATCGCCATCCTCGTTTTCATCAGCATCAGCAGCAGTATCAACATCAGCAACAGCACCATCGTCATCCTCATCATCATCTCGCCATCATCATCATCAGGATCATCATCAGCATTAGCATCACCATCATACTCATCGTAAACATCCGCAGCATGATCATCAGCATAATTATCATCATCATCATCGCTGCCATCAGCATCAGCAACAACAACATCCGCATCAGCACCAACACCAGCATCGTCAGAATCACCACCATCATCATCACTACAGCCATCACTATCACCATCACTATCATCATCATCATCATCCTCATCATCCTCATCTTCAGCATCGTCTTCATTATGATCATCATCAGCATCATCAGCACCGTCCTCCTCATCCTCATCAGTATCAGCGTCATCAGCATCAGCAACAACAACATCAGCATCAGCACCAACACCAGCGTCGTCATCACCAACACCATCATCATCACCAACACCAGCTTTCTCCTCCTCCTTCTCATCCTCGTCCTCCTCCTCCTCCTCCTCACCACCACAACCATCATCATCACCAGCATCATCATCATCGTTATCGTCCTCATCCTCATCATCAACAACATCATCATAATCAGTATCATCATCAGCGTCATCAGCATCAGCAACAGCAAGATCAGCATCAGCATCAGCATCAGCATCAGCACCATCAACAGCATCAGCATCTGTATTTTCTTGATCAGCATCATCATCATCATCATCATCATCATCATCAGCGACGTCAGCATCATCAAAAGCAGCATCAGCATAAGCACCAGCACAATCGTCAGCACCAGCACCATCATCATCATCATCATCATCATCATCATCATCATCCTCATCCTCATCCTCATCCTCATCCTCATCCTCATCCTCATCCTCATCCTCCTCATCATCAGCATCGTCATGATCATCCTCATCATCCTCATCATCATCATCATCATCATCATCATCATCATCATCATCAACATCATCAGCATCATCAACATCATCACGGCTCCCCCAAGCCTGGGGGCACGAGGTGTCACGCGTGACGGCCTCCTGCGCCCCCTCGCACAGTCGCCACCAAGAATGCTGGGCTGGCACGGTGGCGGGACTTGTCGCTGGCAGCTGGATAACGAGGATGAATGTAAGACTCAAGTTGGAGATGATCGTGAAGCTGATGGCGCGCATAAGGGGGTAGGGGGAGGGGGGAAAGCTTCTCAGAAGGAGCCTGCTTCTCAGAAGGGGCACGCCCTGCATCTATAGATGAGGCCCGCGCCTTCTAAAAAAATGATGTTTCTACAAGCCTTGCCCCTCTTGGAGGCCTCTTGGTCCGTTTGGAAAGCTTCTTGGGCCGTCTGAGACCCCTGGAGGCCGTCGTCGGGGTGGCTCGGGGCCGTCTTGAGCAGCTGGAACGGGTGTCTGATCGCTCTGGGGACCCATGTCACCCCCCGACAGCGGGCCCAGCCCCGAAACGCCCCGAAAAGGGTCGGCCCGACCCCCTCGGGACTAGAAACGGGGTCGAGAATGGGGGGGAGATTTGAAAAAGTGTTCAGCCCCCGGGGTTGGGGGCCCGGTTCCCAGTTAAATATATCATAGAAGCCTGCCTCCCTCCCCCTGACCCACTCTGCGCGTGGCTGGTGCGTGATGGTGCAGACCACTGATATCGCGAGGATGTCGAGGAGCAGTGTGGGCGGGCAGCCTCGGCCCGCAGTGAGGGAGGGCGGGAGGGAGGGAGGGAGGAGGAGGAAGAGGAGGTTGGAGGGACGGGGGGGCTCTCAGGGCTCGAGGGGCCCCTGCCCCGTCCGAGGATCGAGGGTCCACGAGAACAGGAACATACCGTAGACGGATATACCCATGCTCCGACCTTGCACCGCGCCGAGCGCAACGGCCACGTCGTCTATAGACGTAACTACCCTGAAAGTGTCCATGGGCGTCACGGCACCCAGTGTGTCCATAGACGCTTGTGGCTAGGACGTGAGAACGGTATTTGGCATCCGCCCCAGATGTTGGTCTTCTAGGAAGCAGGTAGGCTTAGCCCTCCAAGAAGGGGGGGGGTCCCGCCGCCGCGCTGCCTCGGGATCGCCCTCCAGGTGGGCCACCTTCTTCCCGGCCAGGAGGCTGACGAAGTGGTCCACGATGTACAGGGAGCGGGTGCGGAAGCAGGTGCGCTCCTGGAGGTGCCCTGGTCCCCCTCCCCCAGGCAGAGAGACGAGGATCAGGGGGAGGACATTGAGTTGGGGATCGACTCCAGCATTGACTTACCCAGACTTGTGACGCTCCGCGCGGATTTCGTGGATCTGCGTTGGACCCCCCTCCCTGGCGCGCGGAGCGCGCCAGGGGCGGCGCCGGAGGCGCCGCCAGGGGGGCCAAGCGCGGATCCAAGAAATCCGCGCGGAGCGCCACAAGTTTATGTGTATGGCGTTTTTTTCTTCTCTTCCTTGATTACCCCAAGATTGATTCCCCCGTCGAACCTGCAAGAGAGAGATATATTTTTGTTCATGCGTTCGACGAAAACCCATCCTGGTGCAAATCCATTCCGTAGTCTGTCCGCCACTCGAGGATAACGAGGGGGGACGAAGGTAAAGTTCCCCTATCGTTCCTCCTGCGTATCCTCCTCCTCTGTCACCTCCTCTGATGGGCCTGTTTTCCACCACCACCACCACCATAAGTTGGAGGGGGAGGGGGTCGTCGTCCTCCTCCTCCTCCTCCTCCTCCTCCTCGTCCTCCTCCCCGTCCTCCACCTCCTTCCCCCCTCCAACTTATGGTGGTGGTGGTGGTGGAAAACAGGCCCATCATCCTCCCCGGCCTGCTCCGCCCACCGCTGCAGCCGCCCTCCGCCGACCACCCTCGTCCTCCCGTTCCGAGGGGCTCGCCCGCCCTCCTCTAAGACGAAGCCACGACGAGGACCAATTCGGGCGATGATAAGTCGAGAATCTCTGAGATCGGGCCGCTCTGGTGGATGCCTCGGGCGCCACAGCCTTTTCAGAGAGTTCCAGAACGCTCTGAGAGCGTTCCGGAACGCTCTGGAATGGATTCATCCTCGTCCCAGCCCCGTCCGATCCTCCCTTCTGTCCACACGTACTCGGGAGCGGCCAAGAGGAGGGTGTCCAAGAGGGGGGGGGTGCAAATCATGACCGGCGGCATGTGCGCGGCCCAGCGGGGGGGCCAGCGACGTAATGAAACAAGAAGAGGCGTCATAAAATCTGGGGAGATATCATGGCCCCCGCCATGATATCCACCCCCCCTGATCATCACCCCCCTCTTTGCCGCCCCCGACGCACGTATTCAACCCCCAGCCGTGTCGAGTCCACCGGAGAGAGCCGCATCCGTCTTCTCGACAGTGAGGCCAGGGGGAGGCACCACCGGACTGGCCGCAAGCTCCGCTGATGGTGTTGGTGCAGGGACTGCCTGCGAACCTGCTCTCCTCCTCCTCCTCCTCCTTCTCCTCCTCCTCCTCCTCCTCCTCCTCCTCATGCTGAGCCTCACGTCGATTGGGCGGCAGTGAGCCCACCGTTACCACTTTCAAGTTATGTGCTGTCGTTCGCTCCTCAGCACTGTTGCTAATCTGCTCGGACTCCCCTTCCCCCTCATAGTCTGTCTCATTCCTCCCTCCACCCCCCACCCTCCTCCTCCGCCTTTCCTCCTCCTCCTCCCCCTCCTCCTCCTCCTCCTCCTCCTCCTCCTCCTCCCGAATCCGCCTCGAGCCTAAATTTCTCCCCATGCTCCACTTCCTACACCATCCCGCATCCCTTCTTTTTCCCTCGTCCCTTACCCCCCCTTCCCTCCTGACATTCTCCAGCCCTCAAACTTCCATCCCTTCTCCCTCCCTCATCGCTCCTCTCTCCCTCCGACCCCACCTCCTGTTCGTCCACCTCTTCTTCACGATGCGCTCCGCGGCAGACATGCCGGTCACGTTCAGCGCCTCTTGATGAGCTTCGATCTCGGTCTTCATGGCCTCAACGATCTTGTTCCGGCGGAGCTCCACGATCTCACGCAGGAGGTACCGTATTCGAGCCTGATCCCAAAGGGGGAGAAAAAGGAACAAGGACAGTAGGAAGAGGGAACTACTGCCCGAGCCTTCTCCCGCTTGCCCGCGTCGGACGTCTTGGACTGCGACAGCAGGGCGAGGGCGATCTCGATGTAGTGGTCGTGCACCTCGGGCGCAACATGCACAATTCGTGGCGTCGCGATCTCAAACCATCCTGTCGGTCTGACCTCCTGCTCCATCCTTCTACACCACCATCCCTCTTATTCCCACTGCGTCCGCCTCCTTCACTCTCCATCTCCTCATCCCTGGGTCAGCCGGAAGCTGAAGCGAAATACATACGCTCTCGGCTGAAACTTGCTCAATTACAAATCGACCCCACGCAACACAAATCGATGTATGTGTTTCCAGCATTGGGAACTACGGGAGACGGCCCTGGCCTGATATAGTGGCTAGGAGAATGTCTTCCGCGCCAATAATCCCACCAACCCTCCAGGCGCAGGTGGTCTAACAAGATTCCTCTTCCCTCTTCCCAAAACAACCCTCTTCCCTACGTGGAGAGGTTTCTCACTGTTCCCTATTAGTATACACCCCCTTCCCCAGGCGACTGGAAACCACACCGAGTCCATGAGTGCCCCCCCCAAACACCATCCCTTTGCAATAAACAATACAAACCACACTCTGCCCCCACCATCTCGTAACAGGCAATCCAAAACATACTCTGTCTCCAAATTCGGAGTATGCGAAGCGAGCCCGATGCGGCCTCCCCCCACCATCCCTGTCAAAAACAATACAGAGTACACTTCGAGATCTGGTTCGTGCACGGGGGCTGCGGCGGCAGCGGCGTGGGCAGCGGGCTGCGCCGGCTGCGCGGACGGCGGCGGCGGCGTGGCGGCGGCGGCGCGGCGGGGCGGCGGCGGTGGCGGCGGCGGCGGTGGCGGCAACGACTGCGGCGGCAGCGGCTGCGGCGGCGGCGATTTGGCAGCGGGGGCTGCGGCGGCGGCGGCGCGGCAGCGGCGGCGGCGGGCGGCGGCGTCGGCGGCGGATTCGCCCCTAGTAGCTGCCCATCCAGAAACGACTGCTGCATATGCTGCGGCTCGGGCCAGGCTCCGGGTTACGTATGTGTTGGGAGGGCGGGTGGGAGTGAGCGAGACGGCTTGCGGGCGGGGAGGGCGTCTTGATCCCTCCCCTTACCCCCTCCCCTGGACTTTTTGGGGGGGTTCCGCGAGGTGTCAGGGCGTCCAAAACGGCCTCGGCGAGGAAGCCACATTCATTGGTTTCCCCAGGTTTTGGCCCCATGTTGGCCTCTTTGGGGGGGACTGAACGTTACAACATCTCCTCCTTTGATCGATGGCCTTCAGGATGGCCCCAAGAGGCCTTCCAGGGCTCTCAAGAAGGCCCCTTGGAGAGCACCAAAGGGGCCCCAAGAGAGCCCCAAGACCCCTAAGGCAGTCCCAGAAGCTCCAGTATCCTCCCAAAGAGCCCCAGGAGAGCTCCAGAAGGCGATTTTGAGGGCTACTGGGAAGGGGCCGAAATCGAGGACCCCGCATTTTTTGATCGATGCTCTCCTAGATGGCCCCAACGGGCTTTCCAGGGCACCAGCCGCAGCACCAACACCTCCACCGGGATCGCACTCTTTGGATCCTCCACCTCCTCCTCCTCCTCTTCCTCCTCTTCCCCTCGCCCCCGCACGGCCCCCTTTTTGCTCCCAGAGATCTCTCGGTTCATCCTGGTTGCTCGCTTTGTTTCCCTAGATGTGCCCGTTCGTCCTTTTTCCCGTCAGCTCTCGTCTGCAGGGCTTCTGACTGGGCTGGTGGTGATTTTTTCGTCGCGGCCGCAAGCGGAAGCTCCGGCGGCGTCCGAAGTCAGCCCGGGCTACGAGCCAAACCTAATTAATTACCTAAACGCGCGAACCAAGGGCCGCCGAAACTGCCGCCGAAGGACGCCGAAGAGCGACGGCGGGGACTGAAGGCAGAGCTGCAAGAGGTGCCAGGTGTGCCAGGCGGCTGAAACGCAACCATTCCAGGGGCGAGACCGCCGGGAAGGCAAACAAATTGTGCCTTGTCCCGCCAGGCGCCAGAGGTAAACGAGCCACCCGAGCAAAGCACGGCGTAGCGTGGGACTGAGCAAGCAGCCCAGCGCACCTGTGTCGCGTGTCAACAGTGGCAACCTCAGGGGGGTGAACAAGAAGGCTAACAACTACTCATGAGCAGTCCACATGGCGGTGCACCCCACCATTGCAAAGCGGCAGCTGCAAACGCGGCCAGGCTGTGGCAGTGTCTGGGGACCAGGGGCGTTGGTGGGGATCCTTTTTTGCTCGCGAGCGTCACGGTCCGACCGCGCGCCGAAAGTAACAAGGCCGCCGAGCCAAGCACTAAATTCACCGCGAGCATCAGGAACTAGCTACGCGGCAGCTCAGGGGGCGAGGAAAACGCTGAAGGACAAGTCGAACACGCCGAAACCGTGGAAGACCAGGATATACTGGTCCGCGTGCAGCGCCAAAATGGCGGAGTAAATGATGCCCAAACCCTCAACGGTCACGACCACGCCCACGAGGAAGACGACAACCACGACCGCGAAGTCAATGAAGGCGAACGTGCAGGCGTTCGACGGTATGACCGGATCGCCAGTGGAGGCTGGTGGGGACAAACGCAGCGTGCATAATTGTTGATGATTGTTCTTCTCCTCCTGTCTTCTTCACCCTGCGGTACCATGACATGCTCAGAGGCTTCCGGAGGTGTGCGCAAGCCCTCAAGAGGCACCATAACTGTCCCGAACACGTCCGAAAATCTGCATGTTCCTTCTCCTCTTCCTTCTCCTCCTCCTGCTCCTCCTCCTCCTCTTCCTCCTCCTCCTCCTCGTCCCTCTTCCTGCTCTTTCCCATCCTGACATATTGCGACTGTATGCTCCCACGCTGCCACCTGGCTGGCCGATAGCGAGCACATCCAAAACCCCCCCCGGTTTCCACATGCAAAACAATACAAACTCGGAATTGTTCGTACCCGCATGGTCCTTTTTACCGCCGACGTTGCAGAATACGTGACAGGAGTAAGACGCGGCAAACTCCGCGCGCGAAAAGGCGAAGTGTCACTCTCGTCTCAGCGCCACGCAGATGTCTTCGAACAGTGGCGTTCCGCTCGAGCGCGCTCGCCAATTCCTCGGCGACGGGGTCGCGCGTGAGCGGGCAAAATATAGCTGGAGCCAATGCGCAGCGCAGATGTGGCTTGACTATGGCGTTCCCTCTTTGGGGAACGGCGCGCTGATGGCTCGCCGAGTCGTCGAAAGGCGGCAGCGGGGCCGTGCGGAAAAAGGCGATATGTTGCTCTCGCCAACCCGCCGAGTAAATTCCGCCTCGAAGTTGCACTGGTTCTTGGAAGGAGCGCCTTGGACTTTCTTTGAGAGGGCGCCACAAGGACGAGGCGCACTGGATGTGGACGAAAATCAAGCCTCGAGGGGGCAGATTCGTATCCACATCCAGTGCGCCAGGGGCTCCTGGGGAAGGGATCCCAAACCTCCAAGCTGCAGTGGATATGGACAGGAGTACTGCCCGCACACGCCTTGCCTTCGCCGATCGCACACCTGACCGCGCGAGAGGGCAAAAGGATGCTCCTCGCCAAGCACAGCGCGACCCTCCCAAAAAAGCTCCGCTCCGCGAGCCGTGAACGTCCCCGTCGCGAAGGTCCTCGGAGGCGGGGCCACGTGCGAGCGCCTTCCCCTCGATGGGTGGCAACGCGCGCGCGACTTCCAGTGGCAGAGGGTGCTAGAGCAGCATAAGCATAAACTTTCGACGGCCCGCGCGGATTCCTTGGATCTGCGCTGGCCACCCCTCCCTGGCGCGCGGGGCGCACCAAGGGCGGCGCCGGAGGCGCCGCCAAGGGGGCCAAAGGCAGATCCAAGACATCCAGTCGGACCGTGGAAATGTATGTGAATGCCAGCTTCCTCTTCGACATTTCCAGTTGCGCCAGCACTGACTCTTGTATCATGGGAGGGGCGGTGGGAAAGGGCGGGGCCTGCTGGCTCGTCCGACCTGGCTGACCCGCTGCGCATCCCCCTCCTGCTCCAACAAGGGGACCTAACAGCGGCATGAACACGATTTCTCGGAGGTTCACGCGGACTTCTTGCATCGGCGCCAGGCCCCCCCGCCCTGGCGCGCTGAGAGCGCCAAGGGCTGCGCCCCTGGCACAGCCAGGGGGGGCCCTCGGGACCTCGGAGGAATGTTCATGCCGTTCCTTGTTCTTCGGTCCTACTTCATCCGCTCCCCCTTCCGCAACCGATGTCGCTCGCTTCGGCGTGAGGCCGCGGTGCCTGCTCGGCTCGCTGCCTGGACGAGCTCCAGCCCCGAGAGAGACCGGGAGAAGGAGGGAGAGGAGGGAGAGGAGGAGAGCAGGAGGAGGAGTAGGAGGAGTAGGAGGAGTAGGAGGAGGAGGAGGAGGAGGAGGAGGAGGAGGAGGAGGAGCAAGAAGACGAGGAGGAGGAGGAGGAGGAGGAGCAGGAGGGCGGCAGGAGGAGGGAGCCGCCGCCAGCGGACCAGCTCGCCGATCCTGGCCCCTGGGCCGATCCGGGCCCCCGAGGTCGGTGCCTGCGCCCTCCCGGCCCGGCCAGGGGGCATGGTGCACAGATCCGGGGGCCGGGGGTCGGCCCCGCCAGGGTCGCCCCCCCAAAGGAGAACGGGGTCTGCTCGTGCACCTCCCCACGGAGGCAGCCACCTCCGCATGGTGTCGGCTCGCGCGCGTGCCGCTCGCATCAAGAGCCACTGTCGTGAGCGCGCCTTGTCCCTCCAGGGCAGCGGGGACTGCCCGGCTGTTGCTTGCACGGAAGCAAGCACCCCAGCATGGTGGTGGCTCGCGCGAGTGCCGCTCGCGTCACACACACACACAGACACACAGACACACACACACACAGACACACACAGACACACACACACACACACATGATGGGCCTGTTTTCCACCACCACCACCACCACCATAAGTTGGAGGGGGAGAGGGTCCTCCTCTTCTCCTCCTCCTCCTCCACCACCAACTCCTCCTTCTCCTCCTCCTCCTCCTCCTCCTCCTCCTCCTCCTCCTCCTCTTCGTCCTCCTCCTCCTCGTCCTCCACCTCCTTTCCCCTTCCAACTTATGGTAGTGGTGGTGGGAAACAAGCCCATCAACACACCCCTACCAATAAAGAGGGTCGTTGGGAGGAGGGCTGGCTACCGACATGTGTGCGGGTGGCCGGACCCTACGGGGCGCTCCCGTTCCGCGTCAGGAGCCAAATCCAAGGCCGCGCCAACGGCGCGCTTGATTAACGGTGCGGTTGGGAGTCTCGTATTTGTGACACCGAGCTCACACAGAACCAAGTGTAGGAGATCCCGAAACACCGTTTCCTACATGCCAGAAATGGGGGTGTATCGAACGAACGCGGCACAACGAGTTGTAGGAAAACACGAACCACGCGTTTCTACAGTTGGTTTAGCCACGAACCACGCCTTCCTACAGTTGGACCTGACTTCGCCGTTAGCTAACACACCGTTGGCGAGTCTACGGCACATGACACGACATCGCGGTGCAGAGCCGCAGCCCTGGACCCCGAGAGGGGTGAAAGCCGCTGGTGCTGCACGAAGGGGGCGTGCTCTTCTCTTCGTCCGTGATGGGCCTTGCCCGAGGCCTCCGGAAACCCTCTCGCGGGGACCGCCGAGGCCTCCGTGTGGACCTCTGGGGTCTCTGCAGAGGGCAGAAAGTCCATCCCCCATAAAATAATCCCCCCGACGAGCGAAGCCTTTTTAGTATAACGCGCCCAGGGAAGGAATCGAACAGGGCGGGGCTGTTTAGCAAACGCCCAGGGCCGTTTGGTAAACGTCAATCGTCGGGCCCGGGTGGTGTTTTCCTCCCTTGACTCTACAGATGCATCCTCGGAGGGAGGCCGGATGGCAGGGGATCTCGTGCAGAGAGCTCTACAGGACACGATTGCAAAGGTGTGGCCGATCACGGCTCGAGTCTCAAAGCAGAGGATGTAGGCGTGCTCGAGGGGAGCAAACTTACTCCTCTTGATGTCAGGGAACAGTTTCTCCCCCTATCCTCGGCTGTGCGTAGAGACGAGTTCGGCATGGTGATTACAACACATCACATTCGTCGGCCCGCCTTCTCGAGAACATTGGACTGCTTCTCCGCGTCGCGCAGGCGCTTCATCTCCTGATGAGATCAGCACGCATTCACACCCACTGCATCGCACCTCACCAGCCACACTTCGCTTGGTAATTACCCTGAAGCTCGAGAGGACCGTCTGGGGCCGTCTGGGTCCGATTTTTGAGGGCTCTTGGGCCACCTCGGGCGCGACGGGACAAACTACAAGGCGCCAATGCGAAAGTGCCCTAAACACATCAAGGGGAAAAATGTCTCTCGGGGGCCTCTTGGGAGCACTCTTAAAGCGCCCTTGAGTCGCCTGGGGGGCCTCTGGGGCAGCCGTGGTGCCTTGGTGGGCTATGATTACGGCCACTCGGGCCACCTGGGGCCCCTCGGGGCCGCCTTGGGGGATCTCCGGGCCCTCGTGGGGCCCTCTCGGCGCGCTCTAGGGTCGTCCCTGTGCGCTCTGGGGTGGCTGTGGGTCCCTCCTGGGCAGTCTCAGGCCCAACCAGGGGCCCTCGCGGCGCCATTTTGAACCGTCTGGGTCCAATCTTGAGGGCCTTTTAGACCGTCTTGGGCGCGCTGAACACAAACCACCGACAAGAACCACCCATGATTCCGTCTTCTCAGGGGCCTGTTGCGAGCTATCCTGGACCGCTCTTGGGCCGTCCCGTGAGACTCCAGGACAGTTTTAGAGGCTGCATTTGCAGTAAGATCTCGACCACACGAAACCTTCCACGAGAAACCCAACCCTGAGACCCCAGGACGTCCACTGATCTTTGCCGCGGGAACGTCACGCTCTCCACAGCAAAACCCATCCAGACCCAAGAAACTAAGGGCACCCTGGAGGCGAGCAGGGTGTTTCTTGGCATGGGTTGCCACTGCACGTCCACGGGAGTCGCCATCTGGGCAGCTTGGGCCGTCTTGGGACGACCTTGGGCCGCCGTGCCCGCGATCTTGTGGTCGGGCTCCCCGTCCGGGGGGCTGGGCCCCCCCTGCCCCCGTGCTGTGGTAGAGGTCGCGGCGCGGGGCAAAGTGAGAGTGCCCAAACAAGGCCCCTGGCACGCGTCACCACGCCCCTCCCCCACAGACAGGCACCGCAAAAGGGCAACGCCATGAATAGCAAGAGAAGCGTCCAACGAGAGCCCCGTTCAGAACCGCCCTCCGTCCTTGTTGTCGCCAACTTCTTGAGCGAATGTGCGCAATGCGAAGGCGAGATCGCCACGGACATTCCACCAAACCGTGCTTGCACATGGGGTTTGCGACTTCTCTTCCTCGAGAAGAGGACGGGTCAGCCAAGGTTCCGTCTGGTGCCCGCCCGTGGGACCGCGCGGATGCCTCGTGAGTTAGGTGGGGGAGCCAAGGTCTCGTCTGGATTGAACCACATAGATTACAACTCATCGACTTGTACCACACGTCTGCTAGCACATAGCTTGCACCACGTAGTTTGATGCACCACGTCGTTGGTGAAGGCTATGCGGTCATCGCATAGCTAGGCGGTGCACAACACAGCTTGCAGCACATCTGTTACACCACGTAGCTTACACCACATAGCCTGCACCATGCACGACAGAGTTTCCTACACATAGCTTGCGCCACACAAGTTTGACCACATGCACATAATATACAACATCGCTTCAGCCGTGGAATTTGCAATACAAAACTTACGCCAAGCATATTGCACCGC
The DNA here is from genome assembly GCA_963575745.1 of Prorocentrum cordatum. Classification (NCBI taxonomy): domain Eukaryota; class Dinophyceae; order Prorocentrales; family Prorocentraceae; genus Prorocentrum; species Prorocentrum cordatum. The sequence goes on from CAUYUJ010019500.1 coordinate 140,643, forward strand.
GTGTAGCTCAAGCCGAATACCAAACACCACATAACTTGCAGAACCTAATTTACACCTAGACGGGATAGCTCACACCACATTGCGTGCACCACCTAGCTTGCTTGCACCACATCGCTTACACCACAGAGTTTGCACCACATCCTCTACCGTGCCTTCAGCACGTAGTGGAGTGCCCCGAGACTCCTGCAGACCTGAGAACTCGATAAAGGCCCTGTTAGGCTCAAGGGCCCAGACAACGAAACCCAACAATTGCTGGGCGTTCTTGGGGTTTGTCGCGTGGGCCTCCGGGACGGTGACCCCAACGTTTCCTGACCAGCGCCCAATTGGGTCCAAGAGCGCCCCCATGCGGCCCCAGCAGGCCCATGGACTGCCCAGGATGCCCTCCTGGCAGCTCAGAAGGCTCCCAAGGCTGCCAACTGTATATGAATATATATATAGATATATATATACTATATATATATATATATATATATATATATACATAACAGTAATCCTTAACACGTAAACACACACACACCCACCCCACACACACATATATATATATATATATATGTATACAAGATTTTACCGGCTCGCTTCGCTTCGCCTTTAAAGTCTTGGTCGCACGGCGTCAGCGAGGTTCGCCTCGACCCGTGGTCGCACGCACCGCGGTCTGATTTGGCAATGAGGCTCACGCGGCCCATAGGGCTGATACGACTCATTGGGTTCTTTGGGTCAGTGTGCTGAAAGGCTCTTTGCCGTGACTGGATCTTAGAAGTTCGGGGGCGGAATGTGGAGATGGGAAACGTCGGGCATCGCGGCACCTGGGGGCCATGGGGTTTCCAGTGTCCGCAGCCGAGCTTGAATTCAGAAGGGTCTCTCGGGCTGATGAGCTTATTGGGCGCGGAGGCGCGGAGCGCCCAAGGCATCGCCGAAGCCAATGGTCTTTGGCCACGTGGACCGCGTCGGCTCATGGGGCTTCCTCGGATCATGGGGCCCATGGCGGTCATTTTGCCCACTGGGCCCAGAAGGGTGATCAGGTTCAGGACGGGTCGTCCGGGTCGTAGGGCTCATAGGGTCGACGGGGCCCATGGGGCTCATAGGGCTCGTCATGCTCTGTGGGCTAGCGTGGGCCGTGGGGTGCATGAGTCTGAAAAGGCTCTCAGCGCGCTTCACCCGCGTGAACGCCCTGAGCGGCATGGGGCCCATGGGGTGCACAGGGCCCAGGGGTCATAGGGCTTATAGAGCTAGCTCATGAGGCTCATAGGGCTCGTAGGGCTCATGGGGCTCATAGGCCTCATAGGGTACATGGGGCTGATAAGGCTCATTGGGCGCATAGGGTTCATAGGGCTCATAGGGCTCATCGGTCTCAGAGGGATCTTGGGTCCCCCAGGGCGTATGGGGCGCATATGGTTCGTAGGGCCCATAGGGCTCATACCTCATAGGGCTCATGGGGCTCATAGGTCTCGCATGTGTCAAGAGGGCTCTTGGGGGTCAGCGGGGCCGCAGGACTCATGGGGCTCATAGGGCTCGTACGGCTCATAACGCTCATAGGGCTCATAGGGCGCATGGGGCTCTTAGGGCTCATAGGGCTCATATGGCTCGTAGGGCCCATGGGGCTCATGGTGCTCATAGGGCTCATGAGGCTCTCAAGGCTCCGAGGGCTCATAGGGCTCATCAGGCGCATCGGCCCCATAGGGCTCGCAGCGCCCCCAGGTCTCATAGGGCTAGTGCGTAATAGGGCTCATAGGGCTCATCGGGCTCATAGGGCTCATGGGGCTCATCGGGCTCATAGGGCTGGCACGTAATAGGGCGCATTGGGCTCATAGGGCTCGTAGGGCTCATAGGGCTCAGTGGGCCCTTAGGGCTTGTAGGGCTCAAAGGGCTCGTAGGGATCGTATGGCTCACGGGGCTCATGGGGCTTGCAGAACTCACGGGGCTCATAGGGGTCGTGAGGCGCATAGGTCTCATAGGGCTCATAGGGCTCATAGGGCTCCTAGAGCTCATCAGGCTCCTAGGGCTCATAGGGCTGCCACGTAATAGGTCTCATCGGGCTCATAGGGCTTGTAGGGCTCATAGGGTCCGTAGGACTCATGGGGCTCATTGGTCTCATAGGGCTCGTAGGGCTCATTGGGCTCATAGGGCTCCTAGGGCTCAGAAGGCTCGCATTGCTCATAGGGCCCATAGTGCTCATAGTGGCCGTTCGGGCTCATAGAGGCCATGGGGCCCACAGGACTGAGGACGTCAACGTGGGCGCACGGCCCCGCGCGCTCACGGGGCTCGCGCGGTCTCATTCTGCCGCGCCCACTTGACGTGCGGGAGCAAAGACGCCAGCGACGCTGGAAGAGACGGGGGGCATGTTTGGCACCGACGCGCAGGGAGCGATCACGCGCGGGCGGTGGCGAGAGAGCCACTAGTAGGAGGTGCGCGCTTGAAGTGGCCAACGGTTAATACAGCTGTTGACGGGGGTCTCGTCGTCGCCGGCGTCTCACTTCTTCGCCGGCGCTTCTTGACAGCGTTCGTCTTGGCCGCGGGCTTCAGGGGCTTCTGGTCGAAAGCGGCGTGGGTCTGGACTCCGATTGCCTGGCCGGGGCCGACGGTTGTCATGGCAATGATGGAAGGGTATTGCTGCGCGTAGGTGGCGAGGGCCTGGGCCGCACCTTTGTGCAAGTTCACGGCCACTTTCAGCTGCACGTTCACGAGCTCCGTGATCGTGAAGGGCGCGTTCTGGAGCGTTGTTCCTGACCTGGTCACGCGGACCCTGTTGTTCAAAATCTCTGCCTCCGCCTTCCAAGCGGACTTCTGGTCCATGGCGGGGACGTTGATCCGTGCTTTGAGGAACGCCTGGTCCAAGATCTGCATCGCGTGGTATGCGACGTGCTTCTGTGCCGCCACGGCACTCTGCGCACCGGTGCCGTAAACCGTCCGTGTGTAAGCCCAGGAGATGCCGTGGTACGGGTTGCTAGGTGATCCCGGCGGCTTGAGCCCGGTCGTCACTTCCACCACGTTGCCTGGGGCACCAGCCAGTTTCATGGTGTCTGTGGACCTCTGCGCGAGCGTGGAGAGGCCGTGGTTGCATGCTGGAGCCCCCGCGTTTGCACTAGCAGAGTCTGCTATCACTACACGTGCTCCGGCGTTGACGCGGTTCGGTACATCGATGGGCTCGACGCTGACCAAGAGGGTATATAGGGATGCGCGTTTGCCCTCGGAGCGTCCTTGGCTGGCTGAGGGGGTGGAGGTCGCTGCTTGCTTCAGGCCGATCGGGTCCACGCGCACGTTGCCCTGCACCTTCTTCTTCTGCGTTTTGGCCGGCATGTTCCAGTCCGGTAGCGGAGCTCACGTCGGCGCGCGTGGAAGTCCGTTTGAACCACAGTTTGGCTGAGAAAGACGACAGTGACGATGGTGGTGACGGCGATGGCGATGAGGCAAATGCTGAGACATAAGATCATGATGACGATGATGCCCGTTTTGTTGTCGATGAGTGTGATGACAGTGATGCATATGATGATGATGGTGGTGACGATGACGTCGAGGAGGACGTGCGTGATGGGGCTGGTAAGGCTCATAGGGCTCCTGAGGCTCATGGGGCTCATCGCACTCGTCAGGCTCGTAGGGCTCATTGGGGCTCATAGGGCTCATGAGGCTCACAGGGCTCATGGGGCTCATAGGGTTCGCACGGCTCATAGGGCTCATAGGGCTCGTAGGGCTTGTCCGGGTCATAGGGCTCATAGGGCTCATAGGGCTCATAGGGGTCATCAGGCTCATGGGGCTCATAGGGCTCATAGTGCTTGTAGGGCTCATGGGGCTCATAGGGCTCGTAGGACTCATAGGGCTCATATGGCTCGTAGGGTCCATTGGGCTCATAGGGCTCACAGGGCTCGTAAGCCTCATGGGGCTCATAGGGCTCATAGGGCTCCAAGGGCTCATAGGGCTAGTAAGGCCCATCGGGCTTATAGGGCTCAACGGGCTCATAGGGCTCATAGGGCTCGAAGGGCTCGTTGGGCTCATGGGGCTCATAGAGAGCATAGGGCTCGTAGGGCTCATAGGGCTCATAGGGCTCGTAGGGCTCATGGGGCCATGTAGCTCATAGGGCTCATAGGGGTGATAGGGCTCAGAGGGATCATAAAGCTCATAGGGCTTCTAATGTTCAAAAGGCTCGGGGGGCTCATAGGGCTCACAGGGCTCTTGGGGTTCATAGGGCTCATAAGGGCTCATAGGGCTCATGGGGCTCATGGGGCTCATGGGGCCTACAGGGCTCGTAGCGCTCATAGGGCTCATAGGGCGCATAGAGCTCATAAGGCCCGTAGGGTTCATAGGGCTCGTAGGGGTCATAGGGCGAATAGGGCTCATAGGGTCCATAGGGCTCATAGGGGGCTCGTGGAGCTTGCACGTCTTGTCGACGTCAGTGTTGCCGGCCGCCCCTTCCTCCTCTTCCTCCTCCTCCTCCTCCTCCTCCTCCTCCTCCCTCTCATCCTCCTCCTCCTCATCATCATTGCCCTCCTGCGTATCTCTCTCCCCCCTCTGAGGATAAGGGGAAGCCAGAAAAGGAGGAGGAGGATGAAGCAACGTTGGCTGAGACCGTCACTCTGGCGACTCGGTTCGTTCGGACGGGGGCGCCAATGGAAGAGTAAGCCTTTTGGAAGAGCACGGTGTGTTTGCTATCCTCGGTCGCTGTGGAACGAAGTCGGTCTGTGAAACGAGGTGAAACAGGAACTGGCGGTGAAAAGTGCGAGCAGGCCGCAGGAAAGACGCGGAGTGACACATTGACTCTCTTCAGGCATGTTGCGCAGAAGCATGCCCGCGACCAGGGGGAGAAGCAGGAGGAGAGACGAGGAGCAGCAGCAGGAGGGGAAGTAGGGCTCAGAAGGGGCTCGTAGGGCTCATAGGGGTCATAGGGCTCACAGGGCTCATAAGGGTCATAGGGCTCATCGGGCTCATAGGGCTGGTACTGCGCACAGGGCTCATAGGGCTCCTAGGGCTCATAGGGCTCATAGGGCTCATGGGGCCCATAGGGCTCATGGGGCTGGTGGGGCTCATGGCACTAACGGGGCTCATAGGGCTCACCGGGGGCACGGGGCCCAGAGGGCGCATAGGGCTCATAGGGCTCACACGGCTCATAGGGCTGATAGGGCTCATGGGGCTCATAGGGATCATAGGGCTCATAGGGCTCATTGGTCTCGTAGGGCTCATAGGGCTCACCGGGCTCATAGGGCTCTTAGGGCTCATGCGTCTCACAGGGCTCATGGGGCTCATAGGGCTCCTAGGGCTCACTGGGGTCACGGGGCCCATAGGGTTCTTACGGCTCGTATGGCCCATAGGGCTCATTGGGCTCCTAGGGCTCATTGGGCGCACAGGGCTCATAGGGCTCGTAGGGCTCGTAGGGCTCATAGGATTCATAGGGGTCACAGGGCTCATAGGGGTCATGCGTCTCATAGGGCTCATGGGGCTCATAAGGCTCATAGGGCTCACCGGGCCCACAGGGTTCGTAGGGCTCGTATGGCGCATAGGGCTCGTTGGGCTCCTGGGGCTCATGGGGCTTACAGGGGCGATAGGGGCCATAGGGCTCATAGGGCTCATAGGGCTCATGGGGCTCATAGGGCTCACTGGGGTCACGGGGCTGATACGATTCATATTGCTCACAGGGAACTGGGCCCATAGGGCTCATAGGGCTCGTAGGACTTATCGGCGTCACGGGGCTCATAGGGTTCATAGGGCTCATAGGGCTCACACGACTCATAGGGCTCATGGGGTTCACAGGGCTCGTCAGGATCATACACATCATCGGGCTTATAGGGCTCATAGGGCTCCTAGGGCTCACAGTGCGCATCGGGCTCATAGGGTCATTGGGGTCATAGGGCTCATAGGGCTCATATGGTTCATAGGGCTCATGAGGCTCACAGGGCTCATGGGGGCCATAGGGCTCACGGGGCTCATGGGAACCACAGGGCTCATAGGGCTCATAGGGATCATACGGCTCATAGGGCTCATAGGGCTCATGGGGCTCATAGGGCTCACCGGGGTCACGGGGCTCATAGGGTTCATAGGGCTCACAGGGCTCACACGGCTCACAGGGCTCTTGGGGCCCGCAGGGCTTATAAGGATCATAGGGCGCACAGGGCTCATAGGGCTCATAGGGCGCCTAGGGCTCACAGTGCGCATAGGGCTCATAGGGCTCATAGGGCTCATGGGGGTCGTGGGGCTCATAGGGCTCATATGGCTCATAGGGCTCGTGGGGCTCATGTGGCTCGTAGGGCTCATAGGGCTCATAGGGCTCACAGGGGTCACGGGGGTCGTAGGGCTCATAGGGCGCATAGGGCTCATAGGGCTCATGGGGCGTATTGGGTCCATCGGGGTGTTAGGGTCATAGGGCTGACAGGGCCCATGGGGCTCGGAGGGCTCGTGTGCCTTTTGGGGGGAAGGAAAGGAGATGGAGGAGGATCGAAGACGCCCATAGGGCCCATGGGTTACACGGAGAGGTTTTGAGGGGGAAGATTGTTCATGCGCACGCGGGCCGCTTGCGGCACGCGCTCGCGGCTGAAGAGGCCGGGCTTTTGCGCAATGCTGGGCCTGTAGGTGGCCTCGCCTTCGCAGGCGCCCTTCCATCGAGGAGCAACTCTGGCCACACGACGTTTTTCGTGAGGGCGCGGCCTGCGGGCGAGAGGCGCGAGGCATCGGCAAGCACTCGAATGGTTGTGCGAGAGTGCACGCGGCCGAGAGCAACGTATAGGTGCCCATGTGAGAAGGGACTTTTACGGACGTCCACCACGCATCTTGTGAGCGTGGAGCCCTGAGATCCGTTAAACGTCGACGCGTAGGCGGGCCGCAAGGGGAATTGTCGGCGGCACATGACAGCGGTGCCGCGCGCCAACGACCAGCGGAAGCATATCCGCGGCAACGGGAATTGGCGGCCGTCCAATGTTTCCACCAAAAGGTGCCGGTCGTAAACTTTCCGAAGCAGGACGGGCGTATGGTTCATGAGCCGGTCGGTAGGGCTGAAGTTCCGCATGAGCTCGTAGAGCGCGCCCTCCACCAAGGTCAAGCTGTGTGGCGGCACGCCGTGTTCGTCTTGCATGTTGAGGAACTCCATGGTGACGTGCGATTCAATCTCGCAATCGGAGCCGTCCACGTCGAGAGAGTCCGCGCTGCAACGGGTGAACCGGTTGAGTTGGTACGTTTGCACCAATGTTTCCAATGCGGTTGAATTGATGGTGTTTACGACGTCGTTGGTGGTGGCCATGATCTTCGACTTGGCGCACTCATGCGGGTCGTTCAAGTGCGGGAAAGCGAATTGGATGGCGTCGGCGTGGTCCGGCACGACGTCGCACAGAGACAGTTCGACATAACCGGGTTCATCAGCCACTCTGTGCGGGGCGGGGGCGGTGCCGTTTCCAAGGGTTTCAATCCAGGCAGCGTATTGGGGGTCTGCGCTCTGTCGATGGCTGGAGCGAAGCTCGAACGTGGTGAATTTGCTCCACGACGGGGAGTGGCGGACGCTCATGTTCACGATGCTTTGTCGGGTAGCTCCTTTGACGACGGGGGGCCTCGGGGAACGCAGTCTGCAGATCGGCGAGCAAGCGGAGGACGGCCTCCCAGGACGCACGCTTGGCCGAAGGCCATTCGTCCCATTGGATCAGCGCAGAGCGGGCGAGGTCCGCGGCCTGCTGCGTCTGCATGCCCAAAGAACATGTAAGGGCGTCCTCGTCGGAGAGGGGGATTTTGAACACGGAGTGGGCGGCGGCGCCGGACGGCAGCTGGAGAGCTGCGACCCCCGCGGTGGCCACGTTGATGACGTGCTTTCCGAGCGCCTCCGTGGCTGCGGCGACGTAGGATACCAAGGTAGACTTGCCGCTCCCCGCGCGGCCGTGGACGAAGACAAAGGACTCCCTGCCAGCGCCGATGGACACCATGATGAATTTTGCCGCGCGGCGTTGGCCTGGATCTGCGTCAATCAAATGGCTGACGTCGCTCGGAGGCCGCGGGCGCGCTGCACTGGAATGGGTAGTAGGTGCACGTGCGCGCTCTGGGGAGGCGCCGCCCAGTCGCCACGCGTCGTCGGAGTAGCCGAGATCAAGCCAAGAGGCACGCAGCGCCGCACGCAGGCGTTCCTGCGCGTGGTGCTCGGTGAGCCCGCGGTCGACGAAGTCCTTCATGAGGTAAGCCTCGAACGCGCGGTGCAACGCGATGGGGTTGGCATCGAGCTCGAGGAGCGCCAGGAACGCAAAGCGGAGCTGGTGCGCAGAGTACCGCAGGTCCACCATCTCTTGGAGCACGAGGTGGGCCTCATCTGTCCGAGATAAAAGCCCTGTGGCGAGGAGCGCTTCCTCGTAGGAGGGGTACCGGCGGCCATCGTAGCGCAAGCAATCATCGAAGGAAGTCTTGGCGAAGCGCAGTAGTATCTGCCTGAGGTAGAACACTTCCTTCTGGCGCGGGAATTTCATTTCTAGCCTGCATAGGGGGTGCTCTCCGCGCAGTTTGGGGTAGACGAAGAACGCCCGGCGCGGTGCTCTGTCCAGCGTTGGCGGGGCGGGTGCTGTGGAGCGCGGTTTGCCGGGCAGGGTGATGGCGAAGTCCTCTCCGGCTTTTGTCGGAGCAGGCGCCCCGGGGAAGAGCTGAGGGAAGAAACCTTTCAACGATGCTGGGCACGTGGCGGTGACCATGAACAATTCGAAGTACTCGTGGTATTTGAGCTCGTCCCAAGGCTGCCCACGTGGCCGGTGGAAGTATCGCTGTAGCTGGGAAACTGCATTGTCCAACGCGGTTTCCTCCTGGCCGCGCTCGTACACGACGAAATCGCACCCCGGCAAGTGCACGGGGAGGCAAATGACGTGAGGGATGCGCTCGTACGTGTTATAGCCAAAAATGCGCCACGCGCATTCCGAAGCGCATAAGTACCTTCCACGCAGCCACTCGGAGATCTCGTCTTTGACGGCGTCGTCGTAAAGAAAATCGTAGGACGTCTTATCAGGCCCTTTGAATAAGTACTTGTAGAGGTACTCGAACAAATTGACCGATCCTGCGAATTTCACGTTGGCGTGGCCTTCCCATCGACGTAGTATGGTGGGGTTGTACTCCACCACCAAGCGGTTGCAGCAGATGGACCTCCGGCCATGCACGGCGCGCTTTTCGGTGCAATTAGGGCATGTGCCCCCGCACGGACGGCGCCGATGGCGCGGGCACCCTCGAGCATCGAACGTCGCGTCGTCTTGGAATGGCCACGGGCAGCCCTTGGTGCACTCTTGGGTGGGGCCGTTTGGGCGGCACGCGGGCGTGCAGGAGTGTGCCATGTGCGTGAGCACGAGCTGGCGTAAGTGCGTGTCGTCGGCGGGGACTTCGCAGGAGATAATGGCGCCCACGTCTTCGGCGGTTGCGGGTGGGTCGGCGTGGGCGACGACAATTTGCGCGTGAGGAAGGCCGCGTAGCTGATACTCGATCACCCGAATGATGTATCGGCGGCGGCCGTAGAAGTCTTCCTTCAAAAACTTCATCATCTTCTCGAGTCGGCCGTGAAAAACTCGCACGCAAATGTCGGGCCGGTCCGCCGCAGTTTGCCCTGGCGACAGCGCCGCGACAATGTCCGGCCACGTGGGGTTGCAAGTGAGGGTGATGAAAAAGGTGGGCCATCCGAGTCTGCGAGCCAACTCCATTGCGTCGGTGCGTGGGCGTCGCAAATGGCGCGGGGAGCCAGGCACGCTGCTGGGCAGGTAATATTTCTGGCCGACGGTGGTGCTGTCGGGGCGTTCGTTGGCGAGGACTTCGCGCAACTGGTTTCGGGTTGCTGTGCGCGCGGCCTGCTCCCGACGCATGAGAGACAGTCGCTCGTCTTCCATGCGGCAGTACATGTTGATGAGCCATTCGTTGAGCAGCCGACCGCACAGATGGAGGTGTGGCAAGCGAAGAATCTGCTGCCGGTACCACCACATTTGTGATATGGAGGAGCCGTTCGCCAAGCGCAAGTCCGGGCTCCAGCCGCGGCCGCCGCGGGGAAACCAGAGTGGGTAGCTCAAGGGTTCGTACAGTGCGTTGAGGGGATGGATGTAGCATGGCTCCGCGTCAGACCTGAGGCGAAAAAGAACGGCGCGAGGTTCACGAGGCATGTTGTCTGTGTCGTCGACGAGAGCAGCGACCTCGGCTACGGCGGGGTGGTACTGCAAACGGATGGCCACCTCCTGGGGGCTCCGCGCGGTGTTGAAGACGCGCTGGAGTGATTGCATGTAGGGGTTCTGTTCGAGGATGAGGGTCTCTAAACGTCGCAGCAAGTGTCCGGGTAGTCCCATCTTTGCGCCAGTGGACGCGCGCTCGGCAGGGTCGATGAGCAAGTACCGTAGGGGCGTCACCACGTCTGGGTTGAACACTCTTCGGTACATGGTCCCGTGGATGCGGATGTTTGACGGGCTCAGCTCGTTCCCGAAGCGCAGCTCTCTGATCTGAGTGGAGCTTTGCACTTCGTGCATCGCCAGTGAGAACATGTTGTTGAATCGTCGTGAGTGAGCTGAAAAACTCGTCAACCGAGGGGCATTCGTAGTAGGGTCATGGACGGGCCTTCCAGCGGCGTCCTTGTAGGTCCAAGTGGTGCTGAAGAGTCGGAGGAGGTCGGGGCCGGGTCGAGGGAAGAACATATCGAAGTCGACGACGTATTTGCCGCCGCTGCAGCAGAAGCCGTGTACCTCATGTGCGAAAAGGAGGGCGCCACAGTGCGTGCAAGAATGGTTTTGAGGGCCCAGGTCGTGGGTGGTTCGAGGTCGCCCCCCTGATGGACCGGAGCCAATACACACTGAGCACGCCCGCACACTCGCAGGTGCATCGCGCTGGGCGTTCGAAAATGCATCCCTTGGCTGCGCCACGCCGCATCTGGAGCACGTGAATGTTGTCGGGCTTTGTCGTTGGTTGTCGGCGGCGCACTCTCGGCAAGTATGATCTCCCGTGTGTAGGCGCCTCGTGGCGAAGTCGGAGTAGGTTTTGGCCACTCCGCAGACGGAGCACGTCAGTGTGGCCGCGGCTGGTCTACCGCGCCGTCCGGCCGGTGGGGGCACGGATCTCGGAGTCGCGCTCATGGTTTGAGCCGTGCGGGCTGCGGAATCAGCCAGGGCTCATAGGGCTCACAGGGCTCAGAAGGCGCATATGGCCATAGGGATCATAGGGGTCGTAGGGCTCATGGGGCTCACAGGGGCTCGTAGGGCTCGTTGGGCTCATAGTGCTCGTGGGGCTCATAGGGGCCCTAGGGCTCATAGGGCGCATAGGGTTCGCAGGGCTCGTAGGGCTCATTGGGGTCATAGGGCTCGTAGGGCTCATAGAGCTCATAGGGCTCATAGGGCTTGGTGGCTTCATAGGGCTCGTAGGGCTCGCAGGGCTCCTAGGTGTCGTAGTTCGCACAGGGCTCGTAGGGCTCATAGGGCTCATGAGGCTCACAGGGATCATAGGGCCTATAGGGCTCGTATGGCTCATACGGTTCATTGGGCTCGTGGGGCTCAGAGGTCTCGTAGATATCATAGGTCTCACACGGTTCATAGGGCTCATAGGGTCCCCACGGCTCATAGGGCTCGTAGGGCTCATAGGGGTCACAGCGCTCGTAAGGCTTACAGGGGTCATAGGGCTCATAGGGCTCATATGTATCGTAGGGCTCATAGTGCTCATAAGGCTGCCACGTAATAGGTCTCAAAAGGCACATAGGGCTCATAGGGGTCGTAGGGCTCATAGGGCTTAGTGGGCCCATAGGCATCGCAGGGCTCATAGTGCGCATAGGGCTCATAGGGCTCATAGGGCTCGTAGGGCTCGTAGGGCTCGTAGGGTTCATAGGGCTCATAGGGCTCATAGGGCTCATAGGGCTCATGCGTCTCATACGGCTCATGGGGCTCATAGGGCTCTCCGGGGGCACGGGGCTCATAGGGCTCAGTGGGTTCATAGGGCTCATAGGGCTCGTAAGGCTCAGTGGGCTCATAGGGCTCACAGGGCGCGTAGGGCTCATAGGGCTCTGGGTGCTCCCAGGGTTCGTCGTTGCCGTGGGGGGATCACCATGATTTTTCAAATGTTGGGTAGGATTACTTTTGGGACTGGCGGGGGCGGGAGAGGCGCAAGCATGGCGGAGAAGGCGGAGTACAGCATGGAGAGTGTAAGAGGAGAGGAGGAGGAGCGCGCGGCGGCGAGGCGGCCCTGTGGCGGGGCGGTCAGCAGTCGCGTCTACGCGAACGGCACGCCGTCGTCCTTGTGCAGTTTGGGCAGGCGCGGACGCAGGCAGGAAGCCATTGCGAGGTCCCGCAGTCGGAGCGGTTTTTGTCCTGGGCCGAAGCGGCCATTAATCCACTCCAGGTGCCGGCGCGCCGCGGCGAAGTTCAGAATGCCGAGCTCGGCAGCGCCCTCGGCGGCTCCAGGGAGATAGCGCGCGATAGTGCCCCAGTCCTCGGCGGACCATTCCGCGTCGACCGTCCTGGAAGCCAGGGCGTCTATAAGCCGCAGATGGTGTCCCCGAGTGCACTTGCACCCCACGTGCAAGACGGGGAGTTTCGTCTTCGACGTTTCGAGGGTGAGGTCGAGGGCTCGCGGTGTTCTAGCCTCGAGCTGCAGGTCCGCAGTGGCGGCGGCGTGGTCGAGCAGGCTGTGCATGCCCGTGGGGCTGCGCAGGAGTTGGTCTAGAACGGGTGTGCCCCCCACTGGGCGCGACGTGTCCCAGCGAGTCTCCTTCACGGGGTAGGCACGGACAGCTGCTGCCATGGCGAGTGCGTTGGCCTCTGTTGGCTCGGTGGAGGCCGCGGCCAGCGCCGCTAGGGCGGCGCAAACAGGCCGACGGCGAGGCACGATGTGCAGCAAGGACAGCCACCACAGCGCGTGGGATTCGGTGCAAGCCGGTCTGGAGCGAAGCTCGTCGTACGCGTGGTACATGGTGACCACGTCGGCGCGCTGGTCCATGCGAGTCCACACGGACAACGCAGCCGATGCGTCCCGGAGAAGGTTGTCTGCAAAGTCCTGGAAGTCCGGGTCTGGCCGCCAGGGTGGTTCTCTGGCAGGGCCAGGACCCTCCGGTGACGAGGCCTCGGCGTCCGCAGCAGGGGGCTCGTCAGCGATGGGAAACGTCGCTGGCGCGTCCTCGATGGCGAGGATGGGGTCTACGCAAGGAAGGTCGGCATCGGCGTCGTCGCCCGCGCGCAGTGCGACGAGCTCAGCCTCCAGTGTCCGAATCTTCCGAAGAGCCCAAGAGGTATCCGTGCGCGGCGGTGGGTCGGGCTCCGTCCAATGCGCGGCCAAGCGCTGCAGCAAGATGCTGCGGGCTCCGCCGCACGGAACGCCATTGGCGCTGCAAGTGGACGAAAGAGTTGCCCACGACGCCGCAAAAATTGCATCGTCGATCGTGGTCAAAGGCGGCACGCCACCTGTGGAACAGCGATGCTTGCGTTTGGCGGGCGGGTTTGCTGCCATGGGGAACGCAAACACAGCAGAGCGCGAAGGGAAAGAAGTTCGAGCCGAGTGGCCACTGGGATTGGGCGAGCAGCAAATGTGCGGAAGAAGGATTTGCAGAGAAGCACACGAGGGAGGTAGAGAAGGCAGAGAGAGGGGGAGAAGGGGAGCGAAGTAAAGTACGAGGACGCTGCAGAGGCGCATGGATTCGAGCAGGGATGTGGCCTGACCGGACGGGCTTGGCAGTGCTCTTTCGCCATGTCCTGCCTCCACTTCAGCGTGCGGTTTGTAGGGCTCGTCAGCCCGAGAACTTCCGGAGGACGGTGCAGGGCTCGTAGGGCTCATGGGGGTCATGTAGCAGCATAGGGGAGCATGTGGCTCATGTAGCTCACAGAGGGCACATGCAGAAAGGGAGCAGTGGTACCGCAGGATTAGAGCTGACTTGCGGCCCTGTTGGAACTCTCTTTGGCTGTCTTGGGCGTGTCTTCGGCTGTCTTGGGGCTGTCTTGGGGCCGTCTTGGGCTCATAGGGCGCATAGGGCTCATAGGGCTCGTAGGGCTCAAAGGGCTCGTAGAGCTCACTCGGCTCATAGGTCTCGTAGGGCTCACAGGGCTCATAGGGCTCATAGGGCTCGTACGGCTCATAGGGCTCATAGGGCTCATAGGGCTCGTAGGGCTCGTAGGGCGCATAGGGCTCATAGGGCCCGTAGGGCTCATAGGGGCCATCAGGCTCATAGGGTTCTTGGGGCCCATAGGGCTCACAGTGCTTGCAGGGCTCATGGGGCTAATAGGGCTCGCAGGACTCGTAGGGCTCATAGGGCTCATATGGCTCAGTGGGTCCATAGGGCTCACAGGGCTCGTAGGGCTCGTAGGGCTCATGGGGCTCATAGGGCTCATAGGGCTCATAGGGCTCATAGGGCTCATTGGGGTCACGGGGCTCATAGGGCTCATAGGGCTCATCGGGCTGACACGGCTCATAGGGCTCATGGGGCTCACACGGATCGTAAGGATCATAGGGCGCACAGGGCTCATGGGGCTCGTAGGGCTCCTCATAGGGCTCATAGGGCTCATAGGGCTCGTAGGGGTCATAGGGCTCATAGAGCGCATAGGGCTCGTAGGGCTCATCGGGCTCATAGGGCTCGTAGGGCTCAAAGGGCTCATGGGGCTCATAAGGCCCGTAGGGTTCATAGGGATCGTAGGGGTCGTAGGGCGCATAGGGCTCATAGGGTCCATAGGGCTCATAGGGGGGCTCGCGGAGCTTGCACGTCTTGTCGACTCATTGTTGCCGTCGTGGAAGCCCAGGGCACAAATGAGGTGGAAGCGTATCTATTTCCGAAGGATGTTAATGACTGTAGCTTCCTGGGGCCGCATTGGGAGACCCTTGGGTGCGTTATTGAGCCGTCTTGGGGGCTGTTTTGGGGATCCCTGGGGGCATTTTTTGGGCCTCTCGGGGGCTTGAAACCTGATTGGGGCGTCTGGGGAGAGTCTGGGGCCTCTCGGGGGCCTCTTGGTGCGTCATGTTCCTCCTTTTCGGCTTCTGTTGGGGGAGTCTTGGGGCCTCCTGGGCTCGTCCCGGGCGCTCGTTGGAGAGTCTTGAGGCCGTCTTGGGCCGTCCTGGGGCTGTCGTGGGGACCTCTTGTGCCTCCTTTGGGCGGTTTGGGGGGCCTATGGGGCCGTCGTGAAGTGCAGAAAGCGGAGAAAGCGGAAACGGCCAAATACTCGGAAAAACTATACGAAATTGACGAAATTAGTCTCTCGAAGAGAAAAAAAAAAAAAAAAAAAAAGAAAAACAAAAACTAACAAAAACAAAAAATAAAGAAAAAAAAAAAAAAGAAAAAAAAAAAGAAAAAAAGAAAAAAAAAAATAAAAGAAAAAAAAAGCCTTCTTGGGGAGCCTCTCTGAAGAAAGAACGATGAATCTGAAAATCTGAAAATAAATAATCTGAAAAGAAGAAAAAAAAAAAAAAAAAAAAAAAAAAAAAAAAGAATCTGATGAAAATCTCTGAGAAAAACAAAAATCTGACAAGAAAAAAGACTCGGAAAAAAAAAAAAACCCTCTCTGAAAAAAAAAAGAAAAAAAAGAAAAAAAAAAGAGAACAAAAAAAAAGAAAAGAAAAAAGAAAAAAAAAAAAAAAAAAAAGAAAAAAAATAAAAAAGCTCTCTTGGGACCTCTTGGGAGCCTTTTGGGCCGTGTGTGGTCCCTCTGTGAGCGCTCATGGGCCGTCCCGGAGCGATCTTGGGCCGTCTCGGGTCTCCCCGGGACCGTCCGGGAAGCGTTCGTGGGCCCGGCCGAGCGGCGCAGGGTGGCCTGGAGGGGGTCCGAATCCGAACTTTCGACTTTCACGTCCGAGGGGCCGAATTTATGTACGGGGGGGGGGGTTTTCCTTATAAGAATATTCGAGAAGGAATATAATATCTTGATATATATATATATATATATCTATCTATTATATTATATCGCGGTAGGGGGTGAGATCGAAGTGGAACGGAGAGCCCCCCTACCGGGAAATCGATTTCGGTTTCGTGTTCGTGCGTGCCGTGCGGGCGAGGCAAAGCTGCGTGGGCGGGCGAGAGAAAGTCTCCTGTGGCTGAGGCGCGGCCGGACCAAATGACTCCCTTCCGGGCGGCCGGGGGCCCGCGGTGTCCCGCCGGTGTCCCGCTGGTGTCCCGTGTGGCTGAGGCGCGGCCGCACCAAATGACTCCCTTCCGGGCGGCCGGGGGCCCGCGGTGTCCCGCCGGTGTCCCGCCGGTGTCCCGCGGTGTCCCGCGGTGTCCCGCGGTGCCCCGCGGTGTCCCGCTGGTGTCCCGCGGTGTCCCGCGATGCTGATGATGATGATGATGATGATGATGATGATGATGATGATGATGATGAGGACGATGATGATGATGATGATGATGATGCTGCTGCTGATGATGATGATGATGGTGATGCTGATGCTGATGATGATGATGAGGACGATGATGATGATGATGATATGATGATGATGATGGTGTCCCGATGATGATGATGATGATGATGATGATGATGATGACGATGATGATGATGATGATGATGTCGATGATGATGATGATGATGACGATGATGATGATGATGCTGATGGTGTCCCGATGATGAGGATGATGATGATCATGATGATGTTGATGATCATGATGATGACGATGATGGTGTCCCGATGATGATGAGTATGATGATATTGATGTTGATGATGCTGATTATGATTGTGTCCCGATGATGATGATGTTGATGATGATGAGGTTGATGATGATTATGGCGTCCCGATGATGATGATTATTCTGATGGTGATGATGATGTTGATGATGATGGCGTCCCGATGGTGATGATGATGATGATGTTGATGCTGATGTTGGTAATGATGATGATGGTGCCCCGATGATGACGATGATGATGATGCTGATGATGATGTTGATGATGCTGATGATGATGACGTCGATGATGAGGATGAGATGATGATGATGGTGTCCCGATGATGATGATGATGATGATGATGATGATGATGATGATGATGATGATGATAACGATGGTGATCATGATGGTGTCCCGATGATGATGCTGCTGCTGATGATGATGATGACGATGACTGTGTCCCTATGCTGCTGATGATGATGATGATGCTGATGATGATGATGATGCTGATTGTGATGATGGGTGATGATGCTGATGATGATGGTGGTGTCCCGATGATGTTGATGACCGTGATGATGATGTTGGTGTTGATGATGAGGACGGTGTCCCGATTATGATGATGTTGGTGATGATGATGTTGATGTTGTTGTTGTTGATGATGATGATGATGATGACGTTGATTGTGAGAGCGGTTGTGATATCGATAGTGAGATCGATAGTGAGACCGAATGTGATACCGATTGCGAGATCGATTGTGAGATCGATTGTGAGATCGATAGTCAGATCAATTGTGAGATAGATCGAGTGAGATCGATTGTGAGATCGATCGAGGGAGATCGATCGAGCGAGACCGATACTGAGATCGATAGTGAGATCGATAGTGAGACCGATCGAGTGAGACGTTGATTCCTCCCCCCCCGAACCTCCTTATCACCCGAAGGGTGGTCGTATAGGTGTGTATATATACATATGTGTATGTGATGTGTATGTATATACATGTATTGGTTGTTGGTTTGCAGCTGTGAATACCGCAGTCGTGAGTATCGTCTTCGGTGGAGAACCTTGTGGGGGTACGAAACGTGCGAGGGGTGTGCCAAAGAGGGATGACGGCGGCACGCAGGCGCTGTCAATGGGACCTTCGTTGGATTTCCGTATAGGGCCTTCGGCGTGGTTCCCTTCGTCAGTGATCTGCTCGATGCGGGTTGCGAGAAAAAGCTAAACCGTCCAAGACGGCCCAACTCGCCTACAACTAAGTTGTTCCCATCGCACTTAAGGACCACATCGCAGAAACAATTTCGAGCTCCCAGAAAAGTATCGAAACGGTGTCGAACAAGTCTCGCCTCCCAGGGTCAAGGTCTCGAAATCCTTTTCTGGTGATCAAGGCTAAGCTAGGTTGGAATATCATACGCCTACAACATGGCCCGATGAAACCCAATGTTGCCGAGCGATGGCTCAAGCACAACGGAACCAAACAGACGGGACAACTAACAGGGAAGGAATTGGACACAATGATGATGACGACGATGATGACAATAATGATGGTGACGGTGATAACTAGCGTGATAACGATGATGACGACGATGCTGATGGTGATGATGATGGTGGTGGTGGTGGTGATGTTGATGTTGATGTTGATGGTGATGGTGATGGTGATGGTGATGGTGATGGTGATGGTGATGGTGATGGTGATGGTGATGGTGATGGTGATGGTGATGCTGATGCTGATGGTGATGGTGGTGGTGGTGCTGATGATAGTGCTGATGATGATAATGACGATGATGATGATGTGGATGATGGCAATGGCGAGTGTGATGACGGTGATGGTGACGATGAGAATGGTGATGACGGCATGCGGAAAGCACAACCAGGAATGGGAGGAGGAGGAGGAGAAGGAGGCGGAGGAGGAGGAGGAGGAGGAACGCGGGGCGCTGTCTCTTCAAAACGGGGACCCAACACCACAGGATGGTTGGGAATAACAAACCGACAGAGCGCCAAGATGGCCCAAAAGGCCCCCCGGATTGCCCAAGGGACCCCTTATGAGGGCCACGGGAGGAGCCCAAGAGGGGAAACTCGAAGGGGCCCCCAGGGGCCCTCCCCAACAAGACGGCCCCGAGACCCCCAACATGCCCCGAAGGGGACCCCAAAACGACCAAGCAGGGATCCCCTTCGGCACGGTACTGGGCTTCCCGGAGGGACGCACGGCGCGCTTCTGCGGCAACGCCCCCCTGCAAGAGAGGCACCCAGCGCTCCCGAGGGGTCGGCAGTGCGGCAGAAGCCACCGAACCATGCTCACGAGGACCAGCGACAGGGCAGGAGGGAGCGCGAGGAGGAGGACCAGCAGCAGCAGCAGGACGTAGACAGCAGACCGACAGCAAGGGTAAAAAGCGTGTCCTGCGGCGCCACGAAGGTTGCCCGGAGGCGCGGCCGGAAGATCTGGCGGCCGGAGGGAGGCAACAAGCACACGCGAGAGAGCAGACGCGCTCCAGACGCGCGAAGGGCCCGAAGCACACGCTCGACCTGGCTGCACCAAAGCGGCTCCGAAGGGCGCGGTCGCATCCCGCCTCCGATCCATGAGCCTCTGGGAAATGACTTGGAAACCAACACCGCTCAACGCCGCGAGGTGAAGGGCGCGGTGTTGCGCGGTGCTGCTCGGTGTTGCGCGCTGCTGCGCGGCTGTGTTGCTCTGATGAGCTGTGCTCTGTGACTTCCAAGAGGCTCCTGGATATCGAACACGTGGACGTCGGAGCACGGCGAGGTGAGAGGACGACAACTCAAAATCGGCCTCTGGACCCCTCATGGTGTCCAAGCGCACCAGTTTTCCGCGCTGCGTCCAGCTGTGGCGACGAGAGGGCTCCCCGAAGAGTCTCAAATCGCCCTCCTCTGGTGCACGGCCGGCGTCGTGCGGCCCTGGCGGTTTTCGGAGCATACCTTGGGCCTCCAGCAGCCGTTCGGGACGATCTGGGCACGGGACGTGGATAGCGTGTCGCACCGAAGCGTTGTAGGCCAAAACCAGCGGAGCGACACGCTAAGCCAAAGTTCCCGACCGTAGCCAATCGGCGGCGAGCCCGGGGGGGAAGTGAGAAGTGAGAAGGGGCGGGCCTCATCGGAGGACTCGGAAGTCCCCCGGCCTTCTGAGAAGTTTTCTAAGCCTTCCCCGAAGACACCGAAAAATTCTCAGAAGGCGCGAGGGCTTCTGAAAAGTCCCGCCGCCTTCTGAGAAGGCCTTCTCGTACTCATTTCCACCCTTCGCTCGCAGCCGAAAGAAGGTCCCCCAAGCGAACACAGAAAACTGATATCGGTGCTGGTGCTCCCCAGGCCGGACCTCGATCTGGAGGCAAAAATTTCGAGGATCTGGAAGCGAACCTGTCGAGGATCTCGAGGCGAAAATTTCGAGGCTCTCGAGGCGAACAATTCGAGGCCCTCAAGGCAAAAAAATTATCCTGGCGAAGGGCCCAACCATACGCAATTCCGAATGCCGCCGTTGTAAGTATCGTCGTTGGTGGAACACCCGATGGGGCCACGAAGCGTGTGAGAGGTGCGCCAAATGGAGGTAGAACTGCATGCGGACCCTGCCACTGGGGCCTTCGGTGGAGCACCCTGTGGGGCCGCGAAACGTGTGAGGGGTGCGCCGAAATGGAGGTGGAACTGCATGCGGACCCTGCCATTGGCGCCCTCGGTGGAGCTCCCTATGGTATGGGGCCGCGAAACGTGTGAGGGGTGCGCCGAAATGGAGGTGGAACTGAATGCGGACCCTGCCACTTGGGCCTTAGGCGGAGCTCTCTATGGGGCCACGAAACGTGTGAGGGGTGTGCCGAAATGGAGGTGGAACTGCATGCGGACCGTGCCACTAGGGCCTTAGGCGGGGCTCCCTATGACGCCACGAAACGTGTGAGGGGTGCGCCGAAATGGAAGTGGAACTGCATGCGGACCCTGCCACTTAGGCCTTAGGCGGAGCTCCCTATGGGGCCACGAAACGTGTGAGGGGTGCGCCGAAATGGAGGTGGAACTGCATGCGGACCCTGCCAGTGGGGCCTCAAGTGGAGCTCCCTATGGGGCCACGAAGCGTGTGAGGGGTGCGCCGGAATGGAGGTGGAACCGCATGCGGACCCTGACACTTGGGCCTTCGGTGGAGCTCCCTATGGGGCCACGAAACGTGTGAGGGGTGCGCCGAAATGGAGGTGGAACCGCATGCGGACCCTGACACTTGGGCCGTCGGTGGAGCACCCTATGGGGCCACGAAACGTGTGAGGGGCGCCGAAATGGAGGTGGAACGCATGCGGACCCCTGACACCTTGGGCCTTCGGTGGGCTCCCTATGGGGGCCACGAAAACGTGTGAGGGGTGCGCCGAAATGGGGTGGAACCGCATGCGGCCCTGACACTGGGGCACTTCGTGGAGCTCCCTATGGGCCACGAAACGTTGAGGGTGCGCTGAAAATGGAGGTGGAACGAGTAAACATGCGGACCCTGACACTTGGGCCTTCGGTGGAGCTCCCTATGGGGCCACGAAACGTGTGAGGGTGCGCCGAAATGGAGGTGGAACCGCATGCGGACCCTGACACTTGGGCCTTCGGTGGAGCTCCCTATGGGGCCACGAAACGTGTGAGGGGTGCGCCGAAATGGAGGTGGAACAGCATGCGGATCCTGACACGTGGGCCTTCGGTGGAGCTCCCTATGGGGCCACGAAACGTGTGAGGGGTGCGCCGAAATGGAGGTGGAACCGCATGCGGACCCTGACACTTGGGCCTTCGGTGGAGCTCCCTATGGGGCCACGGAACGTGTGAGGGGTGCGCCGAAATGGAGGTGGAACCGCATGCGGACCTTGCCACTGGGGCCTTCGGTGGAGCTCCCTATGGGTCCACGAAACGTGTGGCCATGATGGAGACGGCGATGATGATGACGACGATGGTGATAAGAACGATGATGATGATGATGATGCTGATGATGACGGTGACGATGACGATGATGATGATGCTGATGATGAGAGGAGGAGGGAGGAGGGGGAAGAGGAGGAGAGGAGAGGACGCGGGCACCGTCTCTTCAAAACGAGGACCCAACACCACAGGATGGTTGGGAAAAATCGAAGATCTCGAGGCAAACATTTCGAGGCTCTCGAGGCGACCCCCCCATAAGGAGGCCCCGCCTGGCCCTCCAAAAAGCCCTCCGGGCCCCTTGGAACCCCCGAGACCTCCGAGGATGTGACTCTTCCAATCCGACGCATCGCCGATGCATCGGCGATCCATCTTGGCGGCGTGCACAGGGGGGGGTCAGGGGGAGGGGGGAAGGCTTCCTAGAAGGGGGCTGATTCTCAGAAGGCGCCGGCCCTACGTCCACAGACGAGGCCCGCGTGCCGTCTAAGAAGCAGGGGTGTTCCTGAGAAGACCTCCCCCCTCCCCCTACCCCCCTCTGCGCGTGGAAGACCTTCCCCAGGACCCCAGGCCTCCGAGGACATGACTCTTTCAATCCGACACATCGCCGATGCATCGGCGATCCATCGGCGATGCGGCGCGATCCTCCGGCCCCATCTACTCCGACCCCATCTGGGAGGCCTAAAGCTTCTGCTCTGGAGCACGGGGGAGGAAGACCATCACGAACTTTGGAGGCGGCCAGGGGGTCTGACCTGGCTGGGCCCCCAGAAGATCGGCCCCCAAACCTTCGAAAATATGATTTCTCACTCCGGCGATTTTTCATCGACCTCGGCCTCTGCATGGGGCCCAACATCGTGCCCTGGGGCCATCCACAATGGAGCTGGGACGAACAGCGACCCCCAGGGAAGGGGTCCGGACTTGGGCGATCGCGGATGGAAAAAATCAGATCGGAGGATGCCTGGGATCGGTTCTTCATCCGGAGCCGTTCCTTCACGGTCCAGGGACCCCCTGAGGCCCCTCGGAGGCCGACGATGACCAAAATCATGCCGCCGTGATCCTTTCGCAACGCGAGGATTAGGTCGGGCGTGTCCCCCTACAAGGGGATATTGGACGAAAAATGAAAAATACCCAAACAGCATTCAAAAAATATTCAAAAATGATCTTAAAAATCGTCCCGAGACTATTTTTTACTATTTTTGAATTCTCCCCCTGAGGGACAGGCCAGACTTCACGCGAGGAAATGGGGGCCCTCTGTCTCTTCAAGGCCCCGTAAACCCGGACACGCTAGACCCGGACACCCAACATCCCTTGAAACCAAGTCTCCCAGGCGGCGGCACGAACAAAATACCGCACTGGAACGCTTCCAGAGTAAACCCGGACACGGGCCCTGAAAAAAAAAAAAAAAAAAAAAAAGAAAAAAAAAATCCAACAAAAACAAAAAAAACAAAATGACAAAAATAGAAAAAATAAAAAAAATAATAAAAAAAAAAAAACAAAAAAAAAAAAAAATAAAAAAAAAAAACAAAAAAAAAAAAAAAAACAAACAAAAACGAAAAAACAAAAAAATAAAAAACAAAAAAAAAAAAAAAAAAAAAAAAAAAAAAAAAAAAAAAAAAAAACAAGTCTAGCAAGACCCCCCTAAACCCGGACACGGACCCGAATCCTGCGTTGCAGCAAACCAAAACACACGGGTGCTGGAAAATGTGACTTTGCAGGAAAGGGTGCCGTTTCTTTGGTTTTCCGTGTCCCGGTTCCTCTGTGCCCTGGCCTCTGAGGGCCCCCTGCCCCTGCCCGGGCCTGCTTGGCCGGGCTGCCGCCCTTGTCGACCTGCTCGTTGCAGCAGATGAACTCCTCGATGCTCCCGGGCCTGGACACGCGACGATGCCGCGGCGGAAGGGGGAGGGGGTAAGACAAGGGCGGGCGTGGGGAAGCGCCCATCCTCCACCCTCATCGAAGAAGAAACAAGAACAACAACAACAACAACAACAACAACAACCACAACAACAACAACAACAACAACAACAACAACAACAACAACAACAACAACAACAACAACAACAACAATTACTAGCACGTGGGGACACTCCGTTCTCACCAGTGCCAGGGTTTTCATAGGAGGCGGGCAATACCCCCACTTTGTGGGGGGGCCGTTTCAAGCTCTACCAAATTTCCAAACGACTCTTCGCCACCACCCACACCCAGCTTCCCGCCCTATGACGTTCGGACACTTCACTTCGTGGCATGCGGACGACCGTGGCTACTTTCAGGGCCCCGCGGCCGACGACGACGGCGTGCGCGCGCGAAGAAAAAACGAATGTGTCCCGCATGGTATTATTTGACAGGGATGATGGCCCTGGCAGGTGCGCAACCGTTGTCGCAGAAGTTCGAAAAAGTTGCTCGCAAAAGCCCGTTTGACAGAAATGTTAAAAAAGTGTTGGTTTTCCTACAAATCCGCAAGAGCGCGCGGGATGAGATTTTGACATTTTTTTGTTGAAAAACCATTGGTTGTTTGATGTTTTTATGTTAAAATCGTTCCGAACACTAAGCTTTTGGAAGGATTTCGTCTTGCGCGCGCGAATGTCCACTTTACCTTATTTTTGCAAGGGATTCTTGAAATTTGATTATATTAGAACAAGAAATGTCATTTTATAGTGTTTTTTTGCAAGGGAAAACGGATTACAACAAAACAGCCGGATCTGGATCACATCGTTTTACCTGAGGCTTCCTCACGAAAATGATGAAAATGTAGTTGCGGCCTAGGCGGCGCAGGGGGGGCGCGCACCAGGGGGCCCAACAATAATTATTCTTTAGAATAAATAATGTTCAACAACAACAACAACAGCAGCAACAACAACCACAACCACAACAACAACAACAGCAACAACAACAACAACAACCACAACCACAACCACAACAACAACAACAACAACAACAACAACAATAACAACAGCAGCAACAACAACCACAACCACAACAACAACAAC
>CAUYUJ010019500.1:170000-178696 GCA_963575745.1 Prorocentrum cordatum
CACACCAAGAAATCCCTGCTGTTCCTCCTCCTCCTCCCCCTCCGCTACCTCCTCCTCATCCTGCTCCTGATCCTGCTCCTCCTCCTCCTCCTCCTCCTCCTCCTCCTCCGCATCCTCCTCCTCCTCCTCCTAATCCTCCTCCTTCTCCTCCTGCATCCACTTCCTTATAATATGCTCGACCCTGTCGCACCCAGGGAGGGTCGGCAGGGCGGGCCAGGCGTTTCGCCTGAGACTTCCTCACCATTTGTTATAGCTCTCAAGCTTCAGATTTGCAACAGCTTAACGGATGGAAGGCGGGCGGTTTTCACAATGTGGCTCTCGCCTTGGCGCCGCGCACGTTCTTCTCTCAAAGTTTGCAAGAGCTTCATGGATGCAGGCGGGTCGTTTTCAAAATGTGGTTCTCGCTTCAGCGCCGCACACATTCGTACTTTAAGTTCGTACAAGAACTTCACGGATGGAGGGCGATTCCTTTTAAAAAATGTGGATCTCGCCTTAGCGCCGCATACCTTCGTCTTAACAGTCTACAACCGTGTCAAGGGCTCTTATGGCTGACGTCGCAGAGATGGTGTCTTGGTACGACTTGGGATTGTCAGGGCGCGACAGTCACGCTGATTCGTGGTGATGACGTCCCAGAAACGGCGCTTTGGCACGAGTTTAGATCGCCGGATCGTAGCAGTAACGTTGATTCGCGGTGTGAAGTCCCAGGAATGGTGCGTTGGCACGGTTGACATTTGTCAAACGATTGTCTTCCAACGGACCCTTCCCGAGACCTTGACGGGAGGAAGTATTGCAACATCGTGGATGCGTCTTGCGATGACAACGGTTCTCCTCCTCCTCCTCCTCCTCCTCCTCCTCCTCCTCCTCCTCTCCTCTCCTCCTCCTCCTCCTCCTCCTTCCTCCTCCTCCTTCCCTCCTCCTTACTCCTCATCCTCATCACCCACTTCCCCCCCCCCCCCCCCCTGAAGCGTCCTCAGGTCCCTTCGAGCTCTTCCAAGAGACCCCAAGAGACATGTACGGGGCCTCCGGTCCACAACACAATCACGGTGGCGGGTTGAGCCGAATACCACTAGATCTGCCGCCCCCTCTTGCTTTATCAAAGGGGTGCCTGGAGTGCCGCACGTTTGACGGCTAAGTCCTTTTTAAAGGTTCCCACGGGCCTCCGGCCCAGCCCGCCAGTCACCCAAAAAGACCTCATCAACGTCCACCAAAAATCTCCCCAAGACGGCAAAGATGACCCAAGATGGCCTCCAAGATGCCTCCACAAAGACGACTAAGATGGTCCCAACTGCGCCCAATATGGCCCCAAGACGCATCCAAGACAGCCCAAGATGCACCCAAGACGGCCAAAGATGGCCTCCAAACGGCCCAAGAGGCCCCCAAGACGCCCCAAGAAGGCACCAAAAGGACTCCAGCAGGCCAAAACCAATATATCCCGTAACTTGTTCTATGATTTTAGCGTTCGCGTCTTTTCGGATTTCCGACGCTCCAAGACGGCCTCATAGGCCCCCAAGATTGCCCCAAGATCGCCCCAAGACGGCTCAAGAGGCTCCCAAGATGTAGCCAAGAGGCCCGCACGACGGCCAAAGAAAGCCCCATGAGGGCCCCAAGACGGCCCAAGAAGCCCCCAAGACGGCCCTCAAAAGACATCCAAGATGCCCCTTAGATGGCCTCCGAAGGCCAAGATGTCCACAAGGCCTCCAAGAGGCCCAGGCCCAATGAGGCCCCCAAGAAGCCCCAAGAGGCCCCCAAGAGGCCCCTCGGAGGCCCCCAAGAGGCTGGAGACCTCCTCTTTGTTCTCCTCCTCCTCCTGCTTCTCCTGCTCCTTCTCCTCCTCCTCCTCGATCCCTCTTCCTCCCAAATGACTCCTCCCTGTCGCACCCCAGGGCGTGCCAGCAGGGCGGGCCGGGCGCTTCGCATGAGGCTTGTTCACCATTAATTCCGTGCACAGTCGTCTTAAAAGTTTGCGAGAGGTTCAAGGATGGACCGTCCGACCGTTTGCAAAATGTGGCTCTCATTTTAGAGCCGCGCAATCTCTTATTCAAGCCTACAACGGCTTCAGAGATGGAGGGCGGTTCCTTTCCAAAATGCGGCGCTCGCCTTAGCGTCGCATACATTCGTCTTGAATGCTCGCAATATGATCAGGGATTTGAGTGGTTGAAATCCCAGAAAGGGTGTCCTTCCACGACTTCGGGTTGTTAGAACGCAGCAGTCACGTTGATTCGCGGTGTTGAATTCCATGAATTGCGTCCTGGCACGATTCGTCAGGACGCAACAATCACCTTGATTCGCGTCGTGGAAGTTACAGGAACTGTGTTTGGCGCGATTGAGGATTCTCAGACGGTTGTCTTCCAAAGGAGCACTTCCCGTAATGACAAATGAACTACTGTAGTGACTCATGAACAAGGAACTTGGAGGGAGCGTTTACTGCAACATCCTCCTCCTCCTCCTCGTTCTACTGTTCCTCCCTGCCTCTTCTTCTCCCAACAGCAGGGGGAACACATAGTGCAATAGCTTGGCCAGACTTCGGCCGAACGTTTGACCGCATGGGCGTTTCCAACAGGCAGGGGGCGGCAGTGATTCGCCGTAGGCGTCTTCGATCCGCCGCCCGCTGTTGCTTACGAGAGGGGTGGTTGGCGTGCCGGATGTTGACCGCTTGAACCCTTTTGAAAAAAATCCCAATGGCCTCCAGCTCAATACACCGGCCCACCAGAAAATGTTTGTTCCATGGCTTTTCCGCCCAAGATGGTCCCAAGATGCCACCAAAAAGGACTCCAAGATGGTCCCACATGTCCTCCAAGAAAGCCAACATTGCTCCAGCATGGCCCGAGACGGACCAATGTGGCTCCAAGACGGCGCATGATGGCCTCAAGGCGGCCCAAGAGGCCCCCAAGACGCCACAAGAGGGTTCCAAGTGGCCCCCTGGGAGGGCCCGGAGAGGCCCAAATCATGAAGGTCTCTCTGTTTTCTCACGAATTTCGCGTTCTCGCCTCCTCGGGTTTCCAACAGCCGAAGACGGCTCAACAGGCCTCCAAGATAGCTCCAAAACGGCCCGAGAGGCCCCCGAGAGGGTCCCAAGACGGGCCCCGAGATGGCGACTCTGTCTCTCTCTCTCTCTCTCTCTCTTTCTCTCGCTCTCTCTTTCTTGTTTTATTTGTTCTCTCTCTCTCTCTCTTGTCATTGCCTCTCTCTCTCTCTCTTTCTCTCTCTCTCTCTCTCTCTCTCTCTCTCTCTCTTTCTTTTTCTCTCCCCCCCTCATAATCATCCTCAGCGTTATTCTCCGCATCCCCATCGCCTCGTCACTCTCTCATCCTTCTATCCTCCTTCTCCTCGTACGCCCCCTCATCGTGAGCATCATCATCCCTATCCTCCTCCTACTCCTCCTCATCCTCCTGCTCATTCTCCTCCTCCTGCTCATTATCCTCCTCCTGCTCCTCTGTACCACCATCACCATCCTCATACTCATCATCGCCATCATCATCGCCATCGGCACCATCAACATAATCATCGTCACCATGATCACCGCCACCACTACTACCGTCGTCATCATCATCAGCAGCAGCATCACCATCGTAACCACACTCGTATTCGCCATCGTCAACAAAGTTCCCACACGCATCATTATAGTCATCGTCCTCAGTATCGCCATCATCATAAGAATGGCAATCAGCATCTGCATCAACACGAGCATCGCCCCTTATCATAGCATCAGCAACCTCATGATCCTCATCATCAGCAGCAGCGTCATCATCATAATAATCGTCATCAACAGCATCAGCATAATCATCATCATCATAATCAGCATCATAATCATCATCAGCATTACCAGCATCGTCACCATCATCACCGTCGTCATCGTCATCATCATCAGCATCATCAGCATCGTAACCATAATCGTCCTGCTCCTCGTCACCATCGTCGTGCCCTTCATCCCTTCTCTCTCCTCCTTCCTCTCTCCTACCTCTCCTCCTCCCCCATCGTCACTCTCCTCCTCCTCCTCCTCATCATCATCATCATCATCATCAGCATCATCATCATCATCATCATCATCATCATCATCATCATCATCATCAGCATCATCATCATCATCATCATCATCATCATCATCATCATCATCATCATCCTCTTTCTCCTCCTTCTCCCCCCGCCCTCTCCTGCCCTTCCTCCTCCCTCCGTCGCCGCGGACGCCGCCACGCGGCCCGCACGCAATTCACAATCGACCATCTGTGCCAACGTACATCCACAACTCTGTCCTTCATTTAAGGGGCGAAGGACGGTGTAAAATAAACTGGTTCGCCGTCGGGGACAACTGTCCCAGGGCGGCTGGAAAGTTTATACCCCTACGGTGGCACGTCAGGTATAAACTGTCCAGCACCCCTGGGACAGGCGCCCCCTGTGACGAAAAACAAATGTTATACCCTCATTCGCCCGCTGATTAATACCTGAAAGCGCCAACTGCCACGATCCAGTGTTTTCCTCCTGCGAAGGGAGGGGGGGAGGCAGACGGGAGGTGCACACATCAGGGCCCCGGGCCCGCCATCATCCTCATCCTCATCCGCAACCTCACCGTCGTCATCGCCCGCCTCAGCACAGTCCGACCCTTTTCCTGGTCCTGCTCCCCGCTGCCATGGCTCCCGCCCCGCGTGGTGGGTGGTGAAGAGGGTGCCGAAGTCGATGAGGTCCAGAGGCTGCTCGCTCTGGATCGGTGTCTCGGTCCCTTTGCCTCTCACCTCGCGGCGGCGCGGCTCGGCCTGGCCGACTGGCACCACCCTGCTTCCTCCGTGCGCACTGCGCTCGCAGCCCATACCCTCCGCGATCCTGAAACGAGGAGGAGAGACCGGGTGCCGCTGGGATAACAGCGAGGTCGAAGTCTATCGAGATCGCTGCTCGGGTCGGGCGCCCAGCCAGCCTGAGGTGATGGGAGGCGTGGTGCCCGCGCAGATCGAGCCGTGGGCCTCAGGATCGTCCAAGGCTGAATCGCAGGGGGAAGGAGATCGGGATGACGCGGAGCGTCGGTCGTACTGAGCGCACTGGGGGGGAGTAAGGGAAGGGAAGGAAGGGTCAGAGGAAAGATCCAAAACAACAATAGAAACAACTAACCCCCACCACCACCTGGGCAGCACAAGGTGCGCTGTTTCGTGGGATGCGGGTGCGCTGAATGCCCCACGGAGGCGCCCAAACCAGCACGCATCACTGCCACTCCATGGACTGGAGAAAGAAAAAGCTGCATAGATATGAAGCTTCGGACCTCCGAGCGGATTTCTTGGACCGGCGCTGGAACCCCTTCCCTGGCGCGCGGAGCGCGCCAGGGGCGGCGCCGGAGGCGCTGCCAGGGGGATCCACGCGGACCTCCGGAAGTGTATGCTTACGCAGTTGTCTCGTCTTCGAATTCTACTCCTGCCGCCTCTTGCCAGCCTTCCGCCACCTGCCGCCGAAGAAGAGGAGTCAGCCTCTCGCCCTCTCGAGGGGGGGCCAGCGCCGATCCAAGAAATTGGTGCAGGGCTCCGACAGTGCATGTTCATGCCATCAGTTCTGCTTCGGCTGGCCCGACCCTCTGCAACCCCCAGCGGTGGTAGTGGCCCTCCGTGCGTGGCGGCTGACGAGGGGCAGGGAGGAGGATACAGTCGGACCCAGGCCAGAAGAACATCCTTCAAGAACACGAGACCCTCCGCCTGCCAAAACAAACAGAACATCCAGGATGCACGAGAACACCCAGCAAACACGAAGAGCACTAGGGTACCCTCCCCGAACCGACCTCGATCTTATACCTCGGTCCGACTGTACAGGGGAGGATCGGGTCGGAAGGTGCATCGCGGGTGAGGGTTGCGCCGCGGGCCCGTGTCACCTCCACGGTGAGGTCGTTGCCCTCGGAGACGATGAGGTTCAAGATGTCCTTCTGGCTTGCACTAGTGGGGAAGGGAGACCCTGGCCGAGAGGGGGCGATCGGAGTCTGATTGGGGCACGCCCCGGAGGGCACGATCCCTGACTCGCCATCGCTCGGACGTCCATTCCGCGTGCATTTTTCGATTTCGTGCGTCGCCTGCGTCGTAAGATGAGCCAGAATGTTCCTCGATGGTCCTCGCCGGGAGCAAAAGCACACGCCCGACTGATGCCAAGCTGATGGGGCCATACTGCGGCGGCGCGCAGGAGAGGGGGGCAGAGCGAGGAGGGCGACCTTCCGAAAACAAGGGATTTGGGGGGAGGTGGTCCAGGAAGCCCCCGCCCCAGAGAGCACCCGGAGGAGCCCCAGAGGGCCCCGAGAGGCGCCCAAGAGGCCCCCAGGAGGCCCGCAAGAGCGCTGCAACAGGCCC
Organism: Prorocentrum cordatum; assembly: GCA_963575745.1. Taxonomy (NCBI): domain Eukaryota; class Dinophyceae; order Prorocentrales; family Prorocentraceae; genus Prorocentrum; species Prorocentrum cordatum. The sequence continues at coordinate 176,309 of CAUYUJ010019500.1, forward strand.
CCAGTAGAGGCAGTGTGTGCCGTCTTCCGAGGGGGGGGCGGGCGGCATGGCTGCCCTCCTTCTGAGCCATAGCGGGGCCCGAGATCGCCCCAAGACCCTCCCCAAAGAGCCCCAAGAGGGCCCAAAGACACCCAAACACAGCCCCGAGAGTCCCGAGAGGGCCCTAGGGCAGTCCCAAGAGGATCCCAACAGGGCCCCAGGAAGAGCCCAAGATAGCCCCAAGAGTCCTCCAAGAGGCTCTCACGACAAACGATATGCAAATGGCGTCCTTCTCGTCCTCCTTCTCCTCCTCTCCCTTTCCTCCTCTTCATCCTCCTCGTCCTCCTTCTCTCACTGGACCCTTCGGTGGAGCTCCCTATGGGGCCACGAACCGTGTGAGGGGTGTGCCGAAATGGGTGGCGCTGACGCATGCAACCGCTGCCACTGGAGGCTTCGGTGGAGCTCCCTATGGGGCCACGAACTGTGTGAGGGGTGTGCCGAAATGGGTGGCGTTGACGATGCAACCTCCGACACTGGCGCATTTGGTGGAGCTCCCTATGAGACCACGAACCGTGCGAGAGGCGTGTCACGACGCTGACGATGGCGATGTTGATGACGCCAATAATGGTGACGGTGATCACGATGATGACGATAGTGATGGCGATGACGGCACGAGGAGAGATGAGGGAGGGGTGGGATAAGGGAGGAGGGGGAGGAAGGAGGCGAGAACGCGGAGCGCCGTCTCTTCAAATCGAGGACCCAACACCACAGGATGGTTGGGAAAAAAAGCACATACAAATGCACGCACACACACACACACACACACATACACATACACACACACACACGCACACACACACACACACACAACTACACACACTTGCGTGGCGGTCGCGGCCTCGCGCGAAGCGTCGAGGCGGAGAAACAAACACACACACACACACACATACACACACACACACTCCTTGGTGGGACACGTCTCGTCGATCTTCAGGGTGATGGCCAGCTGCAGGGTCTCCTGCGGGGACAGGTGCATCATCTTGGGGTGCACGCTCCTGCGGAGCGGGCCGTGCGCGCCCTCGCTTGAAGATCGTCTTCGACAATCATCAGCAGCAACAGCTTCAGCATCAGCACCATCAGCAGTAGCAGCATGAGCATCATAAGCTTCACAGTCATCATGGTTGTCACTGCCAACTTCTTTCACCATCGTAGCTGTCATTGCCGACATCAGCATCGTCATCATCATCGTCACCAGTATCATGGGCATCACCATCATCATCAACATCATCAACATCAGCAGCATCACCATCGCCATCAGAAGCATCATCATCATCATCAGCAGCAGCAGCATCAATATCATCATCATCATCATCATCATCATCATCAGTATCATCGGCATCATCATCATCCTCATCAACATCGTCATCATCATCGTCGACAACATCATCAGCATTGCCGTCATGATCGTCATCAGCAGCATAGCCGGCATCATCAGCATCAGCATCATCATCAGCATCAGCAGCATCATCGTCATCAGCATCAGCATCACCATCATCAGCATCAGCATCACCAGTATTATCACCATCAACAGCACCATCAGGAAAGCCTAGCATCACCATCACCATCGTCATCGTCATTGTCATCGTCATCGCCATCGTCAGCATCGTCAACATCGTCATGCTCATCATCAGCATCAGTGGCATTATCATCTTCTTCATCAGCATCATCAGCATCATCATCAGCATCAGCATCATCAGCAGCATGTGCATCGTCGTAGTCGGCATCATCATCGACAGCATCGTCATCGTCATCAGCATCCGCATCATTATCGTCATCACCATCATCGTCAGCATCATCAGCAGCAGCATCATGGTCAGCAACACCATCATCATCAGCAGCAGCATCATCTGCATGATCAGCATCATCATCATCATCATCATCATCATCATCATTATCATCATCATCGTCATCATCATCTGCATCAACATCATCAACATCATCATGACCATCGCCATCATCGTAACCGTCATCAGCATCATCATCATCATCAGCGTCATCAGTATCATCATTGTCGTCGTCGACGGCATCATCGACATCGTCTTCATTATCATCGACTTCAGCATCAGCATCAAAATCATCAGCAGCAGCATCATCATCGTCATCACCATCATCCTCACCATGTTCAGCATCATCATCATCAGCAGCAGCATCAGCATCATTATCAGCATCATCAGCATCATCATAACCGTCGCCACCATCATCAGCAGCAGCATCATCGCCATCGTCATCGTCATCGTCGTCGCGCTCAATGCCATGATCGTCGTCACCGTCATCCTCCTCACCACCGCAATTATCTTTAGCAGCCGCATCCTCCTCATCCTTACCATCATCACCATCATCCGCATCATC
>CAUYUJ010019501.1:0-97094 GCA_963575745.1 Prorocentrum cordatum
TCATACGCGTTGTCGGTATTTTCAACTTAACTCGAGATTTACGGCAGCTACTGCTGGTAAGCACTCCTGTCGTACTCAGAATGATCAGATGCGTTCGCCTGTTGAATCCATAGGTCTGAACTCGGTCTGCTAGTCGAGCTAGGTCCGCAAACCTATTCGTATTATTCGAGTCAACTTGATACGCGTTGTCGTTATTCTCTACTTAACTCGAGCTGTAGGGCAGCTACAGTGCTGGTAAGCACATTCACCGCACTCAGAATTATCAGGCGCGTTCGCCTGTTCAATCCAGAGCTCTGAACTCGGTCTCTTGCGCGATCCAGAATCACGAAACTGTTCGTATTCTTCTAGTCATCTTGAGAGCTACTGTCGGCGTTCTGCACTTAACTTGGGCTGGAGGGAGGCTGCAGGGCGGGTAATCACAGGAATCGATTCGGAGACATCAGACGCGTCCGTCTTTCGCATTCAGAGGTCTGAACTCGGTCTGATACTCGTGTTGGGCTGAAAAACTATTCGTTCTCTACATTTTCTTTCGACAGTATATGTTCTCAGGAAGCTCTACGAGTCCCCCGGCGGTAAGAAAGGTTGACGGTTTACCGCCGGCGCCCAGTTGGCTCGAAAAAAAAGAACTGAACTTTTGACAACTTTTGCTCGGTTGAAAATTATGTTCTCGAAATTTGACAATTCGTTAGAGCTCTAGTATTTTTTCCCGTGATATTCGATCTTATTCCCGCTCGTCATCTTGATCTCAGCTCGATCGGGTAACTTTGAAGGCCAAAAAGCACGGTGGCGGGAACGGCCGTTTCGAGTTATCTTGATACGCGCTGTCGTTTTTTCGAACATAACTCGAGCTCTAGGGCAGCTACAGAGCTGGTAAGCACAGCTAATGCATGCAGAATGATCAGGCGCGTTCGCCTGTTGAACCCAGAGGTCTGAACTCGGTCTGCTAGCCGAGCTAGGTCCGCAAACCTATTCGTATTATTCGAGTCAACTTGAACACGTTGTCGGTATTTTCATCTTAACTCGAGCTGTAGGGCAGCTACAGTGCTGGTGGGCACGCCCATCGCATGCAGAATCATCAGGCGCACTCGCCTGTTGAATCCATAGGTCTGAACTCGGTCTGCAAGCCGCGCTAGGTCCGCAAACCTATTCGTATTCTTCGAGTCAACTTGATACGCGGTGTCGGTATTTTCTACTTAACTCGAGCTGCAGGCCAGCTACAGTGCTGGTGAGCAACCTATCACACTCAGAATAATCAGGCGCGTTCGCCTGTTGAATCCAGAGCTCTGAACTCGGTCTTCTGCGCGATCTAGACTCACGAAACTGTTTGTATTCTTCCAGTCATCTTCAGAGCTACTGTCGCCGTTCTGCACCTAACTCGGGCTGCAGGGGGGCTGCAGGGCGATGAATCACATGAACCGATTCGGAGACATCAAACGCGCCTGTCTGTCGCATTCAGAGGTCCGAACTCGGTCTGATACTCGAGTTGGGCTGAAAAATTATTCGTTCTCTGCATTTTTTTTTGACATTATGTGTTGTCAGGAAGCTCTACGAGTCCCCCGGCGGTAACAAAGGTTGACGGTTTACCGCCGGCGCCCAGTTGGCCCACCCGGCCAGAAAGGACAAAGTGATAACTTTTGGGTGGTTTTGCAATTTTTTAAAAGATATTTGACAATTCATTTTGAGAAAGCAGATTTTTCGCACCTGTAAACGACTATGACGGCCTCTCTGTCTTAGTATGAGCTCCGTAGGCGCAATCTTACTATCAAAACACTTGGAGGAACCATCTTCACGTCGACGCGAAAAAATCAATTTTCCCCGTTTTCGAGAAATTCTTCCAGGAGCTCTCTCTTTCGAATCTGAAGAATCTTAGGCGTGAAAGGAGCTCTACGAGGTTCCCGGCGGTGACTAGGTTGACGGTTCACCGCCGCCGCCAGTTGCTGGAAGCTAAGAGTAATTCCGGGGAGCTGGATAGCCAGTTGGCAAGAAAAATCTCGACGCACCTTTTGCTGACTTTTGGTCGGTTTAATATTTTGTTCTCCAAATTTCAACATTCGTTAGTGATCTAGTATTTTTTCCCATGATATTTGATCTTATTCCCGCTCGCCATCTTGATCTCAGCTCGATGGGGTAACTTTGAAAGCCAAAAAGCGCACGGGCGGGAACGGCCGTTTCGAGTCATCTTGATACGCGCTGTCGGTTTTCTCAAGATAACTCGAGCTCCAGGACAACTACAGAGCTGATCAGCACAGCTAATGCATTCAGAATGATCAGGCGCGTTCGCCCGTTGAATCCAAAGGTCTGAACTAAACCTATTCGTATTATTACTCGATCTGTAGGGCAGCCACAGAGCTGATAACCACAGAAATCGATTGAGAATAATCAGGCACGTTTGTCTGTTGAATCAAGAGCTCTGAACGCGGCCTGCTCCCCGAGTTAGGTTCGCGAACCTATTGGTATTGTTCGAGTCATCTTGAGAAGTGCTCTCGGTTTTCTGTACTTAAATCGTGCTGGGGAGGGCTACAGTGCTGCTGGTCACAAGAATCGATTCCGAGACATCAGGCGCGTCCGTTCGTCGAACCGAGAGCTCGGAACTCGGTCTGCTGCTCGAACGAGATCCACGAAACTGTTGTATTATTCGAGTCCTCCTCAGAGGTACTCTCGGTTTTCTGCACTTAACTCAGGCTGTATGGGGGGCTGCAGAGCTGGTAATCACAGGGATCGATCCGCAGACATCAAACGCGTCCGCCTGTCGCATTCAGAGGTCTGAACTCGGTTTCATACTCGAGCTCGATTGGAAAACTGTTCGTTTGTTTTGTTAGAGTCATCCTGAGAGGTCTATAATCGCTTGGCCTGCAAAACTAGTCGTTCTCTGAAATTTTTTTCCACATAATATATTGTCAGGAAGCTCTACGAGTCCTCTGGCGGTAAGAAAGGTTGACGGAGAACCGCCGGCGCCCAGTTTTGAAGTTCGTTTTTAAAAGTGGCATTTTTATTCCCTGTGCACCTGCTGGTAAATTTTCTATGTCTCTAGGTACAGTATGACTATCAAAACACTTGGAGGAACCCAGTATGAAAACCGAAAAATCGTCATTTTTCGAATTTTCCGGCTCTTGCTTCAGAAGCTTCCTTCACGTGTTCGGAGGAGCGTTGTGTAAGAAGAGAGCTCTATGAGGTGCCCGGCGGTGACTTGGTTGACGGTTCACCGCGAGCGCCAGTTCAGGCGCTGGTTGGAGCTAGCTGGCCGACCCGGCCCCGACGGACAATGTGGTGGGGTTACCTTTTCGACGATGGCGAGATTTTGAAATTCGTTTTGCAAGATTAAAGTTTTATTCTATGCAGTAAATCATGACGCTTTCGATGGTGCAAATCTGAGGGCTCCTAGCTCCAGTATTCCAATAAAAACACTACAGGGAACCAACATTGTGCACGGCCGAAAAAACAATCCTGAAGTTTTCAAGCTGGTATTGAGCAGAGTTTCCTGCTCTCGAAACCGAATTCGCATATTGGGAGCTCTACGAGGGTTCCGGCGGTAATCTGGTAGAAGGTTTACCGCCGGCTCGCAGGCGTCTTCTGCGAGGTTTCCAGCGCCCCACGCATCGTTCCAGGCAGCCTGGCAGAGGTCGCCGTGCGGCGTGTTGAAGCGCTCTGCGCTCCGCGCCTTGCCTCGCTATTCGGGTTTTAGACGCTGACAAGTGGTAGATTTCACAGAGCCCCGCGCGTCGTAAAAAAACGGCCTCGCAGATCTCCTGCGAAGTAACTTGTAGAGCTTCCCGTGGCAAGTTCTTGCTGGAAGCTAACAGTAATTCCGGCGCGCCCCAGAACTAGTTGGCAACACAATATCGACTGAGTTTTTGACAACTTTTGCTCGGTTGAAAATTCTGTTCTCGAAATCTGACAATTCTTTTGAGCTCTAGTTTTTTTCCTGTCATATTCGATCTTATTCGCGCTCGCCATCTTGATCTCAGCTCGATCGGGTGAATATTGAAAAGTGATTGGATCGGCCGTTTTTTTGAGGTATCTCGATAAGCGCTGATGGTTTTCTGAACATAACTCGAGCTCTAGGCCAGCTGCAGAGCTGGTAAGCACAGCTAAGCTAGGTCCGCAAATCTATTCGTATTATTCGAGTCAACTTGATACGCGTTGTCGGTATTTTCTACTTAACTCGAGCTGTAGGACAGCTACAGTGCTGGTAAGCACAACTATCGCACTCAGAATCATCAGGCGCGTTCGCCTGTTGGATCTATAGGTCTGAACTCGGTTTGTTAGCCGAGCTAGGTCCGCAAACCTATTATTATTATTCGTCGAGTCAACTTGATACGCGTGGTGAATATTTTGTACTCAATTCGAGCTGCAGGGCAGCTACAGTGCTGGTAAGGACATCTATCCCACTCAGAATAATCAGGCGCGTTTGCCTCTTGATTTCAGAGGTCTGAACTCGGTCTGCTAGCCGAGCTAGGTCCAGAAATCTATTCGTATTATTCGAGTCATCTTGACAAACGCTCTCGGTATTTTCTCTACTTAACTCGAGCTGTAGGCAGCTTCAGAGCCCACAGTCACAGAAATCGATTGAGAATTATCGGGCGCGTTTGTCTGTTGTATCGAGAGCTCTGAACTCGGGCTGCTGCCCGAGCTAGATTCGCGAAACTATTCGTACTGTACGAATCATCGTGAAAAGTACTCTCAAGCTGGGGGAGGGCTACAGTGCTGCGGGTCATAGAAATCGATTCGCAGACATCAGACGCGTTCGTCGGCGCCCAGTTGACAAGAAAAATCTCGACGGAACTTTCGCTGACTTTTGGTTTTGTTGACTTTTCTCGGAATTTTACCATTCGTTAGAGCTCTAGTATTTTTTCCCGTGATATTCGATCCTATTCCCGCTTGCCATCTTGATCTCAGCTCGATCGGGTAACTTTGAAGGCCAAAAAGCACTCTGGCGGGATCGGCCGTTTCGAGTCATCTTGATATGCGTTGTCGGTATTTTGTACTTAACTCGAGACGTAGGAGAGCTACAGAGCTGGTAAGCACGCCTATCGCATTCAGAATGAATAGACGAGTTCGCCTGTTGAATCGAAAGGTCTGAACTCGGTCTGTGAGCCGAGCTAGGTCCGCAAACCTATTCGTATTATTCGAGTCAACTTGATACGCGTTGTCGGTATTTTCTACTTAACTCGAGCTGTAGGGCAGCTACAGTGCTGGTAAGCACAACTATCGCACTCAGAATCATCAGGCGCGTTCGCCTGTTGGATCCATAGGTCTGAACTCGGTCTGTTAGCCGAGCTAGGTCCGCAAACCTATTATAATTATTCGAGTCAACTTGATACGCGTGGTGAATATTTTGTACTCAATTCGAGCTGCAGGGCAGCTACAGTGCTGGTAAGGACATCTATCCCACTCAGAATAATCAGGCGCGTTTGCCTCTTGATTTCAGAGGTCTGAACTCGGTCTGCTAGCCGAGCTAGGTCCAGAAACCTATTCGAATTATTCGAGTCATCTTGACAGATACTCTCGGTATTTTGTACTTAACTCGAGCTGTAGGGCAGCTACAGAGCTGGTAAGCACACCTATTGCATTGAGAATGATTAGGCGCGTTCGCCTGTTGAATCCAGAGGTCTGAACTGGCGCCGGCGGTGAACCGTCAACCTGGTCACCGCCGGGAACCTCGTAGAGCTCCAAGCACGCGTGAGAGTGCTCAGCATGAAAAGAGAGAGCTTCTGGAAGCATTTCTCGAAGAAGCGAAAACATGTTTTTTTTCATGTCGACATGAAGATGGTTTCGCCAAGTGTTTTGATAGTAAAACTGCATGTAGAGAGCTCACATTAAGACGCAGAGTCCCTCATAGTCGTCTACAGGTGCGAAAAATCTGCTTTCTTAAAATAAATGGTCAAATATCTTTCAAAACATCGCAAAACACCCAAACGTTACCACATTGTCCGTTCTGGCCGGGTGGGCCAACTAGCTCCACCCCGCGCCGGAATTCCTCTAGCTCATCGATGCCGAAGAGCTCTACGAGGTACTCGGTCTCTCGGCCGAGCTAGGTCCGCAAACCTATTCGTATTATTCGAGTCGTCTTGACAGAAACTCTCGGTTTTCTGTGCTTAACTCGAGCTGCAAGACAGCTACAGAGCTGATATTTACAGAAACTGATTCAGGATCGTCAGTTGCGTTTGTCTGTCGAATCCAGAGATCTGAGCTCGGTCTGCTGTCCGATCTAGAAGCGCGAAATTATTCGTATTCGTCGAGACAGCTTGAGAAGTGCTCTCGGTTTTCTTCACTTAACTTGCGCTGAGGGGGCTACAGTGCTGGTAATCACTGGAATCGATTCGGAGACATCTGGCGCGCTCCCCTGCGGAATCGAGAGCTGCGCACTCGGTCTGCTGCCCGAACTAGGTTCGCGAAACTATTGTATTGTTCGAGTCATCCTGAGAGATGCTGTCGGTTTTCTGCACTGACCTCGGGCTGTAGGGGGGCTGCGGGGTTGGTAATAACAGGACTCCAGACGCGTCCGCTTGTCGCATTCAGTCAAATAATATTCACTATGAGTCAGAATGTTGGTAGGTGCTGTCGGTTTTCTGAACTTAAGTCGAGCTTGGAAGCTCTACGAGTTCCCCGGCGCTAACCAAGGTTGACGGTTTACCGCCGGCGCCCAGTTCCGGGGAGCTGGAGAGCTAGTTGGCAAGAAACATCTCGACGGACCTTTTGGTGACTTTTGGTCGGTTGAAAATTTTGTTCTCGAAATTTGAACATTCGTTAGAGCTCTAGTATTTTTTCCCATGATATTCGATCTTATTCCCGCTCGCCATCTAGATCTTAGCTCGATCGGGTAACTTTGAAGGCCAAAAAGCAGGCAGGCGGGAACGGCCGTTTCGAGTCATCTTGATACGTGCTGTCGGTTTTCTCAAGATAACTCGAGCTTCAGGACAACTACAGAGCTGGTCAGCACAGCTAATGCATTCAGAATGATCAGTCGTTCGCCTGTTGAATCCAGAGGTCTGAACTCGGTCTGCTAGCCGAGCTAGGGTCGCAAACCTATTCGTATTATTCGAGTCATTGTAGCAGATACTCTCGGTTTTTCGTACTTCACTCGATCTGTAGGGCAGCCACAGAGCTGATAATCACAGAAATCGAATTTATCAGGCGCGTCCGTCTGTTGAATCAAGAGCTCTGAACTCGGCCTGCTCCCCGAGCTAGGTTCGCGAACCTATTGGTATTGTTCGAGTCATCTTGAGAAGTGCTCTCGGTTTTCTGTACTTAAATCGTGCTGGGGGAGGGCTACAGTGCTGCTGGTCACAGGAATCGATTTCGAGACATCAGGCGCGTCCGTTCGTCGAACCGAGAGCTCGGAACTCGGTCTGCTGCTCGAACGAGATCCGCGAAACTGTTGTATTATTCGAGTCATCCTGAGAGGTACTCTCGGTTTCTGCACTTAACTCAGGCTGTATGGGGGGCTGCAGAGTGGTATCACAGGGAATCGATCCGCAGACATCAGACGCGTCCGCCTGTCGTATTCAGAGGTCTGAACTCGGTTTCATACTCGAGCTCGATTGGAAAACTGTTCGTTTGTTTTGTGAGAGTCATCTTGAGAGGTCTATAATCGCTTGGGCTGAAAAACTAGCCGTTCTCTGAAATTCTTCTCCACATTATATATTGTCAGGAAGCTCTACGAGTCCCCCGGCGGTAAGAAAGGTTGACGGTTTACCGCCGGCGCCCAGTTCGCGAGGCCTCTGGAGCACGTTCTACGGGAACGTATTGCAACAGACGTCCGGGACACGCTGCAGAACACGAAACCCCACGGAAGGGCACGGAGCGGTGGGCGGAAGGGTGCGGCGGCGGGCGCGGACCGGCCGGCTTCATCTCGCCGAAGCGCTCTACGAGGTAACTCGTAGAGCTTCCCTTAGCAAGTTATTGCTGGAAGCTTAAGAGTAATTCCGGGGAGCTGGAGAGCTAGTTGGCAAGAAAAATCTCGACGGACCTTTTGCTGACTTTTGGTCGATTAAAAATTCTGTTCTCAAAATTTGAACATTCGTTAGAGCTCTAGTATTTTTTCCCATGATATTCGATCTTATTCCCGCTCGCCATCTTGATCTCAGCTCGATCGGGTAACTTTGAAGGCCAAAAAGCAGGCAGGCGGGAACGGCCGTTTCGAGTCATCTTGATACGCGCTGTCGGTTTTCTCAAGATAACTCGAGCTTCAGGACAACTACAGAGCTGGTCAGCACAGCTAATGCATTCAGAATGATCAGGCGCGTTCGCCTGTTGAATCCAGAGGTCTGAACTCGGTCTGCTAGCCGAGCTAGGGTAAACCTATTCGTATTATTCGAGTCATTGTAGCAGACGCTCTCGGTTTTTCGTACTTAACTCGATCTGTAGGGCAGCCACAGAGCTGATAATCACAGAAATCGATTGAGAATTATCAGGCGCGTTCGTCTGTTGAATCGAGAGCTCTGAACTCGGCCTGCTCCCCGAGCTAGGTTCGCGAACCTATTGGTATTGTTCGAGTCATCTTGAGAAGTGCTCTCGGTTTTCTGTACTTAAATCGTGCTGGGGGAGGCTACAGTGCTGCTGGTCACAGGAATCGATTTCGAGACATCAGGCGCGTCCGTTCGTCGAACCGAGAGCTCGGAACTCGGTCTGCTGCTCGAACGAGATCCGCGAAACTGTTGTATTATCCGAGTCGTCCTGAGAGGTACTCTCGGTTTTCTGCACTTAACTCAGGCTGTATGGGGGGCTGCAGAGCTGGTAATCACAGTGATCGATCCGCAGACATCAGACGCGTACGTCTGTCGCATTCAGAGGTCTGAACTCGGTTTCATACTCGAGCTCGATTAAAAAACTGTTCGTTTGTTTTCTTAGAGTCATCTTGAGACGTCTATAATCGCTTGGGCTGAAAAACTAGTCGTTCTCTGAAATTATTTTCCACATTATATATTGTCAGGAATCTCTACGAGTCCCCCGGCGGTAAGAAAGGTTGACGGTTTACCGCCGGCGCCCAGTATTACTCTGAAGCTTCCCGCAACAACTTGCTGTGGGAAGCTCTGCGAGTTACTAGCTCCACCTGTCGCCGAATTCCTCAAGCTCTTCTACCATCAGAGCTCTACGAGGCACTACCTCTCCAGCGCCCCGGAATTACGTGTAAGCTCCAGCAACGACTTGGCAAGGGAAGCTCTGCAAGTTACAGAAGTTTCCCGGATAGCCTCGTGGGCTACGTAGGGTTGTTAGAGAAGAAGCCGGCCGGTGCGCGTACGTCGCCGCACCCTTCCGCCCACCGCTCCACGTGCCCCTGTGGGGGTTCGGATTCTGCAGCGTGTCCCGGAGCGTCTGTTCCAAGTCGTTCCCGTAGAACGTGCTCCAGAGGCTCGCGAAGCCCCCGGGCAGCGAGTTCCCACGCGTGCAGGCACGCGTGGGGGCGTCGCTCTCAGCCCTGCAGAAGCGCGCCAGGCAAGCTTTCCAGCGTCACCACGCTCGTTTCAAGCGTGCTCGAGGCTGTCAAGAGTGCCCAAGGCTGCCCGACAAGCGGTTGCACAAACGCGAGCACCGGAGAGCCTCGTGGGCTACGTAGGGTTGTCAGAGAGCAACTAGCTTAGGGAAGCTCTACGAGTCACTCTCAAGCTTTCAGCAACTAGCTTTGGGAAGCTATACGAGTCAAGTTCGCGCATTGTCCGTCGGGGCCGGGTCGGCCAACACCCCGCGCCCGAATTCCACTAGCTCATCGATGTCGAAGAGCTCTACGAGGTATAACGAAGAGCTCTACGACGTATCACTCTTAAGCTTCCAGCGACTAGCTTAGGGAAACTCTACGAGTCATTGTCTCTTAACGTCCGGTCGGCCAGCTAGCTCGACCCCGCGCCGGAATTCCTCTTAAGAGTAATTCCGGCGCGCTGGAGAGCTAGTTGGCAAGAGAAATCTCGACGGAACTTTTGCTGACTTTTGGTAGGTTGAAAATTTTGTTCTCGAAATTTGAACATTCGTTAGAGCTCTAGTACTGGGCGCCGGCGGTAAACCGTCGACCTTGGTTACCGCCGGGAGACTCGTAGAGCTTCCTAGCTCGACTTACATTGAAAAAAACCAACAGCACCTACCAACATTCCAACTTATAGTGAATATTTTTTGACCTCTGAAACAGACGGACGCGTCTGATCTCTACGAACCGACTCCTGTCATTACTGGCCCTGCAGCCCCCTACAGCCCGAGTTAAGTGCAGAAAACGAACAGCACCTCTGAGGATGACTCGAACAATACAATAGTTTCGCAGACCTAATTCGGGCAGCAGACCTAGTTCCGAGCTCTGAATTCGACAGGCGGACGCGCCTGATGTCTTCAAATCGATTCCTGTGACTACCAGCACTGTAGCCCCCTCAGCGCAAGTTGAGTGAAGAAAACCCAGAGCACTTCTCAATCGCAAATACGAATACCGAGTTCAGAGCTCTGGATTCGACAGACAAACGCAACTGATCATTCTATTCTGAATCGGTTTCTGTAAATATCAGCTCTGTAGCTGTCCTACAGCTCGAGTTAAGTACATAAAACCGAGATTTTCTGTCAAGATGACTCGAATAATACAAATAGATTTGCGCACCTAGCTCGGCTAACAAACCGAGTTCAGACCTCTCGATTCAACAGGCGAATGCGCCTAATCATTCTACATCGATTAGCTGTGCTTACCAGCTCTGTAGCTGTCCCAAAGCTCGAGTTATCTTCAGAAAACCGTCAGCGCGTATCAAGACAATCGAAACGGCCGATCCCGCCACAGTGCGTTTCGATAGTAATATTCACCCGATCGAGCTGAAGCGCTCCCGAATTACTCTTAAGCTTCCAGCTGTAAGCTTAGGGAAGCTCTACAAGTCATTTCCCGGAGAGCTCGCTGAGAGCTAAAGGGTTTAAGAGTAGAAGCCGGACGGTGGTGGTGCCCGTCAGGAGCTCTTTTCCGTCGCTCCACAGGTCGCATCGACTCGCCTGAGCCGGCAGCGTGTCCGGGAAAGCTTCCGGCAAGCTTCCACGCGTGCCTGCGCGAGTGCAGGCGCGCATGGAAGCGTTTCTTCCCGGATAGCCTCGTGGGCTACGTAGGGTTGTTAGAGAAGAAGCCAGCCGGTGCGCGTACGCCGCCGCGCCCTTCCGCTCACCGCTCCACGTTCCCTTCCGTGAGGGTTCGGGTTCCGCAGCGTGTCCCGGAGCGTCTGTTCCAATGCGTTCCCGTAGAACGTGCCCCAGAGGCCTCGCGAACGTGCCCCAGAGGCCTCGCGAAGCTTCCCGGGCAGCGAGCGCCCACGCGTGCAGGCACGCGTGGAAGCGCCGTTCACTGCCCTTCAGGAGCGCTTCAGGCAAGCTGTCCACCGCCACCACGCACGTTTGCTGCCCTTCAGGAGCGCTTCAGGCGAGCTCTCCACCGCCACCACGTACGTACCTCGTAGAGCTCTTCAGCAAAGAGCTAAGAGGAATTCCGGCGCAGAGTAGAGCTAGTTGGCGGGCACGACCAAAAGAGACGATGTGGTAACCGGGGGTCGGTTTTTGTCTCCGTATGTAAAATTTTGAAATTTGTTTTGAGAACCAGTATTCTCCTCACGTGTAGTGGGTTGCGCCGCGTTTGCCAGTAAAATTTTCAGGTCCGTAGCTGCAGTATTACTATCAAAAAACTTGAGGGAACCGACTTTTGATGAAAACCAAAAAATCGTGTTTTTTCGAGTGCTTCGTGATGTGTTCGGAGAAGCGCTGTGCAACAAAGGAGCTCTACGAGGTGCCCGGCGGTAACCTGGTTGACGGTTTACCGCCGGTTCCCATGTGGTAACCTGGGGTCGGTGTTTTTCATTTTATGCAAAATTTCAAAGTTAGTTTTTAAAAATGAGATTTTTATTCCCTGTAGTAAGCTATGGCGCACCTGCTGGTTATTTTTGTATGGGTCCAGTACTACTATCAAAACACTTGGAGGAACCCACTGTATGAAAACCGAAAAATCGTCACTTTTCAAATTTTTCGGCTCTCGCTTCAGAAGCTTCCTTCACGTGTTCAGAGGAGCGCTGTGTAAGAAGAGAGCTCTACGAGGTGCCCGGCGGTAACTTGGTTGACGGTTCACCGCCGGTTCCCAGTTTGCAAGCAGCTCTTTGGAGCGCTTCAGAAGCTGACACCTCCGCGCACGTCCAAGACGTGCACCCGGCCATGCGCACGCAGCGTGTGGAGCAGGCGAGCGCAGAGGTACGCGCGGCGCCGCACGGCCCAGGCCGCTGGCGCGACGAGACCCGTGCGCGCGCGTCCATCACTTGGCTATCCGGGTTTTGGAGAACAACAGGTGCCAGCGCTTCGGTAGCGCTGCTGGGGAGCTTCCCAGAGCTCTCCAGGAAAGATTTCCCTTTCCCAAAGAATCTCTTCGCTCCCCGGGTTTTTCCTGGAGAGCTCGCTGAGAGCTCAAGGGTTTAAGGTAAGAAGCCGGACGGTGGTGGTGCCCGCCAGGAGCTCCTCCACGGCGGTCCACGTTCCCCGCAAAAACCCCGGCGGCCCAGCATCGTGTCCGGAAGAGCGTCCAGCAAGCTTCCACGCGGGCCTGCATGCTTGCAGGCACGCATGGGCGCGTTTCCGGCAGCGCTTCCGCAGTGCTCCAGGGGGGCCGCCGCAGCTCTCCAGGAAAGAGTTCCCGTTCCCGAGATTTACTTGTGGAGCTTCCCTCAGTTAGTTGCTGGAAGCTTAAGAGGAATACCTCGTGGAGCTCTTCGGCAAGAGCTAAGAGGAATGACTCGTAGAGCTTCCTTGAGAGCGCAGCGGCGAAGCTTAAGAGTAATACCTCGTAGAGCTCTTCGTCATCGACTTGTAAGCGTCCAAAACCCGGATAGCGAAGCCAAGCGCGGAACGCCGCACGGGGACCCCTGCCAGGCCGCCTGAAACGATGCGCGGGACGCTGGAAACCTCGCAGGAGACGCTTGCAGGGGCGCCGTTTACGATGCGTGGGGCCCTGCAAAGCGCGCAAGGAAGATCTGCCTAGGAGCCTGGAAGAACTGCCGAAGCTCTTCCGAAGCTCTGCCGAAGCGCTTCGCGCACCCTGGAGTCACGCGTATTGGGAAACGCTAGGAAGCCACGCTCCCGGACCCGCTGCAACCTCCGGCAGGGCGCTGCGAGAATCGTGGACCGGCGGAGGTGGGCGTGTGCTCCTCACCACCCACCGCCGGCTTCTTTTCTGAAGCCCTCAGCTCTCCAAGGAGCTATCCGGGAATGAGCTAGATAAATAACTCGCAGCGCTTCCCTGAGCAAGTTATACCTCGTAGAGCTCTTCGGCATCGATGAGCTAGAGGAATTCCGGCGCGGGGTGGAGCTAGTTAGTCGACCCGGCCAGAGAGGACAAAGTGATAACTTTTGGGTGGTTTTGCATTTTTTGAAAGATATTTGACAATTGGGTGGTTTTTCCCGGATAGCTCCTTGGAGAGCTGAGGGTTTCAGATAAGAAGCCGGCGGTGGGTGGTGAGGAGGACACGCCCACGCTCGCCGGTCCACGATCCCCGGAGCAGGTTGCCGGAACCGGCAGCGGGTCCGGGAGCGTGGCTTCCTAGCGTTTCCCAATACGCGTGGCTCCAGGGTGCGCGAAGCGCTTCGACAGAGCTTCGGAAGAGCTTCGGCAGTTCTTCCAGGCTCCTAGGCAGATCTTCCTTGCGCGCTTTGCAGGGCCCCACGCATCGTAAACGGCGCCCCCGCAAGCGTCTCCTGCGAGGTTTCCAGCGTCCCGCGCATCGTTTCAGGCGGCCTGGCAGAGGTCCCCGTGCGGCGTTTCGCGCTTGGCTTCGCTATCCGGGTTTTAGACGCTTACAAGTGCATTTTTTGAAAGATATTTGACAATTTATTTTGAGAAAACAGATTTTTCGCACCTGTAAACGACTATGAGGGCCTCTCTGTCTTAGTATGAGCTTCGTAGGCGCTCTTTTACGATCAAAACACTTGGCGAAACCATCTTCATGTCGAAACCAACAAAAACATTTTTTCCCCTTTTTGACAAACTGGGCGCCGGCGCTAAATCGTCAACCTTTCTTACCGCCGGGGGACTCGTAGAGCTTCCTGACAATATATAATATGGGAAAGAATTTCAGAAGTTTTTCAGCCCAAGCGATTATAGACCTCTCAAGATGATTCACTCTAACAAAACAAACGAACAGTTTTCCAATCGAGCTCGAGTATGAAACCGAGTTCAGACCTCTGAATGCGACAGGCGGACGCGTCTGATGTCTGCAGATCGATTCCTGTGATTACCAGCTCTACAGCCCCCCCGTACAGCCTGAATTAAGTGCAGGAAAACCGAGAGTACCTCTCAGGATGACTCGAATAATACAACAGTTTCGCGGATCTCGTTCGAGCAGCAGACCGAGTCTCGAGCTCTCGGTTCGACGAACGGACGCGCCTGATGTCTCGAAATCGATTCCTGTGACCAGCAGCACTGTAGCCCTCCCCCAGCACGATTTAAGTTTGAACACCGAGAGCACTTCTAAAGATGACTCGAACAATCCAATAGGTTCGCTAACCTAGCTCGAGAGCAGGCCGACTTCAGAGCTCTTGATTCAACAGACGAATGCACCTGATAATTCTCAACCCATTTCTGAGATTATCAGCTCTGTGGCTGCCCTACAGATCGAGATAAGTACAAAAAACCGAGAGCGTCTGCTACAATGACTCGAATAATACGAATAGGTTTGCGACTCTAGCTCGGCTAGCAGACCGAGTTCAGACCTCTAGATTCAACAGGCGAACGCGCCTGATCATTCTGAATGCATTAGCTGTGCTGATCAGCTCAGTAGTTGTCCTGAAGCTCGAGTTATCTTGAGAAAACCGACAGCGCGTATCCCTTGAAAGCTACCCGATCGAGCTGGGATCAAGATAGCGAGCGGAAATAAGATCGAATATCATGGGACAAAATACTAGAGCTGAAACGAATTGTTGAAGTTCGAGAACAAAATTTTCAACCGACCAAAAGTCAGCAAAAGGTCCGTCGAGATTTTTCTTGCCAACTAGCTCTCCAGCTCCCCGGAATTACTCTTAAGCTTCCAGCAATAACTTGCTGAGGGAAGCTCTACGAGTTATGCTTCGAGAAGCTCTCTCTTTCGACTCTGAGGACTCTTACGCGTGAAAGGAGCTCTACGAGGTTTCCGGCGGCCAGGTTGACGGTTCACCGCCGGCGCCAGTTGCAGGAAGCTCTAGAGTAATAACTCGTAGAGCTTTTCTGAGCAAGTTATTGCTGGAAGCTTGAGAGTAATTCCGGGGGGCTGGAGAGCTAGTTGGCAAGAAAAATCTCGACGGACCTTTTGGTGACTTTTGGTCGGTTGAAAATTTTGTTCTCAAACTTTGACCATTCGTTAGAGCTCTAGTTTTTTTCCCATGATATTCGATCTTATTCCCGCTCGCCATCTTGATCTCAGCTCGATCGGGTAACTTTGAAGGCCAAAAAGCACTCCGGCGGGAACGACCGTTCCGAGTCATCTTGATACGCGCTGTCGGTATTTTGTACTTAACTCGAGCTGCAGGGCAGGTACAGTGCTGGTAAGCACACCTATCGCACTCAGAATCATCAGGCGCGTTCGCCTGTTGAACCCAGAGGTCTGAACTCGGTCTGCTAGCCGAGCTAGGTCTGCAAACCTATTCGTATTATTCGAGTCAAACTGATACGCGTTGTCGGTATTTTCTATTGAACTCGAGCTGTAGGGCAGCTACCGTGCTGGTAAGCACAGCTATCGCACTCAGAATCATGAGGCGCGTTCGCCTGTCGAATCCATAGGTCTGAACTCGGTCTGCTAGCCGAGCTAGGTCTGCAAACCTATTCGTATTATTCGAGTCAACTTGATACGCGTGGTAGGTATTTGGTACTTAATTCGAGCTGCAGGGCAGCTACAGATCTGGTAACCACATCCATCGCATTCAGAATCATCAGGCGCGTTCGTCTCTTGGCTCCAGAGGTCTGAATTCGGTCTGATAGCCGAGCTAGGTGCAAATCTATTCGTATTATTCGAGTTATCTTGACAAACGCTCTCGGTTTCGTATTGTTCGAATCATCGTGAAACGTGCTCTCAATTTTCTGCACTCAATTCGTGCTGGGGGAGGGCTACAGTGCTGCGGGTCATAGAAATCGATTTGCACACATCAGGCGCGTTCGTTGGTCGATTCGAGAGCTCAAAACTTGGTCTGCTGTTCGAAACATGTCCGCGAAACTATTGTTTTATTCGAGTCATCCAGAGAGATGCTGTCGGTTTTCTGCACTTCACTCGGGCTGTAGGGGGGCTGCAGGGCTGGTATTCACATGAGTCGAGTCGCAGATATCAGACGCGTCCGCCTGTCGCATTGAGAGGTGTGAACTCGGTCTGATACTCCAACTTGGTTGCGAAACTGTTTGTTTCTTTTGTTAGATTCATCTTAAGAGGTCTGAAATCGCTTGGGCTGAAAACTAGTCGTTCTGGATTCTTTCCCACACTATATACTGTCAGGAAGCTCTACGAGTCCCCCGGCGGTAAGAAAGGTTGACGGTTCACCGCCGGCGCCCAGTTCCGGAGCGCTGGAGAGCTAGTTGGCAAGGAAAATCTCGACGGAACTTTTGCTGACTTTTGGTCGGTTGAAAATTTCGTTCTCAAAATTTGACCATTCGTTAGAGCTCTAGTATTCTTTCCCGTGATATTCGATCTTATTCCCGCTCGCCATCTTGATCTCAGCTCGATCGGGTGAATATTACTGTCAAAAAGCACTCTGGCGGGATCGCCCGTTTGGAGTCATCTTGATACGCGCTGACGGTTTTCTGAACATAACTCGAGCTTCAGGGCAGCCACAGAGCTGGTAAGCACACCTATCGCATTCAGAATCATCAGGCGCGTTCGTCTGTTGAATCCAGAGGTCTGAACTCGGTCTGCTAGCCGAGCTAGGTCTGCAAACCTATTCGTATTATTCAAGTCATCTTGACAGGAACTCTCGATTTTTGTACTTAACTCGAGTTGTAGGACAGCTACAGAGCTGATATCTTCAGAAACCGATTCAGAATCATCAGTTGCGTTTGTCTGTCGAATTCAGAGCTCTGAACTCGGTCTGCTGCCCGATCTAGAATCGCGAAACTATTCGTATTGGTCGAACCATCTTGAGAAGTGCTCTCGGTTTCCTCCATTGAACTCGCGCTGAGGAGAGCTACAGTGCTGGTGGTCACAGGAATCGATTTGAAGACACCAGACGCGTCCGCCTGTCGAATCCAGAGCTCGGAACTCGCTCTGCTGCCCGAATTAGGTCTGCAGAACTATTGCATTGTTCGAGTCATCCTGAGAGATGCTGTCAGTTTTCTGCACTCAACTCGGGCTGTGGGGCTGCAGGGCTGGTAATGACAGGAGTCGACTCGCAGACATCAGGCGCGTCCGCCTGTCGCATTGAGAGGTCACAAAATATCCACTATCAGTCGGAATGTTGGTAGGTGCTCGGTGTTCTGAACTTCAGTCGAGCTGGAAGCTCTACGAGTCTCCCGGCGGTAACCAAGGTTGACGGTTTACCGCCGGCGTCCAGTTCCGGCGCGGGGTGGAGCTAGTACCTCGTAGAGCTCTTCGGCAAGATGAGCTAAGAGGAATTAGGACGCAGGTGGAGCTAGTTCAAGATGGCGAGCGGGAATGAGATCGAATATCACGGGGTAAAATACTAGAGCTCAAACGAATTGTTGAATTTCGAGAACATAATGTTCAATCGAGCCAAAGTTGTGAAAATTTCAGTCGAGATTTTTCGAGCCAACTAGCCTGCCAGCGTTTTCGAATTACTCTTAAGCTTCGCCGCTGCGCTCTCAAGGAAGCTCTACGAGTCACTCTTAGCTTCCTGCAGTGACTTACTAAGGGAAGCTCTACGAGTTAATTCTTCTGGCTCATCGACGACGAAGAGCTCTACGAGGTAAACCCGGATAGCCAAGCCAGAGACAGCGCACACGGGTATCGTCGCGTCAGCAATCTGGATGGTGCCGCTGGCGCCGCGCGTGCCAGTAACTCGTAGAGCTTCCCTTAGCAAGTTATTGCTGGAAGCTTAAGAGTAATTCCGGGGAGCTGGAGAGCTAGTTTGCAAGGAAAATCTCGACGGACCTTTTGGTGACTTTTGGTTGGTTGAAAATTTTGTTCTCGAAATTTGACAATTCGTTAGAACTCTAGTATGTTTTCCCATGATATTCGATCTTATTCCCGCTCGCCATCTTGATCTCAGCTCGATCGGGTAACTTTGAAGGCCAAAAAGCAGGCAGGCGGGAACGACCGTTTCGAGTCATCTTGATACGCGCTGTCGGTTTTCTCAAGATAACTCGAGCTTCAGAACAACTATAGAGCTGGTCAGCACAGCTAATGCATTCAGAATGATCAGGCGCGTTCGCCTGTCTAATTTAGAGGTCTGAACTCGGTATGCTAGCCGAGCTAGGGTCGCAAACCTATTCGTATTATTCGAGTCATTGTAGCAGACGCTCTCGGTTTTTCGTACTTAACTCGAGCTGTAGGGCAGCCACAGAGCTGATGATCACAGAAATCGATTGTGAATTTTTTTCAGGCGCGTTCGTCTGTTGAATCAAGATCTCTGATCTCGGCCTGCTCCCCGAGCTAGGTTCGCGAACCTATTGGTATTGTTCGAGTCATCTTGAGAAGTGCTCTCGGTTTTTGTGTACTTAAATCGTGCTGGGGGAGGGCTAGAGTGCTGCTGGTCACAGGAATCGATTTCGAGACACCAGGAGCGTTCGTTCGTCGAACCGAGAGCTCGGAACTCGGTCTGCTGCTCGAACGAGATTCGCGAAACTGTTGTATTATTCGAGTCATCCTGAGAGGTACTCTCGGTTTTCTGCACTTAACTCAGGCTGTATGGGGGGCTGCAGAGCTGGTAATTACAGGAATCGATCCGCAGACATCAGACGCGTCCGCCTGTCGCATTCAGAGGTCTGAACTCGGTTTCATACTCGAGCTCGATTGGAAAACTGTTCGTTTGTTTTGTTAGAGTCATCTTGAGAGGTCTATAATCGCTTGGGCTGAAAAACTAGTCGTTCTCTGAAATTTTTCCACATTATATATTGTCAGGAAGCTCTACGAGTCCCCCGGCGGTAAGAAAGGTTGACGGTTTACCGCCGGCGCCCAGTCCTTTACACGCTGCGTGCGCATGGCACGGTGCACGTCTTGGACGTGCGCGGAGGTGCCAGCTTCTGAAGGCTGCAAAAGCTGCTTGCAATCGTTCGTGGTGCCGTGGGAAATCAGCTTGCCTGGCGCGCTTCTGAAGGGCACGGTAGCGGCCAAAACCCGGAGAGCAAAGAAAAACACACCGGAAAGCTTTCCTGGCGAGCCCCCGGGCGCTCTCGTGAAGCGCTTCTGGGCCTCTGGGGGGATCCCCTGCTGCCCTGCTGAAGCGCGGACAGGAACACTTGGCCGCGTCCAAAACCCGAAGAGCAAAGAGAACACACACCGGAAAAACTTCCTCGCAAGCCCTTGGAAGCTCGCGTTAAGCTCTTCTAGGGCTTCGGGGGGCTCCCCCGCAGCGCTTCCGAAGCGCTGCCACAAACGCTTCCGCGTCCCTGCACGCTTGCGGGCACGCGTGGAAGCTTGCTGGAAGCTCTCCCGGACCAGTTGCCGGCTCGAACGACCGGCTGCGAGAATTCTGGACCGGCGGAGGTGGGCTGCTGGCGGGCACCACCACCGTCCGGCTTGTAATCTTAAGCCCTTTAGCTCTCAGCGAGCTCTCCGGGAACTTCCACGCGTGCCTGCACGCGTGAGGGCACGCGTGGAAGCTTGCCGGAAGATCTCCCCGAGTTCAGAGCTCTGGATTCAACAGACAACGGCCACTGATGATTCGAAATCGGATTCTGTACGTATCAGCTACGTAGCTGGCCTGCAGCTCGAGTTAAGTACAGAAAATCGAGAGCGTCTGTCAAGATAACTCGAATAATACGAATAGGTTTTCGGACCTAGCTCGACCAGCAGACCGAGTTCATACCTCTGGTTTCAACAGGCGAACGCGCCTGATCATTCTGCATCGATTAGGTGTGCTCAGCAGCTCTGTAGCTGTCCTGAAGCTCGAGTTATCCTGATAAAACCGACAGCGCGTATCAAGATGACTCGAAACGGCCGATCCCGCCATGACACTTTCGATAGTAATACCCACCCGATCGAGCTGACTTCCCTAAGCTAGTTGCTGGAAGCTTAAGAGTAATTCCGGCGCGCTGGAGAGCTAGTTGGCTCGAAAAAAAAGAACTGAAATTTTCACAACTTTTGGTCGGTTGAAAATTTTGTTCTCGAAATTCAACAATTCGTTTGTGCTCTAGTATTTTTTCCCGTGATATTCGATCTTATTCCCGCTCGCCATCTTGATCTCAGCTCGATCGGGTACCTTTCACTGCCAAAAAGCACACTGGCGGGATCGGCCGTTTCGAGTCATCTTGATACGCGTTGTCGGTATTTTCTACTTAACTCGAGCTGTAGGGCAGCTACAGAGCTGGTAAGCACACCTATCGCATTCAAAATCATCAGGCGCGGTCGCCTGTTGAATCTAGAGGTCTGAATTCGGTCTGCTAGCCGAGCTAGGTCCGTAAACCTATTTGTATTATTCGAGTCATCTTGACAGACGCTCTCGATTTTCTGTACTTAGCGCGAGCTGTAGGGCAGCTACAGAGCTCATAGTCACAGAAATCGATCGGGAATGATCAGGCGCGTTCGTCTGTTGATTCGAGAGCTCTAAAATCGGCCTGCTGCTCGAGCTAGGTTCGCAAAACTATTCGTATTGTCCGAATTATCTTGAGAAGTGCTTTAATTTTCTGCACTCAACTTGTGCTGGGGGATGGCTACAGTGCTGCGGGTCACACAAGTCGATTTGCACAGATCAGCCGCGTCCGTCGGTTGATTCCAAAGCTCGGAACTCGGTCTGCTGCTCGATTTAGATCCTCGAAACTATTGTATTATTCGAGTCATTCTGAGAGATGTTGTCAGTTTTCTGCACTTAACTCGGTCTTCAGCGCGGCTGCAGGGTTCTTAATCACATGGGTCCAGTTGCAGACATCAGACGCGTCCGCCTAGTGCATTCAGAGGTCTGAATTCGGTTTGATACTCGAACTGGGCGAAACTATTTGCTTTTTCTTCGAGTCATATGTAGAGGTCTGTAATCGCTTGGGCTGAAAAACTAGTCGTTCTCTGGAGTTTTTTTCCACACTATATGCTGTGAGGAAGCTCTACGAGTCCCCCGGCGGTAACAAAGGTTGACGGTTTACCGCCGGCGCCCAGTTCCGGAGCGCTGGAGAGCTAGTTGGCAAGAAAAATCTCGACGGACCTTTTGGTAACTTTTGGTCGGTTGAAAAATACCTCGTAGCTCTTCGGCATCGATGAGCTAGAGGAATTCCGGCGCGGGGTGCAGCTAGTTCACCGACCCGGCCAGAAAGGACAAAGTGGTAACTTTTGGGTGGTTTTGCAATTTTTTGACAGATATTTGACAATTCATTTTGAGAAAGCAGATTTTTCGCACCTGTAAACGACTATGAAGGCCTCTCTATCGAGGTTCCCGGCGGTGACCAGGTTGACGGTTCACCGCCGGCGCCAGTTTGTTCTCGAAATTCAACCATTCGTTAGAGCTCTAGTATTTTTTCCCGTGATATTCGATCTTATTCCCGCTCGCCATCTTGATCTCAGCTCGATCGGGTACCTTTTACTGCCAAAAAGCGTCCCGGCGGAATCGGCTGTTTCGAGTCATCTTGATACGCGTTGTCGGTATTTTCTACTTAACTCGAGCTGTAGGGCAGCTAGAGTGCTGATAAGCACACCTATCGCACTCAGAATCATCAGGCGCGTTCGCCTGTTGAATCGATAGGTCTGAACTGGGTCTGCTAGCCGAGCTAGGTCCGCAAACCTATTCGTATTATTCGAGTCAACATGATACGCGTTGTCGATATTTTCTACTTAACTCGAGCTGTAGGGCAGCTACAGAGCTGGTAAGCACACCTATCGCACTCAGAATCACCAGGCGCGTTCGCCTGTTGAATCGATAGGTCTGAACTGGGTCTGCTAGCCGAGCTAGGGCCGCAAACCTATTCGTATTATTCGAGTCAACTTGATACGCGTTATCGGTATTTTCTACTTAACTCGAGCTGTAGGGCAGCTACAGAGCTGGTAAGCACACCTATCGCACTCATAATCATCAGGCGCGTTCGCCTGTTGAATCCATAGGTCTGAACTCGGTCCGGTAGCCGAGCTAGGTTCGCAAATATATTCGTATTATTCGAGTCATCTTGACAAACGCTCTCGGTTTCCTGTACTTAATTCGAGCTGTAGGGCAGCTACAGAGCCTATGGTCACAGAAATCGATTGGGAATTATCGGGCGCGTTTGTCTGTTGTATCGAGAGCTCTGAACTCGGCCTGCTGCCCGAGCTAGGTTCGCGAAACTATCTGTATTGTCCGAATTATCGTGAAAAGTGTTCTCAATTTTCTGCACTCAACTCGTGCTGGGGGAGGGCTACAGTGCTGCGGGTCACAGAAATCGATTTACACACATCAGGCGCGTTCGTTGGTCGATTTCAGAGCTCAGAACTTGGTCTGCTGCTCGAAACAGGTCCGCGAAACTATTGTATTATTCGAGTCATCCTGAGAGATGCTGTCGGTTTTCTGCACTGGGGGGCTGCAGGGCTGGTAATCACATGAGTCGATTCGCAGACATCAGACGCGTCCGCCTGTCGCATTGAGAGGTCTGAACTCGGTCTCATACTCGAACTGGGTTGCGAAACTGTTTGTTTTTTTGTTAGAGTCATCTTGAGAGGTCTGAAATCGCTTGGACTGAAAACTCGTCGTTCTCTGGATTTTTCCCACACTATATACTGTCAGGAAGCTCTACGAGTCCCCCGGCGGTAAGAAAGGTTGACGGTTTACCGCCGGCGCCCAGTTGGCCGACCGGGCAGTAAGAGACAATGTGGTAACTTTAGGTCGAGTTTCTAGTTTTTGCGCAAAAATTGAAAATTTGTTTTGAGAGCGGATATTTTTCTCACGTGTAGTACGTTATGCCGCGACTGCCAGTTAAATTCTCAGGTCCGTAGCTGCAATATTACTATAAACACTTGCTGGAACCGACGGCCGTTTTGTCATCTTGACATGTATTGACAGTTTTCTGTACGTATCTCCATACTTAGACCAGATACAGAGCTGATGCTTAGAGAAACCAATTGAGAATCATGAGGCGCGTTCCTCTGTTCGATCTACAACTCTGAACTCGGTCTGCTGCTCGAGCTAGGTCTGCAAACCTATTCGTATTATTCGAGATATTATGACGAGTGCTGTCTGTTTTCTATACTAAACGGACGGTATCTTGAAAACACATTCCCTCAATGTGTAGCGGGCAGCCCCGCACGAGAAGAGCTCTACGAGGCCCCCGGTGGTAACCTGGTTGACGGTTTACCGCCGGCTCCCAGTTGCTGGAAGCTTAAGAGTAATTCCGGGGCGCTGGAGAGCTAGTTGGCAAGAAAAATCTCGACGGACCTTTTGGTGACTTTTGGTCGGTTGAAAATTTTGTTCTCGAAATTCAACAATTCGTTTGAGCTCTACTATTTTTTCCCGTGATATTCGATCTTATTCCAGCTCTCCATCTTGATCTCAGCTCGATCGGGTACCTTTTACTGCCAAAAAGCAGGCAGGCGGGATCGGCCGTTTCGAGTCATCTTGATACGCGTTGTCGGTATTTTCTACTTAACTCGAGCTGTAGGGCAGCTAGAGTGCGGGTAAGCACACCTATCGCATTCAGAATCATCAGGCGCGTTCGCCTGTTGAATCCAGAGGTCTGAACTCGGTCTGCTAGCCGAGCTAGGTTCGCAAACCTATTCGTATTATTCGAGTCAACTTCATACGCGTTGTGGAAATTTTGTACTTAATTCGAGCTGTAGGGCAGCTACAGAGCTGGTAAGCACATCTATCGCATTCAGAATCATCAGGCGCGTTCGCCTGTTGAATCCAGAGGTCTGAACTCGGTCTGCTAGCCGAGCTAGGTCTGCAAACCTATTCGTATTGTTCGAGTCATCTTGACAGATGCTCTCGGTTTTCCGTTCTTAATGTAGGGCAGCTACAGAGCCTATAGTCACAGAAATCGATTGGGAATTATCAGGCGCATTTGTCTGTTGTATCGAGAGCTCTGAACTCGGCCTGCTGCCCGAGCTAGGTTCGCGAACCTATTCGTATTGTCTGAATCATCGTTAAAAGTGCTCTCAATTTTCTGCACTCAACTCGTGCTGGGGAGGGCTACAGTGCTGCGGGTCACAGGAATCGATTTACACACATCAGGCGCGTTCGTTGGTCGATTCCAGAGCTTAGAACTTGGTCTGCTGCTCGAAACAGGTCCGCGAAACTATTGTATTATTCGAGTCATCCTGAGAGATGCTTTCGGTTTTCTGCACTTAACTCGGGCTGTAGGGAGGCTGCAGGGCTGGTAATCACATGAGTCGATTCGCAGACATCAGACGCGTCCGCCTGTCGCATTGAGAGGTCTGAACTCGGTCTGATACTCGAACTGGGTTGCGAAACTGTTTTTTTTTCTTTTCTTTTTCTTAGAGTCATCTTGAGAGGTCTGAAATCGCTTGGGCTGAAACTAGTCGTTCTCTGGATTTTTCCCCACACTATATACTGTCAGGAAGCTCTACGAGTCCCCCGGCGGTAAGAAAGGTTGACGGTTTACCGCCGGCGCCCAGTGTGACGACTTGGGGTCGGTAACTCGTAGAGCTTCCCTTAGCAAGTTATTGCTGGAAGCTCAAGAGTAATTCCGGGGCGCTGGAGAGCTAGTTGGCAAGGAAAATCTCGACGGATATAACTCGTAGAGCGTCCCTTAGCAAGTTATTGCTGGAAGCTAAGAGTAATTCCGGCGCGCTGGAGAGCTAGTTGGCTCGAAAAATCTCGACGGACCTTTTGGTGACTTTTGGTCGGTTGAAAATTTTCTCGAAATTCAACAATTCGTTAGAGCTCTAGTATTTTTTCACATGATATTCGATCTTATTCCCGCTCGCCATCTTGATCTCATCTCGATCGGGTACCTTTTACTGCCAAAAAGCAGGCAGGCGGGATCTTCAAGTCATCTTGACACGCAGTAACAGTTTTCTGAACATAACTCGAGCTTTAGGACAGCTACAGAGGTGGTAAGCACAACTAATCGATTCAGAATGATCAGGCGCGTTCGCCTGTTGAATCTAGAGGTCTGGACTCGGTCTGCTAGCCGAGCTAGGTCCGCAAACCTATTCGTATTATTCCAGTCATCTTGACAGACGCTCTCGGTTTTCTGTACTTAACTCGAGCTATAGGACAGCTGCAGAGCTGATATTACATAAACCGATTCAGAATCATCAGTCGCATTTGTCTTTCGAATCCAGAGCTCTGAACTCGGTCTGCTGCCCGATCTAGAATCGCGAAACTATTCGTTTTGTTCGAGTCATCTTGAGAAGTCTCTGGGTTTTCTGCACTCAACTCGGCCTTAGGTGAGCTACAGTGCTGATGGCCACAGAAATCGATTTAAAGACATCAGGCGCGTCCGCCTGTCGAATCCAGAGCTCGGAACTCGGCCTGCTGCTCGAACTAGGTTCGCGACACTATTGTATTGTTCGAGTCATCCTGAGAGATGCTGTCGGTTTTCTGCACTTAACTCGGGCTGTAGGGAGGCTGCATGGCTGATAACCGCAGGAGTCGATTTGCAGACATCAGACGCGTCCGCCTGTCGCAGTCAGAGGTCTGAACTCGGTTTGATACTCGAGCTGGGTTGCCAAACTATTCGTTTTGTTAGAGTGATCTTGAGAGGTGCTGTCGATTTACGCACGTAACTCGCGCTGTAGGAGAGCTACAGAGCTACAGGGCGTTCGGGTGTTGCATCAAGAGGTCTGAAATCGCTGGGCTGAAAAACTATTCGTTCTCTGTATTTTTTCCCATATTATATGCTGTCAGGAAGCTCTACGAGTCCCCCGGCGGTAAGAAAGGTTGACGGTTCACCGCCGGCGCCCAGTTTTGCTGGCCTTTGGTCGGTTGAAAATTTTGTTCTCGAAATTCAACAATTCGTTTGAGCTCTAGTTTTTTTCCCGTGATATTCGATCTTATGCCCGCTCGCCATCTTGATCTGAGCTCGATCGGGTACCTTTTACTGCCAAAAAGCACACGGGCGGGATCGGCCGTTTCGAGTCATCTTGTCACGCGGCATCGGTTTTCTCAAGATAACTCGAGCTTCAAGACAGGTAAAGAGCTGGTAAGCACAGCTAATCGATTCAGAATGATCAGGCGCGTTCGCCTGTCGAAGCCAGAGGTCTGAATTAGGTCTGCTAGCCGAGCTAGGTGCGGAAACCTATCTGTATTATTCGAGTCATCTTAACAGGCGCTCTCGGTTTTCTGTACTTAACTCGAGCTATAGGACAGCTGCAGAGCTCATACGTACAGAATCTGTTTAGAATCATCAGTGGCCGTTGTCTGTTGAATCGAGAGCTCTGAACTCGGTCTGCTGCCCGATCTAGAATCGCGAAACTATTCGTATTGTTCGAGTCGCCTGCGAGATGCTGTCGGTTCTCTGCACTTAACTCGGGCTGTGCTGGGGTTGCATGGCTGGCAATCACTGGAATCGATTCGGAGACATCAGACGCGTCCGCCTGCGGAATCCAAAGCTCCGAACTCGGTCTGTTGCCCGAACTAGGTCCGCGAAACTATTCTTATTGTTCGAGTCATCCTGAGAGGTGCTGTCGGTTTCCTGCATTTAACTCGGCAGCAGGGGGGGCTGCAGGGCTGGTAATCACAGTGATCGATTCAGAGACATCGGACGCGTCCGCCTGTCGCATGCAGATTAGTGAACTCGGTCTGATACTCAAACTAGGTTTGCCAAGCCATTCGTATTGTTCGAGTCATCTTTGGAGGTGCTGTCGATTTGCGCACGTAACTCGGGCTGTAGGAGAGCTACAGAGCTCGTACAGAAGACAATCTAGAAGCATCGGGGGCGTTCGGCTGTTGCATCGGAGAGGTCTCAAATTGCCTGGGCTGAAAAACTATTTTTTCTGTGTAATTTCTTTCGACATTATATGTTGTCAGGAAGCTCTACGAGTCCCCCGGCGGTAAGAAAGGTTGACGGTTTACCGCCGGCGCCCAGTTATTCTATCTTTGTACAAAATTTGAAAATTCGTTTTACAAACAGGTATTTTTCCCACCTGTAGCGGGTTACGCCGCGTCTGCCAGTTAAATTCCCAGGTCTGTAGCTGTAATATTACTATCAAAAGACTTGAGGGAACGGTCGGCCGTTTCGAGTCATCTTGAGACGCGTTGACAGTTTTCTGTACTTAACTCGAGATTTAGGACAGCTACAGAGATGATTCTTACAGACACCGATTCAGAATTATCAGACGTGCTCGTCTGTCCCATCGAGAGGTCTCAACTCGGTATGCTGCTCGAGCTAGGCCCGCAAAACTATTTGTAATATAGAATCGTTTTGACGAGTGACTTCCGATATTTCTTCCTGACGCTTCAGAAAGCTTCTTTCGTGTGCTTCGAGCAGCGCCGCGCCAGAATAGAGCTCTACGAAGCTCCCGGCGGTTACCTGGTTGACGGTTTACCGCCGGATCCCAGTTGGTCGACCCGGCCAGAAAGGACAAAGTGATAACTTTTGGGTGGTTTTTGATTTTTTTTTTTTTTTTTTTTTTTTTTTTTTTTTTTTTTTTTTTTTTTTTTTTTTTTTTTTTTTTTTTTTTTTTTTTTTTTTTAAAAAAAAAAAGATATTTGACAGTTCATATTGAGAAAGCAGATTTTTCGCACCTGTAAACGACTATGAGGGTCTCTCTGTCTTAGTATGAGCTCTGTAGGCGCACTTTTACTAGCATAACACTTGGGGGAACCATCTTCATGTCGACGCGAAAAAAATCAATTTTTCCCTTCTTCGAGAAATGCTTCCAGAAGCTCTCTCTTTCGACTCTGAGCACTCTTACGCGTGGGAGGAGCTCTACGAGGTTCCCGGCGGTGACCAGGTTGACGGTTCACCGCCGGCGCCAGTCGATGAGCTAGAGGAATTCCGGCGCGGGGTGGAGCTAGTTGGCCCACCCGGCCGAGGCGGACAATGTGGCAACTTTTGGGTGGTTTTGCGATTTTTTGAAAGATATTTGACAATTCATTTTGAGAAAGCAGATTTTTACTCTGAGCATTGACTTATTAACTTTGTTTCCTGAGCAGCTCACCCTTCTAGAACCATTTTTAGTACCAGTTCACTTGGAGGAACCGACTTCATGTTAACTCCGAAAAATCTTAACTTCAAGTTTTTGTAGAAAAGCTCCCAGAAGCTCTCGCTTTGACCCTGAGCTCTCTTACGGATGCAAGGAGCTCTACGAGGTTTCCGGCGGTGACCAGGTTGACGGTTCACCGCCAGCGCAGTTCGAAAATGCTGGCAGGCTAGTTGGCTCGAAAAATCTCGACTGAACTTTTCACAACTTTTGCTCGGTTGAAAATTTTGTTCTCGAAATTCAACAATTCGTTTGAGCTCTAGTATTTTTTCCCGTGATATTCGATCTTATTCCCGCTCGCCATCTTGATCTCAGCTCGATCGGGTGAATATTACTATCGAAAAGCACTGTGGCGGGATCGACCGTTTTGAGTCATCTTGATACGTGCTGACGGTTTTCTGAACATAACTCGAGTTTTAGGACGGCTACAGAGCTGGTAAGCACAGCTAATCGATGTAGAATGATTAGCCGCGTTCGCCTGTTGAATCCAGAGGTCTGAACTCGGTCTGTCAGCCGAGCTAGGTCCGCAAACCTATTCGTATTATTCGAGTCATCTTGACAGGAACTCTCGGTTTTCTGTACTCAACTAGAGCTGTAGGACAGTTGCAGAGCTGATATTTACAGAAACCGATTCAGAATCATCAGTTGCGTTTGTCTGTCAAATCCAGAGCTCTGAACTCGGTCTGCTGCCCGATCTAGAATCGCCAAACTATTCGTATTGGTCGAGTCATCTTGAGAAGTGCTCTCGGTTTTTTTCACCTAACTCGTGCTGAGGGGGGCTACAGTGCTGGTGGTCACAGGAATCGATTTGCAGACATCAGGCGCGTCCGCCTGTCGAATCCAGAGCTCGGAACTCGGTCTGCTGCCCGAATTAGGTCTGCGAAACTACTGTATTCTTCGAGTCATCCTGAGAGGTGCTGTCGGTTTTCTGCACTTAACTCGGGCTGTAGGGGGTGCTGCAGGGCTGGCAATGACAAGAGTCGATCCGCAGACATCAGACGCGTCCGCCTGTCGCATTCAGAGGTCAAAAAATATTCACTATAAGTCGGAATGTTGGTAGGTGCTGTCGGTTTTTTTCAACTTAAGTCGAGCTAGGAAGCTCTACGAGTCTCCCGGCGGTAACCAAGGTTGACGGTTTACCGCCGGCGCCCAGTTCGGGTGCAGGGTAGAGCTAGTTGGCCGACCCGACCTTAAGAGACAATGTGACGACTTGGGGTCGGTGTTTTGATCTTTGTGTAAAATTTGAAAATTCGTTTAAAGAACAGGTATTTTTCCCACCTGTTGCAGGTTATGCCGCGCTTGCCAGTGAAATTTTCAGGTCTGTAGCTGCAATATTACTATCGAAAAACTGGAGGGAACCGTCGGCCGTTTCGAGTCAGCTTGACATGCTTTGACGGTTCCTGTATTTAACTCGAGATTTATGACAGCCACAGAGCTGATACTTGTAGAAACCAATTCGAAATCATCATGCGCGTTCGTCTGTTCCATCGAGAGGTCTGAAGTCGATCTGCTACTCGAGCTAGATCCGCGAAGCTATTCGTATTATACGCGTCACTTTGACAAGTGCTGTCGGTTTCCCTTAAGTGGAGATTTAGAAGAGCTACAGAGCTGGTACGCATATAAACCGATCTAATATCACCCGGCTCCTTCCTTTCTCGCATCGAGAAGTCCGCACTCGGTCTGGCACTCGAGCTAGGTCCACGAAACGAAGATAAATGAAAAAAATAGTTTTAAACTTTTTTCTTCACGCTTGAGAAAGCTTTTTCGTGTGCTCCGAGCAACGCCGCGCGAGAACAGAGCTCTACGAGGCTCCCGGCGGTTACCTGGTTGACGGTTTACCGCCGGAGTCCATACCTCGTAGAGCTCTTCGTTATCGATGGGCTAGAGGAATTCCGGCGCGGGGTGGAGCTAGTTGACTCGTAGAGCTTCGCTGAGAGCGCCGCGGCGAAGCTTAAGAGTAATTCGAAAACGCTGGCAGGCTAGTTGGCTCGAAAAATTTCGACTGAACTTTTGACAACTTTGGCTCGGTTGAAAATTATGTTCTCGAAATTCAACAATTCGTTAGAGCTCTAGTATTTTATCCCGTGATATTCGATCTTATTCCCGCTCGCCATCTTGATCTCAGCTCGATCGGGTGGGTATTACTATCGAAAAGCGTCATGGCGGGATCGGCCGTTTCGAGCCATCTTGATACACGGTGTCGGTTTTCTCAAGGTAACTCGAGCTTCAGGGAAGCTACAGAGCTGGTAAGCACACCTATCGCATCCGGAATCATCAGGCGCGTTCGCCTGTTGAACCCAGAGGTCTGGACTCGGTCTGCTAGCCGAGCTAGGTCCGCAAACCTGTTCGTATTATTCGAGTCATCTTGACAGACGCTCTCGGTTTTCTGTACTCAATTCGAGCTGTAGGGCAGCTAGAGAGCTCATAGTGACAGATATCGATTGGAAATCGTGAGACGCGTTGGTCTGTTGAATCGAGAGCTCTGAACTCGGTCTGCTGCCCGAGCTAGGTTCACGAAACTATTCGTATTGTTAGAGTTATCTTGAGAAGTGCTCTCGGTTTTCTGCGCTGAACTGTGCTGTGGGCGGGCTACAGTGCTGCTGGTCACAGAAATCGATTTGGAGACATCAGGCACGTCCGTCTGTCGAACCCAGAGCTCGGAACTCAGTCTGCTGCTCGAACTAGGTTCGCGAAACTATTGTATTATTCGAGTCATTCTGAGAGCTGCTGTCGGTTTTCTGCACTAAACCCGGGCTGTAGGGGGGGGGGCTGCAGGGCTGGTAATTAGATGCGTTGATTCGCAGACATCAGCATTCGCCGCATTGAAAGTTCTGAACTCGGTTTGATACTCGAACTGGGTTGCCAAACTGTTCGTTTTTTTGTTACAGTTATCTTGAGAGGTCTGAAATCGCTTGGGCTGAAAAACTTGTCGTTCTCTGGATTTTTTTTTACCACATCATATACTGTCTGGAAGCTCTACGAGTCCCCCGGCGGTAACAAAGGTTGAGCAGAGCTTACCTCCTGCTCAGCCTTGGCCTCACCGCTGGGGCCCCCTCGTCTCGAGCTGCATTGTGCAGTAGGGAGTTGGGTTCCACATACTGTACACAGTTTCGCACATCTTGGACAGCCTGCGGCCCCTCTGCCGGCATCAGGCTCCTGATTGAACTGGTTACTGGGAGGCAACGCCCTGCTGGTACGAGTGGAGCACGCATACGTCTGCATCTGCTTTTGTTCTTGGGAGCGTGCCTTCTTCCATTTTTGCTCTGGTCCATTATCCATTCTACGAGTGCGAGTTTGAGTATTGTTGTATCTTTCTGTGCAGTCACGAACAGCTTCGGAGAGCCAGCAGGAGGGTGGAACGTCTTATATCCTCTCGGAGAGCCCAGCTGTGTTTGGGATCGATTCTTTGCAGATCTGGAAGACTTTTACTGGGAGGATTATTGTCGCTTAGAGTGTTGCATATTTCGTCGTTCCCGACCTTATCGACACTACTCGCGTCGCTCTTGGTGCTTCTGTAAGTTCAAGAAGGGTCGTTTCGTCCGTTCTTTCCAGAAGAAATGGAGGTTGACGGTCAGGGTAGCAAGAGGATGAAGACGGATATGGAGGAGGAGGAGAAGGTGGACAAGACGGGAGGTGATCTTCTTGATCAGAAGGCCATGAGAGAGAAAATTCTGAGCCTTCAAAAAGATGAGAGTTTGCGATTGTTCATGCAGATGTCCTTTCAGAATCATGACGAGTCGAAGGCCGCCTCGGTGGCCACTGACGTGCGCATCAGCGGTATGGATCAACGTCTCGGGGTTCAAACAGCGAAACTCACGGCCATTGAGAAGAAACAACAGGAACAGGAGATTAGGCTTAAGAACTTGGAGACTCTGGCTAGCCAGGACAATGCTTCGATTGGATCTTCTAACTCTACGATAGCAGCCCCTAGATTTGCAGGACGAACATCGACGGCAAAATTTACTCCTACATATGTAGAGCTGTACGGATGGGTCCAGGACTGGTCGAATCGCACGAGTAGGGAACTTACGATGATAGACGATACGGACGCCTGCACCCTACTCCAGAATACCCTGGGTCTTTTGAAAGCGGACAATGAGCAGTTGCACGGTCAAGTGGATGTGGTCAGCTCTGAGAAACTTGCCAGATCGAAACCGATGACGGGGAATATCAAGATTAGATTTAAGGTTGGGACAGGGAGTGATGTGGTTTATGCTGTACAACGCGCTCTCACACGTATAAATGATGACGCAGCTCTTAACCACGCCTTTTACACCAAGGTGAAGTCGAAGATGTCTCGTTTGAGAGTTCGTGCAGAGGTCCCCGACGAGAAGATTCCACACAATCAAGCGGTTGGCCGATTTTATGGTGTCTGGAGCAGGACGCACCCCACCATCTTTCTCAAAGGATCGACTGGGTACGGGAGGTCACCGTCCACGATGTACTCTGACCCCGTGGAGGGGAAGCGGAGCTTGCTGGCCGAGTATCAGGCGGCTAGCTTCGGAGGATCTGGGCAGTGGCGAGTTATTCCAGCATCTTGGACATCTTTCGCCCAGAGACACGGCATCACCATGACGGCGGCAGAGCTCGAGGAGTTAGTCACGGATTCCAGGTCTGCTTCTCAGTGACGCCTACGGGCGGAGCCGACGGAAGTCCGCTTCGCCACGCTCAACCTTCAACGTGCTGGGAGGAAGGATGACAAGGCTTATAGTGTTCTGTCGAGGGTAGTCTACGGAGCACACATAGGCTGGGATTTCCTGGGGGTACAGGAGTCTCAGAACATCGACGTTAAGGCGCAATGGTTTGTCAAAATGGGACTGTATTACCACGTTTCGGAGGATCGCCGTGCTATGATACTCTATCGGAGGGCCGATAGCGTTCGAGGCCAGTGGGCCTCAGAGAGGTGGTGCGCGATCCTTGCTGGACGGATTCTCTTTGTCTCATTGTACTTGCCTGATGCCAGCCAGCCCGAGTTTCTGGAGATATCACATTGTGCACTCCAGGCGGTAAGCTTGCTCAGAAAGTACGTATGCCGTCGTTATGGTTTCTGTCGTCTTGTTGTTGCCATGGATGCGAATGTTGAGATACAGCCACACTTACAGCATGAGGAGGAGGTTTATTCGGGAGGAGGCTTGGAGGTAGTGCAGATCCAGGCCACGGGGACCAAGGAGCGGGAGAGGAAGGAGAAGGTGGAGAGCTTGCGACAGGAGGTGGAGGATTGGTTGGTTCAGGAGCGTATGTGTGCTTCGAATTCTTTTGGAGCTAGGAAGCCGACTTGGTTTGATTATCGGAAGGGGTCCCGTCGTGAAGTGCTTGATTACATCCTTGTTCCTTATGGATCGCAGGTGTCGGGGTGCTCGGTTGAGTTTCAGTGCGTAGGACAGCAGCAGGGAGCCGTGATGAGATTATCAGATCATGCCCTTGTTCGAGCTTCTCTGAGAGTGGCTTCCAGGGAGTTGGCGAGACGGAATCTCTCACGTCGTGCTCGTACTCTAAAAGACTGGGACCCACTCAACTTGTCTGCTCGTCGATCGTGTCGCCAGTTGTTGGATGTCAACCTATTTTCGTGCCAATTTATGTGTCAGGCAGAGAGTGTTATCTATTCTTGTGCGTCGGCCACTGAATGTACCCCTAAGCGCCCAGCTCGAGCCCCTGAACGATCGGAATTGTTGCGGTCCTTGGATGTGCAGGTCTACCAGAGGAGGGCGGAGAGGGGGACGTTAGCCTATCGACTTCTACGCAGAAAAAGAGATCGGGAAGCCAGAAAATTCAAACGAGCGAAGCTGGAATGGGAGGCGGAGCGTCCACGTAAAGCAGCTTTGAAGGCGGTGAAGATTGAGGGGGAGGAGAGCGTGGACAGGGAGAGGTGGATGGAAGAGATGATGAAGTTGAAGGAGGTCTGCGAGGATGAGGAGGAGCGTCTGCGGTCGATCGAGATTGTCCAGGGCCTCAGGGAGGAGCTCCAGGGGTCCCCCAGACCCCAGGAGGCGACGCTCACGATGGTGGTGGTCCTTCGGGCCCGAGCTCGACTCAACCCTGGAAAAGCCACGGGACCCGACGGGGTGGGGGCAGAAGTAATCAAAGCGCTGCCGTGGAGAGCCGTTCGCACTATCAAGCGATTATTTTGTGATATCTTACGTGGCATTGTTGTACCTCCATCTTCGTGGCATCGAACATTGACGACGCTACTTCCCAAATCTTATCCGATATGCGATGTTTCTGATACGAGACGTATTTCTGTGGAGAGTATCTTTAAGAAATGGT
This sequence comes from Prorocentrum cordatum, assembly GCA_963575745.1. Lineage (NCBI taxonomy): Eukaryota > Dinophyceae > Prorocentrales > Prorocentraceae > Prorocentrum > Prorocentrum cordatum. The sequence goes on from CAUYUJ010019501.1 coordinate 34,434, forward strand.
ACAGTACTTGCCTCTCGATCCTGCTTGAACCTTATTGTCTCCAGGCCGGCACTCATGCATCATTATTCGGCTTCGTTCCCAAAAGATCGTGCACAGAGATATTTGCAGGACTTAAGGCAGCAGCCCAACATGCCTCACAGTGGGGGAAGGATCGACGCCTGGTTCTTGGGTCAGCGGACGTGAAACAAGCATTCCAGAACACGAAAATCTCGACGGTCAAACGTGCGTTCGACATCCTCTCTATCCCTTCCTGGCTCCAGTACGGTGTGCTCGTGCCTATGCCGTGTGAGGTCACTTCGCTTCTCTTTCAGGGGCTTCAGCTGCCGGATGTGGGAATCGATACCCATATCAGGACAGGCGGGAACGACAGCCCCTCCTTGTGGAACCTGATCGTTGTTGCGATGTGGGCTCCTTTATTTAAGCTTTGGGATGAGCAGGGGATTGGGTTTCATTGTCTGGATCCAAATTCGGTGGGAGAAGTTTCGGCCTCGGTTCCTGTACACCACTTGCTATATGCCGACAATATCTATATCTTGGGATCTTCGGAGGAGGAGTTTAGGCGACAGGTAGGAGAAATGACAGAGACTCTGCGGGGATGGGGATTCGAATGGAAGATCGAGTCGCTCGAGGTCGCGTTTATCGGTTTCTCGGAGAAGCCAAAACATCCTATCCTGGTTCGGGTTCGGGATCAGATGGTGCCGTTCAAAGTAGTTGACGAGATGAATGTCTTGGGGAACAGCATATACTGTAGCTATAGGGAGGCACACCAAGACCTTCGGCGACGGATCGGGTCCGCACGACGAGCCTTCCATGCGCATGCAGCCTATTTTAGATCGAAGGCAGTCCCTTTTTCGGCCAAGTGTAGGAGTTATATCACTCGGGTTCAGAGCATTCTCACTTATGGAAGTCAAGGTATTAGTTGGGACAGGGACTCTTTGCATAGCCTGAATGTCTTTGAGGGAAATTGCCTTTACCAGATGACGTCACCCCAAAAGCCAGCCTCCGAAAGTTGGGTAGTTTGGAAGCCAGCTCGACTCAGAATTGCTAGACGGATGTTCTTTGAAGCCAAGTGCCAGAGCGCAGTACAGAGAGTCCTTTATTCCTTGTGGCAGCTTGGAGCGGACATAGCATCATATTTCGGAGCCAATGCCGATAGCGGATATCAGATTCCTGAGTCGGAGCTGAGCCCAGGGATGGTCGCGGTCTCTTCAGTTACCAATGGGATGGTGGAGGTCTCTTCAGTTACCAATGGGATGGGTGCGGTCTCTTCAGTTACTAATGGGATGGGTGCGGTCTCTTCAGATACGAATGGGATGGGTGTGGTCTCTTCTGATATGCATGGGATGGTCTCTTCAGTTACCAATGGGATGGGTGCGGTCTCTTCAGTTACTAATGGGATGGGCGCGGTCTCTTCAGATACGAATGGGATGGGCGTGGTCTCCTCAGATATGCATGGGATGGTCTCTTCTGCTATGCCCTCTGATAGGGCCTCTTCTTCTCGAGATATTGAAGTTCCCTGTGAGCGGGGGGGGCCTAGGGACCCCCCCAGGCCCCCCCCGAAGCGTCGGAGGGTGGCAGTTCCTGGACCTGGACAACAGACGGTGTTTCCTCGAGCGCATCGAGACGCACGTCGGCTTCTGATGTGTTGTACCCCGAGGTGGGAGGAGAAAAGGACACTTGAGTCAGAATGTTTGCGTTCCCAGTGGAAGTGGAAGGAGGCCTCGAAACTGACACGATTAGGCAGTGCTAAGGGGCAGGCGACGGGTGAACATCCTTGGTGTTTCATGTTCCAGACGATATTTCCCTCGTTTGTGAATCTGGAGGATCGGTGGTGGAGGGCGTGCTCTTTCTCTTACTCTGACTTCGTTCAGTATTGCAGGCAGTTCCTGGAAGCTTGTACTTTGGGTTCTCTGTTTGACTTGTTTGTTGTCCGTGGAGGAACTGGAGGACGAGGAAACTACATAAAGGAGAGGGGGGAGGAGATGATGGCCCGTCCGTTGTCGGTGAAGGAGTCTGAGAAGCTGGCCCAGAGATTGGCCTCGAACAATGAACAGGAGCCGACTTGGGATCTGAGTGATGATGGGATCGGTCTGGAGCTGACGGGCGATTCGCTTCTTATCTGTAATTTGATCAACGGTCTCTGGAAGGTTGAAGGAGGAGAAGGAGGAGATGGGGCTTCTTATCGTAGGCGGGTTGCAAATATTATTGCTCTTTTGGAAGAATTGGAGGAGGAAGGAGTACGACCCCCCTCATGGGGCAATGACTTTATTCGACACATATATCGGGAGAGTAATACAGTAGCTGATGAACTTACCCATCTAGCACGGGAAGGCCAGATATTCAGAGAGCTGTTCCACCACCATATCTTCCGTCCTGATGTTCAAGACAACTTTCGAGTTATCGGCCTCCGCGGATCCTTCGATGGCGGAGTGTGTGCCCAAGGTGTGGGCGTTGGTTGGTTTCTGCAGATTGGATATATCCCTCGCTTCCATGATCCGTACCCTGACCCTGAACATAGAGATAAGAGAGCTCGTGTAGTCTCCCTCTTCCCCCAAGCCTCCTCTCCTTGTCCAATCATATGGGAAGTAGTAGGGCGTTGTGCACAGGCACTCCCCTCCCATAGCAGTATCACTGACGCTGAGCTTTCGGGTCTCGAGGGCCTCTTGCGGGCCGCAGCCCAGGTGGCCCAAGACCTCCAGCTGCAGAGAGACTAGGTAGGCACTTAACGGGCGCTGGGGCGCTCGGTGCCTGGTCAGCCTCCCCCCCAAAAAAAAACAAAGGTTGACGGTTTACCGCCGGCGCCCATGGTCGATCCGGCCAGAAAAGAAAATGTGATAACTTTGGGTCGGTTTCGCTGAGATTTGAAAGATATTTGAAATTCATTTTGAGAAAGCAGATTTTTACTCAGCATTTGTCTCTTAACTTCATCCTGCGGGCAGCTGAGCTCTTTCGAGGCAGTTTCACTATCGAAATATTTGGAGGAACCGACGTCATGTTCACACCGAGAATGTAAATATGATGTTTTTCTAAAAATACTCTGAGAAGCGGTCTGCTTTGAATCTGAGCATTCTTACGCGTGCAAGGAGCTCTACGAGGTTCCCGGCGGTGGCCAGGTTGACGGTTCACCGCCGGGCGCCAGTTCGGGCGCGCTGGAGAGCTAGTTGGCAAGAAAAATCTCGACGGAACTTTTGGTGACTTTTGGTCAGTTGAAAATTTTCTTCTCGAAATTCAACAATTCGTTTGAGCTCTAGTATTTTTTCCCCTGATATTCGACCTTATTCCCGCTCGCCATCTTGATCTCAGCTCGATCGGGTGAATATAACTGTCGAAAAGCACTGTGGCGGGATCGACCGTTTTGAGTTATCCTGATACGCGCTGACGGTTTTCTGAACATAACTCGAGGTTCAGGGCAGCTACAGAGCTGGTAGGTACAGCTAATCGATGCAGAATGATTAGGCGCGTTTGCCTGTTGAATTCAGAGGTTTGAACTCGGTCTGTTAGCCGAGCTAGGTTCGCACACCTATTCCTATTATTCGAGCTTGACAGGCTCTCTCGGTATTCTGCACTCAACTCGATCTGTAGGACAGCTACAGAGCTGATATTTGTAGAAACCGATCCAGAATGATCGGTCACTTTTGTCTGTCGAATCCAGAGCTCTGAGATTGGTCTGCTGCCCGATCTAGAATGGCGAAACTTTTCGTACTGGTCGAGTCATCTTGAGACTCGGTTTTCTTCACTGAACTCGCGCTGAGGGGGCTACAGTGTCACAGGAATCAATTTGAAGACATCAGGCGCGTCCGCCTGTCGAATCCAGAGCTCGGAACTCGGTCTACTGTCCAATTTAGATCTGCAAAACCGCTGTATTGTTCGAGTCATCCTGAGAGGTGCTGTCCGTTTTCTGCACTTAACTCGGACTGTAGGGGGGCTGCAGGGCTGGTAAAGTCGATTCGCAGATATCAGACGCGTCCGTCCGTCGTATTCAGAGGCATGAGTCGGAATGTTCGTAGGTGCTGTCGGTTTTCCTTAAGTCGAGCTAGGAAGCTCTACGAGTCTTCCGGCGGTAACCAAGGTTGACGGTTTACCGCCGGCGCCCAGTCTCTTTGCTCTCCGGGTTTACCTCGTAGAGCTCTTCGGCATCGATGAGCTAGAGGAATTCCGGCGCGGGGTGGAGCTAGTTGGCCTACCCGGCCGAGGCGGACAATGTGGCAACTTTTGGGTGGTAACTCGTAGAGCTTCCCTTAGCAAGTTATTGCTGGAAGCTAAGAGTAATTCCGGCGCGCTGGAGAGCTAGTTGGCTCGAAAAATCTCGACGGAAATTTTGCTGACTTTGGGTAGGTTGAAAATTTGGTTCTCGAAATTCAACAATTCGTTTGAGCTCTAGTATTTTTTTCCGTGATATTCGATCTTATTCCCGCTCGCCATCTTGATCTCAGCTCGATTGGGTGAATATTACTATCGAAAAGCACTGTGGCGGGATCGGCCGTTTCGAGTCATCTTGATTCGCGTTGTCGGTATTTTGTACTTAACTTGAGCTGTAGGGCAGCTACAGAGCTGGTGAGCACAGCTAATCGATGTAGAATGATTAGGCGCGTTTGCCTGTTGAAGCCAGAGGTCTGAACTCGGTCTGCTAGCCGAGCTAGGTCCGCAAACCTATTTGTATTATTCGAGTCGTCTTGACAGGAACTCTCGGTTTTCTCCACTTAACTCGAGCTCTAGGACAGCTACAGAGCTGATATCAGTTCCGTGTGTCTCTCGAATCCAGAACAGGGCTGGTAATCACAGGAATCGAAACGACTCATCCCGCCACAGTGCTTTACGATAGTAATATTCACCCGATCGAGCTGAGATGAAGATGGCGAGCGGGAATAAGATCGAATATCACAGGAAAAAATACTAGAGCTCTAACGAATGTTCAAATTTCGAGAGCAAAATTTTCAACCGACCAAAAGTTAGCAAAAGTTCCGTCGAGATTTTTCTTGACAACTAGCTCTCCAGCGCGCCGGAATTACTGGGCGCCGGTGGTAAACCGTCAACCTTGGTTACCGCCGGGAACTCGTAGAGCTTCCTAGCTCGACTTAAGTTGAAAAAACCGACAGCACCTACCAACATTCCGACTCATAGTGAATACTTTTCAACCTCTGAATGCGACAGGCGGACGCCTCTAATGTCTGCGAATCGACTCCTGTCATTACCAGCACTACAGCCCCCCTACAGCCCGAGTTAAGTGCAGAAAACCGACAGGACCTCTCAGGATGACTCGAACAATAGAGTAGTTTCTCAGCCTAATGCGGGCAGCAGACCGAGTTCCGAGCTCTGAATTCGACAGGCAGACGCGCCTGATGTCTTCAATCATTCATGTGACCACCAGCACTGTAGCCCCCCTCAGGGCGAGTTGAGTAAAGAAGACCGATAGCACTTCTCAAGATCACTCGACCAAACGAATAGTTCCGCGATTCTAGATCGGGCAGCAGACCAAGTTAAGAGCTATGGATTCGACAGACAAGCGCCAGTCATGATTCTGAATCGGTTTCTGTAAATATCAGCTCTGTGGCTGTCCTACAGCTCGAGTTAAGTACAGAAAACCGAGAGTTGCTGTCAAGATGACTCGAATAATACGAATAGGTTTACGGACCTAGCTCGGCTAGCAGACCGAGTTCAGACACCTGGATTGAACAGGCGAACGCGCCGGTCTGCTGCCCGATCTAGAATCGCGAAACTATTCGTATTGGTCGAGTCATCTTGAGAAGTGCTCTTGGTTTTCTTCACTCAACTCGCGCTGAGGGGGGCTACAGTGCTGGTGGTCACAGAAATCGATTTGAAGACATCAGGCGCGTCCGCCTTTCGAATCCAGAGCTCGGAAATCGGTCTGCTGCCCGTATTAGGTCTGCGAGACTACTGTATTGTTCGAGTCATCCTGGGAGGTGCTGTGGATTTTCTGCACTGAACTCGGGCTGTCGGGGGGGCTGCAGGGCTGGTAATGACAGGAGTCGATTCGCAGACATCAGACGCGTCCGCCTGTCGCATTCAGAGGTCAAAAAATATTCACTATGAGTCGGAATGTTGGTAGGTGCTGTCGGTTTTCTCAACTTAAGTCGAGCTGGGAAGCTCTACGAGTCTCCCGGCGGTAACCAAGGTTGACGGTTTACCGCCGGCGCCCAGTTGGGTCGGTTGGACAAGTTTTTTGACATTCATTTTGAGAACTGGTATTTTTCGCACCTGTAGTGGGTTATTTTTCGTTCGCCAATGAATTCTCATGCGCCAATGGGCAGTATTGCTATTAAAACACTTGGCGGGACCGTCTTTCGATAAAAACATAAAACGTGTTTTTTTTCGAGTTTGGGGATCTTCCCGAGAGTCTTTATGCATATGTACCGAGAAGCGCCGTACGAGAAAAGAGCTCTACGAGGACCCCGGCGGTAACCTGGTGACGGTTTACAGCCGGTTCCAGTCGATGAGCTAGAGGAATTCCGGCGCGGGGTGGAGCTAGTTGGTCGACCCGGCCAGAAAGGACAAAGTGGTAACTTTTGGGTGGTTTTGCAAATATTCGAAAGATATTTGACAATTCATTTTGAGAGCAGATTTTTACTCCGAGCATTGACATATAAACTTTGTTCCCTAAGCAGCTCAGCCCTCTAGAGCCATTTTCAGTGCCAGTTCACTTGGAGGAACCGACTTCATGTTGACTCCGAAAAATCTCACCTTGAAGTTTTTGTAGAAAAGCTCCCAGAAGCTCTTCCTCTGAGCTTTCTCATGGATGCAAGGAGCTCTACGAGGTTACCGGCGGTGACCAGGTTGACGGTTCACCGCCGGCGCCAGTAACTCGTAGAGCTTCCCTTAGCAAGTTCTTGCTGGAAGCTTAAGAGTAATTCCGGGGCGCTGGAGAGCTAGTTGGCAAGAAAAATCTCGACGGAACTTTTGCTGACTTTTGGTCGGTTGAAAATTTTGTTCTCGAAATTCAACCATTCGTTAGAGCATTAGTATTTTTTCCCGTGATATTCGATCTGATTCATGCTCGCCATCTTGATCTCAGCTCGATCGGGTACCTTTTACTGTCAAAAAGCACACGGGCGGGATCAGCCATTTCGAGTCATCTTGATAGGCGTTGTCGGCTTTCTCTAGGTAACTCGAGCTTTAGGACAGCTACAGAGCTAGCAAGCACAGCTAATCGATTCAGAATGATGAGGCGCGTTCGCCTGTTGAACCAGAGGTCTGAACTCGGTCTGCTAGCCGAGCTAGGTCCGCAAACCTATTCGTATTATTCGAGTCATCTTGACAGACGCTCTCGGTTTTCTGTACTTATCTCGAGCTACAGAATTTGATTCAGAATAATCAGTGACTGTTGTCTGTTGACTCCACAGCTCTGAACTCGATCTGCTGCCCGATCTAGAATCGCGAAACTATTCGTATTGTTCGAGTCATCTTGAGAGATGCTGTCGGTTCTCTGCACTCGGGCTTTAGGGGTGCTGCAGGGCTGGTTACCACTGGAATCGATTCGGAGACATCCGACGCGTCCGCCTGTCGCATGCAGTGGTCTGAGCTCGGTCTGATACTCGAGCTAGGTTTGCAAAACTATTCGTATTGTTCGAGTCATCTTGAGAGGTGCTGTTGATTTACGCACGTCACTCGGGCTGTAGGAGAGCTACAGAGCTCGTGCAGAAGACAATCCAGACGCATCGGGGGCGTTCGGCTGTTGCATCCGAGAGGTCTGAAATTGCTTGGGCTGAAGAATTTTTTTCTGTAATTTTTTTCGACATTATATGTTGTCAGGAAGCTCTACGAGTCCCCCGGCGGTAACAAAGGTTGACGGTTTACCGCCGGCGCCCAGTTCCGGCGCGCTGGAGAGCTAGTTGGCAAGAAAAATCTCGACTGAACTTTTGCTGACTTTTGGTCGGTTGAAAATTTTGTTTTCGAAATTCAACAATTCGTTTGAGCTCTAGTATTTTTCCCGTGATAGTCGATCTTATTCCCGCTCGCCATCTTGATCTCAGCTCGATCGGGTGAATATTACTATCGAAAAGCACTGTGGCGGGATCGGCCGTTTTGAGTCATCTTGATACGCGATGACGGTTTTCTGAACATAACTCGAGCTTTAGGACAGCTACATAGCTGGTAAGCACAGCTAATCGATGTAGAATGATTAGACGCGTTCGCCTGTTCAATCCAGAGGTCTGAACTCGGTCTGTTAGCCGAGCTAGATCTGCAAACCTATTCGTAATTCGAGTCATCTTGACAGGCGCTCTCGGTTTTCTGTACTTAACTCGAGCTGTAGGGCAGCTAATGAGTTGATATTTATAGAAATCAATTCAGAATCATCAGTTGCGTTTGTCTGTCGAATCCAGAGCCCGATCTAGAATCGCGAAACTATTCGTATTGATCGAGTCATCTTGAGAAGTGCTCTCGGTTTTCTTCTCTCAACTCGCGCAGAGGGGGGCTACAGTGCTGGTGGTCACAGAAATCGATCTGAAGACATCAGGCGCGTCCGCCTGTCGAATCCAGAGCTCGGAACTCGGTCTGCTGCCCGAATTAGGTATGCGGAACTACTGTATTGTTCGGGTCATCCTGAGAGGTGCTATCGGTTTTCTGCACTTAACTCGGGCTGTAGACGGCTGCAGGGCTGGTAATGACAGGAGTCGATTCGCAGACATCAGAAGACGCGTCCGCCTGTCGCATTCAGAGATCAAAAAATATTCACTATGAGTGGAAATGTTGGTAGATGCTGGTGCTCTCATCTTAAGTCGAGCTAGGAAGCTCTACGAGTCTCCCGGCGGTAACCAAGGTTGACGGTTTACCGCCGGCGCCCAGTGTGATGACTTCGGGTCGGTTTTGCAAAGATTTGAAAGATATTTGACAATTCATTTTAAGAAACCAGATTTTTCTCACGTGTACTGGGTTCTGCCGCGGCTGCCAGTAAAATTTTCAGGTCTGTAGCTGCAATATTTCTACCAAAAGACTTGCAGGAACCGACTGTGCTCGGAGTCATCTTGATACGCATGGACGGTTTTCGGTATTTCACTCGAGATTTACAAGAGCTATAGAGCTGATACTTCCAGAAACGGATTCAGAATCATCATGCGGGTTTGTACATTGCATGGAGAGGCTAAACTCGGTCTGGTACTGAAGCCAGCTCCATAAAACTTATTGTATTCTTCAAGTCATTTTGACAAGTCATGTGGGTTTTCTGCACTGCATTCAAAAGTAAGAGGAGCTACAGATCTGTGCGCACACACGCGGATTCAGTATCAGCAGGTGTGTTCGTTTCTTGCCTGCCTGAACTCGATTTGCTGCTCGAGCGATGTGCGGATGTCTGTGTGTGTGCATGTGTGTGTGTGCGCGCGTGTCCGTGCTGTGCGTCTGTATGTCCCTGTGTGCTCGCGTTTGTGTGTCTGTACGGTGTGTCGGTGTCGGTCTGCCCGTCTATCGGTGCACTGTATCGTGCCTGTCGTCAGTGCGTGTTTCTCTGACTATCTGTGTGTTCGTGTGTCTGTGTCTCGTCTGTCTGTGTGTCTGCGGGTCTCTGTGTCTGTCTGTCTGTCTGTCTGTCTGTCTGTCCGTCTGCTGTCTGTCTCTCTGCTTGCCTGTGTCTGTCTGCCTGTGCATCTATGTGTGTGCCTGTGTGCCTGTTTGCACATTTGCTCTCTCTCTCTCTCTCTCTCTCTCTCTCTCTCTCTCTCTCTCTCTCTCTCTCTCTCTCTCTCTCTCTCTCCTCTCTCTCTCTCTCTCTCTCTCTCTCTCTCTCTCTCTTCTCTCTCTCTCTTTTTTTTTTTTTTTTTTTTTTTTTTTTTTTTTTTTTTTTTTTTTTTTTTTTTTTTTTTTTTTAAAATATATTAAAAAAAAATAAAATAAAAAAAAGTATATATATACATATATAGTCTCTGTGTTTCTGTGTCCCTCTGTGTGTCTGTTTGTCTGTCTGGCTGTGTGTCTGTCTGTCTGTTTATGTGTCTGCCTGCGTGCCTTTCTGTCTGCATGTCTTTGTGTCCTTCTCTCTGCGTGTCTGTTTGTTTCTGTTTTTTGCTTTTTCTGCGTGTAACTGTGTGTCTGTGGAAGTCTCTCTTTCCCTTTGTGTTTCTGTCTGGTGCTGCGTGTGTTAGTGTGCTTGAATGTCTATATTTCTGTGTGTCGGGCTCGGGCTCGGGCTCGGGCTCGGGCTCGGGCTCGGGCTCGGGCTGGGTCGCGGTCGCGGTCTCGGGCTCGTGCTCGGGCTCGGGCTCGGGCTCGGGCTCGGGCTCGGGCTCGGGCTCGGGCTCGGGCTCGGGCTCGGGCTCGGGCTCGGGCTCGGGCCCCGGCTCGGGCTCGGGCTCGGATCTGGGTTCGGGCTCGGGCTCGGGCTCGGGCTCGGGCTCGGGCTCGGGCTCGGGCTTGGGCTGGGGCTCGGGCTCGGGCTCGGGCTCGGGCTCGGGCTCGGGCTCGTAGAGCTCTTCGGCATCGATGAGCTAGAGGAATTCCGGCGCGGGGTGGAGCTAGTTGGCCCACCCGGCCAGAAAGGACAAAGTGGTAACTTTTGGTTGGTTTTGCCATTATTTGACAGATATTTGACAATTCATTTTGAGAAAGCAGATTTTTCGCACCTGTAGACGAATGTAAGGGCCTCTGTGTCTTAATATTAGCTCTGTAGGCGCACATTTACTATCAAAACACTTGGAGGAACCGACCTCATGTCGACATGAAAAAAAAACATGTTCAATTTTTTGAAAAATGCCTCCAGAAGCTCTCTCCTCCGACTCTGAGCACTCTTACGCGTGAAAGGAGCTCTACGAGGTTCCCGGCGGTGACCAGGTTGACGGTTCACCGCCGGTGCCAGTTCCGGGGCGCTGGAGAGCTAGTTGGCAAGAAAAATCTCGACGGACATTTTGGTGACTTTTGGTCGGTTGAAAAAATTGTTCTCGAAATTCAACAATTCGTTAGAGCTCTAGTATTTTTTCCCGTGATATTCTATCTTATTCCCGCTCGCCATCTTGATCTCAGCTCGATCGGGTACCTTTTACTGCCAAAAAGCACTGCGGCGGGATCGGCCGTTTCGGGTCATCTTGTCACGCGCTGTCGGTTTTCTCAAGATAACTCGAGCTTCAGGACAGCTACAGAGCTGGTAAGCACAGCTAATCGATTCAGAATGATCAGGCGCGTTCGCCTGTTGAACCCAGAGGTCTGAACTCGGTCTGCTAGCCGAGCTAGGTCCGCAAACCTATTCGTATTATTCGAGTCATCTTGACGGACGCTCTCGATTTTCTGTACTTAACTCGAGCTACAGGACAGCTACACAGCTGATGCGTACAGAATCTGATTCAGAATCATCAGTGGCCGTTGTCTGTTGAATCCAGAGCTCTGAACTCGGTCTGCTGCCCGATCTAGGATCGCGAAACTATTCGTATTGTTCGAGTCATCTTGAGATGCTGTCGGTTCTCTGCACTCAACTCGGACTGTGGGGGGGCTGCATGGCTGGTAATCACTGGAATCGATTCGGAGACATCAGATGCGTCCGCCTTTCGAATACAGAGCTCCGAACTCTGTCTGCTGCCCGAACTAGGTCCGCGAAACTATTCGTATTGTTCGAGTCACCCTGAGAGGTGCTGTCGGTTTCCTGCACTTAACTTGGGCTGTAGGGGGGGCTGCAGGGCTGGTAATCACAGGAATCGATTCAGAGACATCAGACGCGTCCGCCTGTCACATGCAGAGGTCTGAACTCGGTCTGATACTCGAGCTAGGTTTGCCAAACTATTCGTATTGTTCGAGTCATCTTGAGAGGGGCTGTCGATTTACGCACGTAACTCGGGCTGTAGGAGAGCTAGAGAGCTCGTACAGGACAATCGAGAAGCATGGGGGGCGTTCGGCTGTAACATCGGAGAGGTCTGAAATCGCTTGGGCTGAAATACTATTTTTCAGTGTAATTTTTTCGACATTATATGTTGTCAGGAAGCTCTACGAGTCCCCCGGCGGTAACGAAGGTTGAGGGATGAGGGTAAACCACACAGTCGTCACACACATGAAAATTGACGGTACCATGACAGAGAATCGAGAGTCCTGGAAAGAGGAAATCGCCAAAATCGCCCGGGTGAAATACTCCAGCCAAACACTCCATCAACAAAATGTAGAATGCTTGGCTCGACTTAAGCAGCGAGCAATCCAGCACACTCGACTCAATGCAGATTCTTCTCCCATCACGATGGGTATTCTACATAAAGCGAGAGCTCGCCTCAAGGTGGGCAAAGCAGTTGGCTATGACGGTATATCAGCAGCTCTTTTACGTAGCCTGTCTTGGGAGGCACTCAGAGTGGTCTTGGATTGTTTCCAGCAGCTGTATGCTAGACGATTGCAGTCACCGCCGTCTTGGAGAAAATTACTAGCTACACTCATCTTGAAGGATACGAAGAAGCCAGAGTTCACCAGTACGCGTACTTTGGCTCTCAATAGCGTGCTTTCGAAATGGTATACGGCGTGTTTGTGTATCTTACTCAATCGTCATGTTGAACAGAATACGCCTCGGACGGGAATCAATTTGTATGGTTTTCATGAGGGACGGAAATGCAGCGAGATAACAGCAGGATTGAAGAACTTGATTAGGCACGCCAGGCTCTGGGGTAAGCATGAGAATGCATGTGTGGGAGTTCTAGATGTTGAATGCGCCTTTGACAACATCACGATACCGATGGCAGATAGAGCGATGTATGATATTAACGTTGACCCAGAGCTGGCGTATGCGATCTTGGAGCAGAATGCAGATGTAACGGCGACTTTTCGATTTGGTCCAGTGGAATCAGAAAGCCTACCGTGGAGCTCATGTATCAAAACGGGGTCCCTTGAAGGCCCTGATATTTGGAATATTGTCACGATTGCATGTTTGGGCAAGGTGCTCTCGGACTGGGAACACAAAGGTATAGGCCTGAAGCTATCACATGAGGCTGCTTCTATTACGATCTCGCACTTCATTTGGGCGGATAATTTTGTTTTGATTGCTGATTCTAGACCAGCACTGAGGGAGATGATCTGGCAGCTCACTGTACCACTACATGCATGGGGACTCAGATGGAAGCCTACCTCGCTCGAGTATATGGACATTGGCGCGCTGAAGAATGTCTTCGACCCGCTCATGGTTACCATGACACCACCAGGACTGGAGAGATTGGGAAGTCCCAGCTCTGGTGTTAGAAACCATATGTGTGGAAGTTCAAGCTCGGGTGTTAGAAACCATATGTGTGGAAGTTCAAATGGGGCTCTGGATGTGTCGCCATCTGAAGCTGTCAACCAGACCACTGTGGAACTTAAGCAGGTTGACGAGATCATCGTTTTGGGCACGAAGTTGAATAGAACACTGGATGACTATCACGATATTCGATACAGACTGCAAAAAGGTATTTCAGCTTTTTGGCGAGATCGACGATATTATCAGAGTATGGTCATTCCTTGGCGACGAAAATTCAAAAGATATGATGCAAGAGTGAGAGTTCAGATTCTTTATGGAGTTGAGGGTTCATCTTCAGATATTGGTGTATTGAGACTTCTACATAAGGAGGAGGGCAAGATGCTCTCTCGCATGTGCTGGCGCCAGAAGCGCAACGGAGAGGACTTCGCGACCTTCATCACACGTATGTTTCGACGTGGGCGCTCGATGCTACTCAAGGAAGGGAAACCGTCCTTGGTCCAGCTGTACCTGCACAAGCAGTTCTTGTGGGCCAAGGATATTGCCACGGAGTGCTTTGAAAATATGCCAGACTCGCTGCAGGACTCGAGCATCTCTGCAACGGGAGGGTCTCAGTTGATTGGGAAGAGCGTGGAGGAGGAGATGATGGAGGTGGAGGTGGAGGAGCCAAACAGGAGGAAGAGGAAGAGTGCTCTCATCAGGGAGGCAAAACGTGCTTGTGAAGGGTTGTCTCAGAACACGTCCAGGTTGCAGACCAGGGTCCAGGAGAAGCAGGTTCGATTTCCAGGGAGAAAGCTTCGTTTTCGTGAAGGGGAGCATGTTGACCGAGGTGCTCAAAGTAGGCTTCTCATGCTGCATGCAGGTTTCGAATGGACTGCTAGACGGGATGACTTTATTGCGACTCTTGACACACAGAGTGCACGGGAGGTGACGAGAGCCAGGGGACAGTCAACCAAGCTTCTGGGTATGTGTCCGTGGGCCAGGGTGTTCGAAGAGGTGGCGGGGAAGTTCTGGATCGACGGTATTGCTTGGGATGAGGCTAGCTGGATATTCTTTGTGAGGACTGTCTTGAAGGACGCTCCTGAGATGTTGAACCTTTGTGTATTGAAAGACCCTATGCCCTGGAAGGAGTCGGAGGAGGAGGAGACGATTAAGAAGCAGGAGGACCCAGATAAGTTGGCCAAACGTCTCATTGCTATATTCCAGGATCATACTGAATTTGAGTTCGTGCCAGGGAAAATTTCTGTGGAACTGATGGGGGATTCACAATGTGTGATCAGGTGGTTGGAGGGCTTGAGTAGTATCACTAATAGAAAGTATGCTAGTCGCGTGATGTGGGCGCAGGACACTACAAACGATCTAGCCGACAGATGTGGACTACGAGCTGCCAATTTAGGACGGAATGTGTGGAAGTGGGTGTATAGGGAGGGCAATACTCGTGCCGATGAATTAACGTGGACTGCGCGGAGAGGTGAATGTTACGAACATTATGACACTTGTTTTCTTCAGGAAGTGAAAGATTGTAAAGTTGTGATCTCGGGGATCAAAGGAGGCTTTGATGGTGGGAGATCGATTCTTGGTGTAGGCTGTGGCTGGTATCTGGATTGCTATGTGTGTAGTGCTCTCCCCTCTTCTTCTTACTATAATCAGACTGGCTGGCGCCAGAATGTAGGTCTCAAAGGCTTCCTTCTCCCAGCACAATGCACTATCACAGAGGCTGAGTTAGAAGCTGCCCGAGAGCTCCTTTTAGGAGTGGTGCATATCCTGAGTTTGTCAGGATATCCCCTGTAGGACTGGGTCTGGGGCTCCTAAGGAGCTTAACCCTGCCAGGACCCGCCTAGAACGCCTAGAACGAAGGTTGACGGCTTACCGCCGGCGCCCAGTTGGCGAAATGTCGAAAAGGGACGCGATCATACCTTCCGCGGTCTGGCTCAGCCGATTTTGCAGTTCGAACAATTCGTTTGGGTTGCTATTTGTGCAGAGCGAAGCTTGGCATTACAGAAGTTACTTCACAAATTCTTAGTTCATTCCGTCGAAACATTATCCCGAGCGAAGCCAGGGACCGACTTCACGTTGGCAGTCCAAAAATGCAATTTTCCAGTTTTGCAGAACATGACATCAGCAGCTATCTGCTTGCACTTACCTCGTAGAGCTCTTCGGCATCGATAAGCTAGAGGAATTCCGGCGCGGGGTGGAGCTAGTGACTCGTAGAGCTTCCCTAAGCTAGGTGCTGGAAGCTTAAGAGTAATTCCGGCGCGCTGGAGAGCTAGTTGGCAAGAAAAATCTCGACGGAACTTTTGGTGACGTTTGGTCGGTTGAAAACTATGTTCTCGAAATTCAACAATTCGTTAGAGCTCTAGTATTTTTTCCCGTGATATTCGATCTCATTCCCGCTCGCCATCTTGATCTCAGCTCGATCGGGTGAATATTACTATCGAAAAGCACTGTGGCGGGATCGGCCCTTTTGAGTCATCTTGATACGCGCGCACGGTTTTCTGAACATAACTCGAGCTTCAGGACAGCTACAGAGCTGGTAAGCACAGCTAATCGATCTAGAACGATTAGGCGCGTTCGCCTCTTGAATCCAGAGGTCTGAACTCGGTCTGTTAGTCGAGCTGGGTCCGCAAACCTATTCGTATTATTCGAGTCATCTTGACAGATTCAGAATCTTCAGTTGCGTTTGTCTGTCGAATCCAGAGCTCTGAACTCGGTCTGCTGCCCGATCTAGAATCGCCAAACTATTCGTATTGGTCGAGTCATCTTGAGAAGTGCTCTCGGTTTTCTTCACTCAACTCGCGCTGAGAGGGGCTACAGTGCTTGTTGTCACAGAAATCGATTCGAAGACATCAGGCGCGTCCGCCTGTCGAATGAGCCCGGAACTCGGTCTGCTGCCCGAATCAGGTCTGCTACTGTATTGTTCGAGTCATTCTGAGAGGTGCTGCCGGTTTTCTGCACTTAACTCGGGTTGTAGGGGGGCTGCAGGGCTGGTAATGACAGGAGTCGATTCGCAGACTTCAAACGCGTCCGCCTGTCGCATTTAGAGGTCAAAACATATTCACTATAAGTCGGAATGTTGGTAGGTGCTGTCGGTTTTCTCAACTTAAGTCGAGCGAGGAAGCTCTACGAGTCTCCCGGCGGTAACCAAGGTTGACGGTTTACCGCCGGCGCCCAGTGCCTCGTAGAGCTCTTCGTCATCGATGAGCTAGAGGAATTCTGGCGCGGGGTGGAGCTAGTTGGCCCAGCCGGCCGAGGCGGACAATGTGGCAACTTTTGGGTGGTTTTGCAAAAATTTGAAAGATATTTGACAATTCATTTTGAGAGAGCAGATTTTTGCGCGTCGCATTGGCATATCAACTCCTCTCTGACAGGAGCTCAGCTCTCTCGATGAATTTTTGTATGAGTTGACTTCCAGGAACTGAGCGAATATGAACATCGAAAAAATCGAATGTGAAGATTTTTGAAAAATCTCTATTTTTTCACTCTGTGCCGATTCTGTGCACTCTTACCAGTGAGAGGAGCTCTACGAGGTTCCCGGAGGTGACCAGGTTGACGGTTCACCGCCGGCGCCAGTTGGCCCACCTGGCCAATGCGGACAATGTGGCAACTTTTCGGTGGTTTTGCGAAAATTTGAAAGATATTTGACTATTTATTTTGAGAGCAGATTTTTGCGCGTCGCATTGGCATATAAACTCCTCTCTGACAGCAGCTCATGAGTTGACTTCCAGGAACTGAGCGAATATCAACATCGGAAAAATCGAAAATGAAGATTTTCTAAAATCGTTTTTTTTTTTTTTTTTTTTTTTTTTTTTTTTTTTTTTTTTTTTTTTTTTTTTTTTTTTTTTTTTTTTTTTTTTTTTTTTTTTTTTTTTTTTTTTTTTTTTTTTTTTTTTAAAAAAAAAAAAAAAATATTTTTAATTTATTTTTTATTAAAACTCTGTGTCGATTCCCAGCACTCTCATGAGTGGGAGGAGCTCTACGAGCTCTACGAGGTTCCCATGTCTCTGCGGCCAAAAAGCGATTTCACATTGAGGAGGTTGTTATCTCGGCTGACGCCAACGTGGAGGTTTTCCCGCACCACAGGATCAATGGGGTGGAGGTTACGGGGGAGGCGGTGAATGGGCCTATACGTAAGAGGGGGAGGTCTAGTGGAGGTGACGAAAGTAGAGCCAACAGGATGAGGGAGATGTACTCGGGGGCCTTTCTGAAGACCATGGGGGCCCTCAAGTTGCAGCTAGCCAACACTTTTGGGACTCGTCAGCCTACTTGGAGACACAATTCGAGCACATACGAGCACGTCTATGATTATCTTGCGGTCCCAGCTTCTTGGATGACTCCAGAGGTGACTTGTTCTTGGGTTGTGCCGTCCCAGGTCCCACGGTCGGAGGCGACGGAAAGGACGTTTAGCGATCGCAAGCTCTTGTGTGCCGATATGCCCGCCCAGCATGCTCAGTTGAGGTATCGACGTCGGCCTCAGCTCAAGACCTGGAAGCTTCAGCCAGGGTTCGAGCTCCAGCAGACAGCCGGCTTGGAGAGAGCGATTTGCCAGCCCGAGCTCGTGAATCAGATCCACACGGATGTAGGTTTTGAGGTCATGACACAGAGTATACTTGAGGGTGCCAGTGAGACTTTGGATATCTCCCGTTCCCGTGGTCAGCCTGTTTCAGACTATCCCAGATATTCGGAGGAGGATTTACTGATAAAGGAGGAGTTCTTTAAGGTCAGGAAGAGGTGGAGGGTGGCACGATATGGCGGGGCTAACGTGGGACAGGAGGAGTACGAGAGAGTCCAGGAGGAGTACAAGGGGACAGCAAGGAGGTGGCGTCGAGTACGTAAGCGTCATGATCGTGCATGTGAGCTTTACCGTATTCGTGATGGTGTCCGTCGTAGGCCTGTTATTACGCACATGTATGTTGACGGGGTCCTCACGCGTGACCAGGAGAAGTGGATTGAGGGCCTTCGGCGGCATGGGCTCCTGAGGTACTCCAGCGATCCCCACCGACAGGACACCAACGCGTGCTTGGATGAGCTTAAGAACCAGTGTAAGGCCCTGCGAGACTCTGGAGAGCCCCACCGCAACCCGATCAACATGGGTCTCTTGCTGGAGGCACGGTCTAGACTCAGGGAAGGACGGGCAACAGGTGCAGACGGGGTGACGTCATCGGTGCTCAAAGCATTGCCATGGGAAGCCCTCCGACACATACTTACCTTATTCCGTTTGCTGTACGATCAGAAACATGTTTCACCGAAGTCCTGGAGAGAGATCTTGGTATGCTTGATGCCTAAGAATCCCAAGGCTCGTGATTTTGAAGAAACGCGGGCCCTCTCACTTCTTTCTCATTTTGGTAAGTGGTATAGCAGTTGTCTATGTGTACTTCTAGAGCACCGCGTTCGGCAGGCTGCACCGCCAGGTTGCAACTTATCTGGCTTTATTGCGGGGCACAAATGTTATGAGGTCACGGCCCCCCTCAAACGTCTTGCTCAACACGGCGTTGTGTGGGGGAAGGAGGAGAGTCTTTATCTTGCAAGTGCTGACATTGAAAAGGCGTTTGATAATTTCACGGTGAGATGTGCAGCAGAGGCGCTTTTATTCCATCATGTCCATCCTGCCCTTGTGTATGCTGTCTTTGAGAGTTATGCTTGTAATACGGCAGAGATCAGCTTCCAACAGTGTTCTACGACCATCTCGTGGGATACTTGCATACGTACAGGCTCCTTGGAGGCGCCTTTGCTGTTTGTTGCCCAGACACTTCGTATGCTTGCACCAGTGACGGCAGGTTGGAGGCAGTCTGGATACGGCGTCAGGCTCACTGATGAGGCATCCAATCTCTTGGTCAACCACTGGCTGTGGGCAGACAATATTTTGCTGGCAGCAGTTTCCAGGCGAGAACTGACTCATATGCTCGAGGACTTGACTGGGGTCCTCCACCGCTTCGGTTTCAACTGGAAAGCATCTTCGATGGAGTTCTTGGCTTGTGGCGTTCAAGGTCCATTGCAGGATATCCGCCTGCCTGTGCCGGGGCTCCTGCCTGCTGAGATGGGTGGGAAGCGTTCTCGTGGGGCTTCCCAGAGCGCCGCAGGCCCTTCGGAGGAGATGATAGTGAGGCAGGTGGAGAGGATGGAGGTTCTCGGCACGCTATTGGATGTACGATTTCAGGATCATGACGACATTAAGCACCGACTGGAGAAGGCACGGAGGGTCTTCATGAGTGAGATTTCTTTTTACTCGTCGCCCGTGGTTCCGCTTCGTTGTAAGTTTCAGCGTTATGATAGCAGGGTCAGAAGTTGCTTTCTGTACGGCTTGGAGGGTACGACTCTGGATTCGAGTAGTCTCCAACAGATACATGCAGCTGAAGGCAACTTCTTGTCCACCATGAGACGTCTCAAAAAGAAGATCACGGAGTCCTGGGGAGAGTACTGGGGCAGGAGGATTAAGGGTGGCCGTCGCTTATTGAAGTGGGCCCGTAAGCCTTCGATGGTCCAGCTCGCCCTTCATCGCCAGTGGCTCTTCGCCAAACATGTTGTGAGCACAATCCATGAGGAACATAGTCGGGTGGATGAGGACGCACTCAGTCAGGGCATTCTTTATCATGAGCCACGAGATCCTGATATTTTTGGTGGTTCGCAGCGTTTCTTGGAGTTATCGGTTCCCTCGCCTACCCCGAATGCCAGACAGCTCAACAGTTCGTGTAGGAGAAAGGCACAGAGCGCATCTTCCTTGGAAAGTAGATCAGTTCGCAGACGTATATCGGAGAACACGGCATATGAGCATCACGATTCACAACATGTACATGAGCCTGTTCGTAAGCGGGTACGCCATACCTATGCACGGGAGGAGGAAGGAGGATTGCCCACTGCCAGTATGCAGAGCGCCTTGACGATGATGCACGCGTCGGGGGAGTGGACTGAGCAGCGTGACGTACATGTTAGAGCTCTCCCTGGGGGCCGAAGGTTTACTAGAGCCTGTCGTCATCGAGTCTTGACGGGACTCAGGCCTTGGTTCGAGGTCTTCGAGCACACGCGCGGGGTTCATTGGGATCGCACGATGGTCTGGAATGAAACTGGCTGGCGTTCTTTCCTGGTGGGTACCCTGGCCGCCCTGGAGAGTTGAAGCAGGAGGAGGAGGGGGAGGAGAAGTCTGAGGAGCAGCAACGACGGGAAAATGAACGGGTGGCGAAACGACTGGCCGCGATAAATGATGATGAAACCACTTGGCGTGGGGAAGGGGGTGGATATGGCTTGGAGCTCCGTGGGGATAGCCAGTGTGTTGTGCGCTGGCTTAATGCAAGATATCGCTGTCATAATGAAGTATACCGCCGCACGATCAAGGGTATGCAGAACCGCCTCCACAGAATGAGTGAGGACCATCATCTTGTCACGGCTGAAGTGGGAAGGGATATGTGGAAATGGGTGTATAGGGAGGGCAACGATGAGGCGGACTATGAGACACATCTTGCACGTGAGGGTAAAGTAACTTCTGATGTTCGTTGGAATCATAACACTCTTTATCATATTAGATCGGGTCATTATATTGTTCGTGCACTTAGAGGAGCTTTTGACGGTGGGCGGTGTGAGCGTGGCACCTCGTGTGGCTGGGTTATTGATGTTTATCTTGTTCCCTCTCTTCCTCCTCACCAGCTTCCCCCTGGACTTGTGCAGGGTGGATGGCGCCCTGGAGTTGGCCGCAGAGGTTTCATGATCCCTAGCCATTGCACGATCACACAGGCTGAGTTGGCAGCTGCACATTCTCTTCTCAATGGCATTGCCGAGATGTGTATACACGTACAACTTGGCAGGTGACTGTTTGTGTATAATATCTGCATAGCTCCGCTGTTGTAAGATACATGCTTAGCCCCGCTGTTTCTTGATGTGTGTATATTCCTGTGCAGCTACGCTGTTGTATCATATATGCACAGCTACGCTGACTTGTATATCGCACAGCTCCGCTGTTAGTGCTTAGGTTGCCTGTAGGTAATCCTACCGCTGGCCCTGCCCCCTAAGGGGGCTCGAATCGGGCCCCGCAGACCGCAGACCAGGTTGACGGTTCACCGCCGGCGCCAGTCTAGTTCTCTCAGTTCTAGTGCCTCGTAGAGCTCTGATGGTAGAAGAGCTGGAGGAATTCGGCGACAGGGTGGAGCTAGTTCGCGACATGTCGAAAAGGGACGCGATCATACCTTCGGCGGCCTGGCTCAGGCGATTTTGCAGTTCGAACAATTCGTTTGGGCTACTATTTGCGCAGAGCGAAGCTTGGCATTACAGAAGTTACCTCACAAATTCTTAGTTCATTCCGTCGAAACATTCTCCCGGCGAAGCCAGGGACCGACTTCACGTTGGCAGTGCAAAAAATGCAAATTTCCAGTTTTGTAGAAAATGCCATCAGAAGCTATCTGCTCGCACTTCTTGTTCTCTCAGGCGTCTGCTTGCACTTCTAGTGCCTCGTAGAGCTCTGATGGTAGAAGAGCTTGAGGAATACGGCGACAGGTGGAGCTAGTTGGCGAAATTTCGAAAAGGGACGCGATCATACCTTCCGCGGTCTGGCTCAGCCGATTTTGCAGTTCTAACAATTCGTTTGGGCTGCTATTTGCGCAGAGCGAAGCTTGGCATTACAGAAGTTACTTCACAAATTCTTAGTTCATTCCGTCGAAAAATTCTGCCGAGCGAAGCCAGGGGCCGACTTCACGTTGGCAGTCCAAAAGAGAGCTCTTTGGCATCGATGAGCTAGAGGAATTCCGGCGCGGGGTGGAGCTAGTTGGCCGACCCGATCAAAAGAGACGATATGATAACCTTGGGTCGGTTTTGCTTTGATTTGAAAGATATTTGACAATTCATTTTGAGAACCGGTATTTTTCTCACGTGTAGTGGGTTATGCCGCGTCTGCCAGTTAAATTGTCAGGTCCGTAGCTGCAATATTACTATCAAAAGACTTGCTGGAACCAACTGCTCACGCGTTCACGGTTTTCTGTACTTAACTCGAGATTTCGAGAGCTACAGAGCCAGAAACCGATTCAGAATGATCAGGCGCGTTCGCCTGTTGCATCCAGAGGCCTGAACTCGGTCTGCTACTCGAGCTAGGTCCGTAAAAGTCATTTTCACCAGTGATGAGTGATGCCGGTTTTCTGTACTCAACTCAAGATTCAGAGGAGCTACAGAGCTGGTACGCACATAAACTGATTCAGTATCACCAGGCGCTTGCGTCTGTTGCGTCGAGAGGCCTGAACTCGTTCTGCTAGTCGAGCTAGGTCCACAACACTATTCGTATTTCTCAAGTTCTCTTTAGAGGGGCTGTCGGTATTCTGCACTTAGCTCTAGCTGTAGCACAGCTACAGAGGTGGTACGCACAGAAACCGATACAGAATCATCAAGGGCGTTGGGCTGAAGCATCTAGAGCTCTGAACAATGTCTGCTTCTCGAGCTAGGTCCGCAAAACTATTTGTATGCGATCGATTTTTTAGAGTTTTTTGGCTCTAGCTCAAGCTTGCTTCACGTGTTCCGAGGAGCTGGGCAAGAAAAGAGCTCTACGAGGTCCCCGGCGGTAGCCAGGTTGACGGTTTACCGCCGGCGCCCAGTTGGCAAGAAAAATCTCGACGGACATTTTGAGGAATTTTGGTCGGTTGAAAATTTTGTTCTCGAAATTCAACAATTCGTTAGAACTCTAGTATTTTTTCCCGTGATATTCGATCTTATTCCCGCTCGCCATCTTGATCTCAGCTCGATCGGGTACCTTTTACTGCGAAAAAGCGCACGGGCGGGATCGCCCGTTTCGGGTCATCTTGTCACGCGGTGACGGTTTTCTCGAGATAACTCGAGCTTTAGGACAGCTACAGAGCTGGTAGGCACAGCTAATCCATCCAGAATGATCAGGCGCGTTCGTCTGTTTCATCCAGAGGTCTGAAATCGGTCTGCTAGCCGAGCTAGGTCCGCAAACCTATCAGTATTATCCGAGTCATCTTGACAGACGCTCTCGGTTTTCTGTACTTAACTCGAGCTACAGGACAGCTACAGAGCTGATACGTAGAGAATCTGATTCAGAATCATCAGTGGCCGTTGTCTGTTGAATCCAGAGCTCTGAACTCGGTCTGCTGCCCGATCTAGAATCGCGAAACTATTCGTATTGTTCGAGCCATCTTGAGAGATGCTGTCGGTGTTCTGCACTTAACTCGGGCTGTAGGAGGGTTACAGTGCTGGTAAACACAGGCATCAATTCTGAGACATCAGGCGCGTCCGCCTGTGGAATCCAGAGCTCGGAACTCGGTCTGCTGCTCGAACTAGGTCCGCGAAACTATTTGTATTGTTCGAGTCATCCTGAGAGGTGCTCTCGGTTTTCTGCACTGAACTCGGGCTGCAGGGGGGCTGCAGGGATGGTAATCACAGGAATCGATTCGGAGACATCAGACGCGTCCGCCTGTCGCATTCAGAGGTCTGAACTCGGTCTGATACTCGAGCTTGGTTTGCCAACTATTCGTATTGTTCGAGTCATCTTGAGAGGTGCTGTCGATTTACGCGCGTAACTCGGGCTGTAGGAGAGCTACAGAGCTCGTACAGAAGACAATCCAGAAGCATCGGGGGCGTTCGGCTGTTGCATCGAGAGGTCTGAAATCGCCTGGGCTGAAAATTATTCGTTCTCTGGAATTGTTCTTTCGACTATATATATATATATATATATATATATATATATATATTCAGGAAGCTGTACGAGTCCCCCGGCGGTAACAAAGGTTGACGGTTTACCGCCGGCTCCCAGTTTTTTTCACTTTATGAAAAATTTTGAAGTTCGTTTTCAGAAGTGGGATGTTCATTCCCTGTAATTTGCTATGGAGCACTCGTTCGTTAAATTTTTATGGCTCTAGGTGCTGTATTACTATCAAAACACTTGGAGGAACCGACTTTCTATCGAGATTTAAAAAAGGATTTGCCTGCGTAATCTGATAAGTTTTCGGTGAGCAGGCAGCGAGAGAGGGAGGAGAGTGGGTTATGCCGCGTCTGTCAGTGGAATTCTCCGATCCGTATCTGCAGTATTACTATCACACTTGGAGGAACTGATTTGGTAAGAATCGAAAAATCCGGATTTTTCGAATTTTCTGGCTCTCGCTTCAGAAGCTTCCTTCATGTGTTCCGAGGAGCGCTCTGCAAGAGAAGAGCTCTGCGAGATGCCCGGCGATGACCTGGTTGACGGTTTACCGCCGGTTCCTATTGGCAAGAAAAATCTCAACGGACCTTTTGGTGACTTTCGGTCGGTTAAAAATGTTGTTCTCGATCCACAATTCCTTTCAGCTCTAGTATTTTCTCCCGTGATATTCGATCTTATTCCCGCTCGCCATCTTGATCTCAGCTCGATCGGGTACCTTTTACTGTCAAACAGCACACTGGCGGGATCGGCCGTTTCGAGTCATCTTGTCACGCGCTGTCGGTTTTCTCAAGATACTCGAGCTTCAGGAGAGCTACAGGAAAGCACAGCTAATCGATTCAGAATGATCAGGCGCGTTCGCCTGTTGAACCCAGAGGTCTGAACTCGGTCTGCTAGCCGAGCTAGGTCCCCGCAAACCTATTCGTATTATTCGAGTCATCTTGACAGACGCTCTCGGTTTTCTGTACTTAACTCGAGCTACAGGATCTGATACGTACAGAATCTGATTCAGAATCATCAGTCGCATTTGTCTGTTGAATCCAGAGCTCTGAACTCGGTCTGCTGCCCGATCTAGAATCGCGAAACTATTCGTATTGTTCGAGTCATCTTGAGAGATGCTGTCGGTTCTCTCCACTTAACTCGGGCTGTAGGGGGGCTGCATGGCTGGTAATCACTGGAATCGATTCGGAGACATCAGGCGCGTCCGCCTGTCGAATCCAGAGCTCCGAACTCTGTCTGCTGCCCAAACTAGGTCCGCGAAACTATTAGTATTGTTCGAGTCATCCTGAGAGGTGCTGTCTGTTTCCTGCACTTAGCTCGGGCTGTAGGGGGGGTGCAGGGCTGGTCATCGCAGGCATCGATTCAGAGACATCAGACGCGTATGCAGAGGTCTGAACTCGGTCTGATACTCGAGCTAGGTTTGCCAAACTATTCGTATTGTTCGAGTCATCTTGAGAGGTGCTGTCGATTTACGCACGTAACTCGGGCTGTAGGAGAGCTGCAGAGCTCGTGCAGAAGACAATCCAGAAGCATCGGGGGCGTTCGGCTGTTGCATCCGAGAGGTCTGAAATTGCTTGGGCTGAAACATTTTTTTCTGTGTATTTTTTTCGACATTACATGTTGTCAGGAAGCTCTACGAGTCCCCCGGCGGTAACAAAGGTTGACGGTTTACCGCCGGCGCCCAGTCGATGAGCTAGAGGAATTCCGGCGCGGGATTCAGCTAGTTGGCCGCCCCGGCCAGAAAGGACAAAGTGGTGACTTTTGGGTGGTTTTGCGAAGATTTGAAAGATATACCTCGTAGAGCTCTTCGACATCGATGAGCTAGAGGAATTCCGGCGCGGGGTGGAGCTAGTTGGCGGACCCGATGAAAAGAGACAATGTGGCACATTTGGGTCGGTTTTGCTAAAATTCCAAAGATATTTGACAATTCATTTTGAGAAAGCATAATTTTACGCCGAGCATTGGCATATAAACTTTGTTCTCTGAGCAGCTCAGCTCTCTAGAGCCAGTTTTACCATCGGAAAATTAGGAGCAACCAACATAAAATTGACACGGAAAAATGTGAATTCGATTTTTCTCTAGAAATACCCCGAGAAACTCCCTGCTTCGATCCTGAGCATTCTTACGCGTGCAAGGAGCTCTACGAGGTTCCCGGCGGTGACCAGGTTGACGGTTCACCGCCGGCGCCAGTTTGGCAATTCATTTTGAGAAAGCAGATTTTTCGCACCTGTAAACAATTATGAGGGCCTCTGCGTCTTAATATGAGCTCTGTAGACGCACATCTACTATCAAAACACTTGGCGGAACCAACTTCATATCGACATGAAAAAAACAATTTTGCTTTTTTCGCGAACTGCTTCCAGAAGCTCTCTCTGTCAATGTAAGCACTCTCGCGCGTGAAAGGAGCTCTACGAGGTTTCCGGCGGTGACCAGGTTGACGGTTCACCGCCGGCGCCAGTTTCTAGAGGGCTCTGGGGGGCTCGCCTGGAGCGGTTCTGAAGACCTGCCAGGATCGCTTCCACGCGTGCCTGCACGCGTGCAGACACACGTGGAAAGCGCGCCCGAACCCGCTGCCGGGACGAGCGAGGCGCTGCGAGGATCGTGGAGCGGCGGAGATTGGCTGCTGGCAGGACCACCGTCCGGCTTCCAATCTAAAACCCTCGAGCTCTCAGAAACTCCCCAGGAAATTGTGCGGATTAGGGAATGTTGGAGATCTAGGTTACCTAGGAATCCCTAGGGAATGCTGGGGATCTGGCTCAGATCCCTGGGAATCCCTAGGGAATGCTAAGGATCTGGCTTAGATCCCCAGAAATGCCTAGGGAATGCTAAGGATCTGGCTCAGATCCCCAGGAATGCCTAGGGAATGCTAGGGATCTGGCTCCAATCTGTGGGCATAGAGAATGTTAGGGATCTGGCTCAGATCCCTGGGAATGCCTAGGGCGTGATAGGGATCTGGTTCGGATTTGTTCCCGGATAGCCTCTTGGGCTAGATGGGGCTGTCAGAAGAGAAGCAGGCGGGTGCGCGTGCGCCGCCGCACCCTTCCGCCCACCGCTCCACGTTCCCTTCTTTGGCTCCTCGGGTTCTGCTGCGTGTCCCGGAGCGCCTGTTCCCATACGTTCCCGTAGAACGTCCCCCAGAGGCCTCGCGAAGCTTCCCGGGCAGCGTGCAGTCACGCGTGCAGCGGGCCCCCACGCGGAGTCGCACGCGTGAAAGCGTCGCAGTCAGCGATTCAGACGCGCTTCAGGTGCGCTTTCCAGCGACAGTCGAGCTCCGCTTCGCGCGATTTCCAGCGCCTTCGCGCACGTCTGAGGCATCTGGTCGCATCCCATTCCCGGATAGCCTCTTGGGCTAGATAGGGTTGTCAGAAGAGAAGCCGGCGGATGAGCGTGCGCCGCCGCACCCTTCCGCCCACCGCTCCACGTTCCCTTCTTTGGCCTCTCGGGTTCTGCAGCGTGTCCCGGAGCGTCCGTTCCCATACTTTCCCGTAGAATGTCCCCCAGGGGGCTCGCGAAGCTTCCCAGACAGCGTGCCGTCACGCGTGCAGCGGGCCCCCACGCGGAGATGCACGCGCGAAAGCGTCGCAGTCGGCGATTCAGACGCGCTTCAGGTGCGCTTAACTCGTCGAGCTTCCCTTAGCATGTTATTGCTGGAAGCTTAAGAGTAATTCCGGGGCGCTGGAGAGCTAGTTGGCAAGAAAAATCTCGACGGACCTTAACTCGTAGAGCTTCCCTTAGCTAGTAACTCGTAGAGCTTCCCTTAGCTAGTTGCTGGAAGCTTAAGAGTAATTCCGGCGCGCTGGAGAGCTAGTTGGCAAGAAAAATCTCGACGGACCTTTTGCTGACTTTTGGTCGGTTGAAAATTTTGTTCTCGAAATTCAACTATTCGTTTGAGCTCTAGTATTTTTTCTGACCATATTCGATCTCATTCCCGCTCGCCGTCTTAATCTCAGCTCGATCGGGTAAATATTTCTGCAAAAAACATCGCGGCGGGATCGGCCGTTTCGAGTCATCTTGATACGCGTTGTCGGTATTTTGTACTTAACTCGAGCTGTAGGGCAGCTACAGAGCTCATTCTCACAGAAATCGATTGCGAATCATCAGGCGCGTTCGTCTGTTTCATGTGGAGGTCTGAACTCGGTCTGCTGCCCGAGCTGGGTTCGCGAAACTATTCGTGTTGTTCGAGTCATCTTCAGAGGTGCTGTCAGTTTTCTGCACTTAACTCGGGCTGTAGGGGGGGCTACAGGGCTCGTACTCACAGGAATCGATTCCGAGACATCAGGCGCGTCCGCCTGCCGAATCCAGAGCTCAGAAATCGGTGTGCTGCCCGAGCTAGGTCCGCAAAACTATTCGTATTCGTTGAGAGGTGCTGTCCGTTTTCTGCACTTAACTCGAGCTGGAAGGGGGCTGCAGGGCTGGTAATCACTGGAATCGATTCGGAGACATTAGTCGCGTCCATCTGTCGCATTCAGAGCCCTGAACTCGGCCTGCTGCCCGAGCTAGGTCCGCGAAACTATTCGTATTGTTCGAGTCATCTTCAGAGGTGCTGTCGATTTTCTGCACTTAACTCGGGGTGTAAGGGGGCTGCAGGACTGGTAATCACAGGAATCGATTCGGAGACATCAGGCGCGTCCGCCTGTTGCATTCAGATGTCTGAACTCGGTCTGATACTCGAGCTAGATTCGCGAAACTATTTGTCTTGTTCGAGTGATCTTCAGAGTTGCTGTCGATTTTCGCACGCAATTCGGGCTGCAGGAGAGCTACGGAGCTCGTGCGCACAGAACGATCCAGAAGCATGAGGGGCGTTTGGCTGTTGCATCGAGAGGTCTGAAATCGATTTGGCTGAAAAACTATTCGTTCTCTGCAATTTTTTCGACATTTTATATGCTCAGGAAGCTCTACGAGTCCCCCGGCGGTAAGGAAGGTTGACGGTTTACCGCCGGCGCCCAGTTGTTGCTGGAAGCTTAAGAGTAATTCTGGGGCGCTGGAGAGCTAGTTGGCAAGAATTAACTCGACGGACCTTTTGCTGACTTTTGGTCGGTTGAAAATTTTGTTCTCGAGATTCAACCATTCGTTAGAGCTCTAGTATTTTTTCTGACCATATTCGATCTTATTCCCGCTCGCCATCTTGATATCAGCTCGATCGGGTATCTTTTACTGTCAAAAAGCACTGCGGCGGGATCGGCCGTTTCGGGTCATCTTGACACGCGGTGGCGGTTTTCTGAACATAACTCGAGCTATAGAAGAGCCACAGAGCTGGTGAGCACACCTTTCCGATTCAGAATGATCAGGCGCGTTCGCCTGTTGCATCCAGAGGTCTGAACTCGGTCTGCTAGCCGAGCTAGGTCCACAAACCTATTCGTACTATTCGAACTCGAGCTATATGACAGCTACAGAGCTGATACTTACAGAAACGGATTCAGAATCATGAGTCGCGTTGTATTTTGAATCCAGAGCTCTGAACTCGGTCTGCTGCCCGATGTAGAATCGCGAAACTGTTTGTATTGTTCGAGTCATCTTGAGAGGTGCTGTCGGTTCTCTGTACTTAACTCAGGCTGTAGGGGGATGGTAATCCCAGAAATCGATTCGGAGTCATCAGGCGCGTCCGTTTGTCGAATCCAGAGCTCGGAACTCGGTCTGCTGCCCGAACTAGGTCCGCGAAACTATTCGTATTGTTCGAGTCATCCTCAGAGGTACTGTCGGTTTTCTGCACTTAACTCGGGCTGAAGGGGGGCTGCAGGGCTGGTAATCACAGTCATCGATTCGGAGACATCAGACGCGTCCCACTATTGCATTGAGAGGTCTGAACTCGGTCTGATATTCGAGCTAGGTTTGCCGAACTATTCGTATTGTTCGGGTCATCTTGAGAGGCGCTTTCGATTTACGCACGTAACTCGGGCTGTAGGAGAGCTACAGAGCTCGTGTAGAAGACAATCCAACATCAGGGGCGTTCGGCTGTTGCATCGAAAGGTCTGAAATCGCTTGGGCTCAAAAACTATTCGTTCTCACATTTTGTTCTGCGTTATATATTGTCAGGAAGCTCTACGAGTCCCCCGGCGGTAAGAAAGTTTGACGGTTTACCGCCGGCGCCCAGTTTGGTGACTTTTGGTCGGGTGAAAATTTTGTTCTCGAAATTCAACCATTCGTTTGAGCTCTAGTATTTTTTCCCGTGATATTCGATCTTATTCCCGCTCGCCATCTTGATCTCAGCTTGATCGGGTACCTTTTACTGCCAAAAAAGCACTGCGGCGGGATCGGCCGTTTCGAGTCATCTTGATACGCGCTGTCGGTATATTGGACTTAACTCGAGATACAGGACAGCTACAGAGCTGGCAAGCACAGCTAATCGATTCAGAATCATCAGGCGCGTTCGCCTGTTGCATCCAGAGGTCTGAACTCGGTCTGCTAGCCGAGCTAGGTCCGCAAACCTATTCGTATTATTCGAGTCATCTTTACAGATGTTCTCGGTTTTCTGTACTTAACTCGAGCTATATGACAGCTACAGAGCGGATACTTACAGAAACGAATTCAGAATCACCAGTCGCGTTCGTCTGATGAATCTAGAGCTCTGAACTCGGTCTGCTGCACGATCTAGAATCACGAAACTATTCGTATTCTTCCAGTCATCTTGAGAGGTGCTGTCGGTTTTCTGTACTTAACTCGTGCTGTAGGGGGGGCACAGTGCTGGTAGTCACAGGAATCGATTTGCAGACATGAGGCGCGTCCGCCTATCGAATCCAGAGCTCGAGAATCGGTCTGCTGCCCGAACTAGGTTCGCGAAACTATTCGCATTGTTCGAGTCATCCTGAGAGATGCTGTCGGTTTTCTGCACTTAACTCGGGCTGTAGGGGGCTGCAGGGCTGGTAATCACAGGAATCGATTCGGAGACATCAGGCGCGTCCGCTGTCAAACCCAGAGCTCTGAACTCGGTCTGATACTCAAGCTAGGTTTGCCAAACTATTCGTATTGTTCGAGTTATCTTGAGAGATGCTGTCGATTTACGCACGTAACTCGGGCTGTAGGAGAGCTACAGAGCTCGTGCAGAAGACAATTCGGGAGCATCGGGGGCGTTCCGCTGTTGCATCGAGAGGTCTGAAATCGCTTGGGCTGAAAAAACTATTCGTTCTCTGCATTTTTTCCGACATTATATATTGTCAGGAAGCTCTACGAGTCCCCCGGCGGTAAGGAAGGTTGACGGTTTACCGCCGGCGCCCAGTTCCAGCGACAGTCGAGCTCCGCTTCGCGCGATTTCCAGCGCCTTCGCGCACGTCTGAGGCATCTGGTCGCATCCCAGGCGCACACACCATGCAGAGCTGTCTATAAGACGAGCGCCGGAGCACGCTCGGCGCCGGAGGCAACATACCTCGTAGAGCTTAACTCGTAGAGCTTCTCTTAGCAAGATGTACCTCGTAGAGCTCTTCGGCATGGATGAGCTAGAGGAATTCCGGCGCGGGGTGCAGCTGGTGGCGCTGCAGAAGCGCTTCTGGGGAGCTCCCCAGAGCTCTTCAGGAAGGATTTGTCCCGTTCCAGAAGGTCTCTTTGCTCGCCGGGTTTTGGACGCTACCATGGACGCTGCCAAGTTGGTGACTTCTAGTCGGTTTCTTTGAAAGATATTTAACTATTGATTGTGAGAAAGCAGATTTTTGCGCGTCGCATTGGCATATAAACTCCTCTCTGACAGCAGCTGAGTTCTCTCGATGCATTTCCTAATAAGTACCTCGTAGAGCTCTTCGGCATCGATGAGCTAGAGAAATTCCGGCGCGGGGTGGAGCTAGTTGGACGACCCCATGAAAAGAGACAATGTGACAACTTTGGGTTGGTTTTGCTAAAATTTCAAAGATATTTGATAAGTCATTTTGAGAAAGCATAATTTTACGCCGAGCATTGGCATATAAACTTTGTTCCCTGAGCAGCTCAGCTCTCTAGAGCCAGTTTTATTATCGGAAAATTAGGAGCAATCAACATGAAATTGTTACGGAAAAGTGTGAATTCGATTTTTTTCGGGAAACACCCCGAGAAGCTCCCTGCTTCGATCCTGAGCACTCTTACACTTGCAAGAAGCTCTACGAGGTTCCCGGCGGTGACCAGGTCGACGGTTCACCGCCGGCGCCAGTTCACTTCCAGAAACTGAGCGAATATGAACGTCGAAAATCTAAAATGAAGATTTTCGGAACATCTCTATTTATGACTCTACTTCGATTCTCCGCACTCTTACCTGTGTAAGGAGCTCTACGAGGTTCCCGGCGGTAACCAGGTTGACGGTTTATGTCCAATCCTCTCCGGGTTTTGGACGCTACGAAGTTCGCCAGCCCGGCCCGGGCGGAGAATGTGATGACCTCGGGGCGGTTTACCTCGTGGAGCTCTTCGGCAAGATGAGCTAAGAGGAATTCGGGCGCAGGGTGAAGCTAGTTCGCCGACCCGACCATAAGAGATAATGTGGTAACTGGGGCGTTGTTTTGCATTTTTTGTGCAAAATTTTAAAGTTCGTTTTGAGAGCCGCTATATTTCTCACCTGCCATGGGTTGTGCCGCGTCTGCCAGTTAAATGCTCAGGTCCGTCGCTGCAATATTATTATCAAAAGACTTGAGGGAACCGTCGGCCGTTTCGAACATCTTGGCACGCGCTCACGGTTTTCTCTATTTCTTTTAAGATTTAGAAGAGCTACAGAGCTGCTTCTTTCAGAAAGCGATTTAAACTCATCAGGCGCGTTCGTCTATTCCATCGAGAGGTCTGAAGTCAGTCTGCTACTCGAGCTAGATCTGCGAACCTATTCGATCTGAGAGGTGCTGTCGGTTTCCCTGAACTAAAGGTTTAGAAGCGCTAGAGAGCTGGTACAAATATTCATCGATCCAGTTTTTTTTTTTTTTTTTTTTTTTTTTTTTTTTTTTTTTTTTTTTTTTTTTTTTTTTTTTTTTTTTTTTTTTTTTTTTTTTCCTCCCCCCCCTCTTCCATTTTTTTGTTTTGTTTGTTTTTTTGCTCATGGAGAGCAACTTGGTCTGACACTCGAGCTAGGGCCATTTTTTTTCCTTCTTTCCTACGCTTTGAGAAAGCTTTTTTCGTATGCGCAGCGTCGCTCGAGCAGAGCTCTACGAGGCTCCCGGCGGTTACCTGGTTGACGGTTTACCGCCGGATTTCAGTTTTCAATATTTCGAGAGATTTTGAAATTTGTTTTGGGAACCACTATTTTTGTAACGAGAATGGGTTCTGCCGCGTTCGCCCGTCGAATTTTCAGGCTCGTAGCTGGAATATTACTGTCAAAAAACGTGGAGTAACAATGGACTTCAGAAGTGTATTTTCTGAATGATTGTAGAATCTGTTTCATTTTCTTAGCTCATGTCTGCGAGCCCCCCGGCGGTAACCTGATTGACGGTTTACCGCCGGCTCCCAGTTGGCCCACCCGGCCGGGACGGATGAATTGGTGACTTTTGGTCGGCCCGGAAATACCTTGCAGAGCTCTTCGGCATCGATGAGCTGAAGGAATTCCGGCGCGGGGTGGAGCTAGTTGGTTTACCCGGCCAGAAAAGAAGATGTGGTGACTTGGGTCGGTATTGCTGAGACTTGAAATTCATTTTAAGAAAGCAGATTTTTCGCACCTGTAGACGACTATGAGAGCCTCTGCGTCTTAATATGAGCTCTGTAGGGTCTTTTTTAGTATCAAAACACTTGGCGGAACCAACTTCACGTCGACATAAAAAACATGATTTTTGATTTTTTCGAGATATACTTCGAGAAGCTCTCTCTTTCGATTCTGAGCAATCTTATGCAAGGAGCTCTACGAGGTTCCCGGCGGTGACCAGGTTAACGGTTAACCACCGGCGCCAGTTCGCCAACCCAGCCCGGGCGGATAATGTGATGACCTGGGGGCGGTTTTTGGAATATTTCGAGAGATTTTGAAATTTGTGTTGAAAACAACGATTTTTGTAACGTAAAGTGGGTTCTGCCGCGTTCGCCCGTCGAATTTTCAGGCTCGTAGCTGGAATATTGCTGTCAAAAAACGTGGAGGAACAATGGGCTGTAGGAGCGTATTTTCGGAATGATTATAGAATATGTTTGATTTTCTAAGCTCATGTCTGCTTGAATTTACTCGTCGGGATAAACAGAATTCCGTGATCCTAGAGCTCTGCGAGGCCCCCGGCGGTAACCTGGTTGACGGTTTACCGCCGGCTTCCATTGCTGGAAGCTTAAGAGTAATTCCGGGACGCTGGAGAGCTAGTTGGCAAGAAAATTCTCGACGGACCTTTTGCTGATTTTTGGTCGGTTGAAAATTTTGTTTTCGAAATTCAGCTATTCGTTAGAGCTCTAGTATTTTTTCCTGTGATATTCGATCTTATTCCCGCTCGCGATCTTGATCTCAGCTCGATCGGGTACCTTTTACTGCTGAAAAGCGTCCAGGCGGGATCGGCCGTTTCGAGTCTTCTCGATACGCGCTGTCGGTATATTGGACTTAACTCGAGATACAGGACAGCTACAGAGCTGGTAAGCACACCTTATCGATTCAGAATGATGAGGCGCGTTTGTCTGTTGCGTCCAGAGGTCTCAACTCGGTCTGCTAGCCGAGCTAGGTGCGCAAACCTATTCGTATTATTCCAGTCATCTTAACAGGCGCTCTCGGTTTTTTTGTACTAACTCGAGCTACAGCTACAGAGCGGATACTTACAGAAACCGATTCAGAATCATCAGTCGCGTTTGCCTGCTGAATCTAGAGCTCTGAACTCGGTCTGCTGCCCGATCTAGAATTGCGAAACTAGGTGCTGTCGGTTTTCTGCACTCAACTCAGGCTGTAGGGGGGCTACAGTGCTGGTGGTCACAGGAATCGATTTGAAGACATCAGGCGCGATTCGGAGACATCAGACGCGCCCGCCTGTCGGAGAGGTCTGAACTCGGTCTGATACTCGAGCTGGGTTTGCCAAACTATTCGTTTTGTTCGAGTCATCTTGAGAGATGCTGTCGATTTACGCAAGTAACTCGGGCTGTAGAAGAGCTAGAGAGCTCGTATAGAAGATAATCCAGAAGCATCCGGGGCGTTCGGCTGTTGCTTTGTGAGGTCTGAAATCGCTTGGGCTGAAAAAATATTCGTTCTCTGCAATTCTTTTTCGACATTATGCTCTACAAGTCCCCCTGCGGTAAGACAGGTTGACGGTTTACCGCCGGCGCCCAGTTTCGGCATCGATGAGCTAGAGGAATTCCGGGGCGGGGTGGAGCTAGTTGGTCGACCCGAGCAGAAAGGACAATGTGACAACTTTTCGTTGGTTTTGCTAAGACTGGAAAGATATTTAATCATTCATTTTGATAAACTAGATTTTTTGCACCTGTACCGGCGGTGACCAGGTTCACGGTTCACCGGCGGCCCCAGTCTGGGGTGGCGCTTGCGCAACGAGACCCGTGCGCGCGCGTCTCTGGCTTGGCTATCCGGGTTTTGGACAACAACAGGTGCACACACACACCATGCAGAGCTGTCTATATGACGAGCGCCGGAGCACGCTCGGCGCCGGAGGCAAAATACCTCGTAGAGCTCTTCGGCATCGATGAGCTAGAGAAATTCCAGGGCGGGGTGGAGCTATTTGGTCGACCCGAGCAGAAAGGACAATGTGGCAACTTTTCGTTGGTTTTGCTAAGATTTGAAAGATATTTAACTATTCATTTTGATAAACTAGATTTTTCGCACCTGTAAGCGATTGTGAGGACCTCTGCGTCTTGATATGAGCTCTGTAGGCGCACTTCTACTATCAAAACACTTGGCGGAACGAACTTTATGTCGACATGAAAAATGAAACTTCAATTTTTTGAGAAATACCTCCAGAAGCTCTCTCCTTCCACTCTGAGCACTCTCACGCGTGGAAGGAGCTCTACGAGGTTCCCGGCGGTGACCTGGTTCACGGTTCACCGCCGGCGCCAGTCCGGGTTGGCGCTTGCGCAACGAGACCCGTGCGCGCGTCTCTGGCTTGACTATCCGGGTTTTGGACAACAACAGGTATCAAGATTCTGTCAGCGAGCTCTGGGGGCCCTCGGAAAATTGTAAGGATCTGGTTCACATTTTTTTGAATTCCCAGGGAATGTTGGGGACCTGGCTCAGATCCCGAGGAATCGCTGGGGAATGCTAGGGATCTGGCTCAGATCCCGAGGAATGCCTAGGGAATGTTAGGGATCTTGCTCAGATCCCCGGAATCGCTAGGGAATGCTAGGGATTGTTCAGATCCCCAGGAATGCCTGGGGAATGCTAGGGATCTGGCTCAGATCCCCAGGAATGTCTGGGGAATGCTAAACATCTGGTCGAGATTCCTTGGCAATCCCTAGGGAATGCTGGGATCTTGCTCAGATTCCCAGGAGTGCTTGGGAAATGCTAGGGGTCTGGCTCAGATCACCAGGAATCCCCAGGAAATGCTGGGGATCTGGCTCTGATCCCCAGGAATGCCCAGCAAGAGCTAGGGATCTGGCTCAGATCCCTGGGAATGCTTAGGGAATGCTAGGGATCTGGCTCAGATTCTCAGGAATTCCTAGGGAATGCTAGGGATCTGGCTCAGATCCAGGAATGCCTAGGGAATGCTAGGGATCTGGCTCCGATCCGTAAGACTGCCTAGGGAATGCCTAGGGAATGTTGGGGATCTGGTTTGATTCGTATCGAGATTTTGTCAGGAAGCTCTGGGGGCATTTGGAAAAATTGTAAGGATCTGGTTCAATCTTTTTTTCCCAACCATCCTGTGGTGTTGGGTCCTCGTTTTGAAGAGACGTCGCCCCGCGTTCCTTCCTTCCTTCCCGCTGCCCCCTCCCTCCTCCCATCTTCATCATCATCGTCATCATCCCCATCATCGTCATCGTCATCATCATCTGTCGTCATCATCATTATCACCACCCATGTCGGCACACCCCTCACACGTTTCGTGACCCCATAGGGAGCTCCACCGAAGGTCCCAGTGCGTGTGCCCGCATGCGTCCCGCACACTCATTTCGGCACACCCCTCACACGTTCGTGGCCCCATAGGGAGCTCCACCGAAGGTCCCAGTGGGTGTGCCCGCATGCGTCCCGCACACCCATTTCGGCACACCCCTCACACGTTTCGTGGCCCCATAGGGAGCTCCACCGAAGGTCCCCAGTGGGTGTGCCCGCATGCGTCCCGCACACCCATTTCGGCACACCCCTCACACGTTTCGTGGCCCCATAGGGAGCTCCACCGAAGGTCCCAGTGGGTGTGCCCGCATGCGTCCCGCACACCCATTTCGGCACACCCCTCACACGTTTCGTGGCCCCATAGGGAGCTCCACCGAAGGTCCCAGTGGGTGTGCCCGCATGCGTCCCGCACACCCATTTCGGCACACCCCTCACACGTTTCGTGGCCCCATAGGGAGCTCCACCGAAGGTCCCAGTGGGTGTGCCCGCATGCGTCCCGCACACCCATTTCGGCACACCCCTCACACGTTTCGTGGCCCCATAGGGAGCTCCACCGAAGGTCCCAGTGGGTGTGCCCGCATGCGTCCCGCACACCCATTTCGGCACACCCCTCACACGTTTCGTGGCCCCATAGGGAGCTCCACCGAAGGTCCCAGTGGGTGTGCCCGCATGCGTCCCGCACACCCATTTCGGCAGTGGCCCCATAGGGAGCTCCACCGAAGGTGGGTGTGCCCGCATGCGTCCCGCACACATTTCGGCAGTTTCGTGGCCCCCTCCACCGAAGGTCCCACGGGTGTGCCCGGGATGCCACCCGCACACACATGTCGTCCCACCCCTCACACGTTTCGTGGCCCCATAGGGAGCTCCACCGAAGGTCTCAGTGGGTGTGCCCGCATGCGTCCCGCACACCCATTCCGGCACATCCCTCACACGTTTCGTGGCCCCATAGGGAGCTCCACCGAAGGTCCCCGTGGCGCAGTCCACATGCGTCTCCTTTGCCCAGTACAGCGTTACGTGGCCCCATATGGAGCCCCACCGCAGGTCCCAGCCAGCCAGCTAGCTCTCTTTGCTCCGCGCAGCGGGCGACCCGCGCGCGTCGCTGGGACTCCTCCGGGGCGACCTGCGCGCGTCGCGGGGGCTCCGTGCTGCGTTCCGCCCAGCGCCTCGCTCGCCCGTCGTCGCTCTGCCCAGCGGCAAGAGCCTTGCCCGCTATCAGCCAGCCAGCTAGCTCTCTTCGCTCCGCGCAGTGGACGACCCGCGCGCGTCGCTGGGACCCCTCCGGGGTGACCTGCGCGCGTCGCGGGGGCTCCGCGCTGCGCTGCTCCCGCAGCCTTGGACTTTTGAGTGCGCGGGCAAAGAGGGAGTAAAGGAAGGGGAGGAAGCGGGCGCGATCCTCGCGGGGGGGCGCGCCGACATTGGCGTCGCGGCGCGCGGGCGATGCCGTCGGGGAGTCCCGGGGAAGCTCCTTGCGGCGGCCACGCCCAGCGTCACGAGTATTCAGAGGCAGTCGTTGTCAAACTATTGGCATTCATACACATTTGCACCACGCTTTGTCATATTCGCATTCATGCACGTAGACTCGCTCGCACGCAGATCATTCACAGTCAGACGCACGCGCGCAGATTCACCCGCGCTCAGTCTCCCTACGTACTCAGATCAATCGTTTTCGTTCACTTTGTGTACCACGCCACTCATGTCGGCACGCCCCTAGCACGGTTCGTTGCCTCATAGGGATCGCCACCGAAAAAATGAATCACTATTGCGGTACTCGCACCTGCATATGGTTGGGTCCCTCGTCAGGCTAATTTGAATTCCTAGGGAATGTTCAGGATCTGGCTCAGATCCCCTGGAATCGCTAGATAATGCTAGAGATCTGGCTCGGATCCCCCAGGAATGCTAGGGAATGCTCAGAATGCCTCGGTAATGCTAGGGATATGGCTCAGATCACCAGGAATCCCTAGGGAATGCTAAGGATCTGGCTCAGATCACCAGGAATGCCTAGGGAAGCTCAGATCCCCAGAAATCCTTAGGGAATGCTAGGGATCTGGTTGAGATCCCCAGGAATGCATTGGCAATGCTAGGGATCTGGCTTAGATCCCCAGGAATGCCTTGGGAATGTTAGGGATCTGGCTTAGATCCCCAGGAATGCCTTGGGAATGTTAGGGATCTGGCTTAGATCACCAGGAATCCCGAGGGAATGCTGGGAATCTGGCTCAGATCCCAAGGGATGCTTAGCGAATGCTAGGGATCTGGCTCAGACCCCGAGGAATACGTAGGGAATGCTAGGGATCTGGCTGAGATCCACAGGGATGCTTGGGGAATGTTAAAAATCTGGCTCAAATCCTTGGGAATCCCCAGGGAATGCTAAGGATCTGGCTCAGATCCCCAGGAATAACTCGTAGAGCTTCCCTTTGCTAGTTGCTGGAAGCTTAAGAGTCTTTCTGGGGCGCTGGAGAGCTTGTTGTCAAGAAAAATCTCGATAGACCTGTTGGTCACTTTTGGTCGGTTGAAAATTTTGTTCTTGAAAATTCAACCATTCGTTGGAGCTCTAGAATTTTTTCCCGTGATATTCGATCTTGATCCCGCTCGCCGTCTTGATCTCAGCTTGACGGGTACCTTTTACTGCCAAAAGCACACCGGCGGGATCGGCCGTTTCGAGTCATCTTGATACGCGCTGTGGGTAGTTCGCACTTAATCGAGCTGTAGGGCAGCTACAGAGCTCACACTTACAGAAACGGATTCAGAAGGATGAGGCGCGTTTGTCTGTTGAATCCAGAGGTCTGAACTTGGTCTACTGCTCGAAGTAGGTCCGCGAAGTTATTCGTATTGTTCGAGTCATCTTGAGAGGCGCTGTCGGTTTTCTGCACTTACTTCGGGCTGTAGGGCGGCTACAGGGCAGGTAATCACAGAAACTGATTCGGAGAGATCAGACGCATCCGCCTGTCGCAAACGGTCTGCTACTCGAGTCAGGTCTGCAAAACTATTCGTATTGCTCGAGTCATCTCAACAGGGACTGTCGGTTCTCTGTACTTAACTCGACCTCTAGGCTAGCTACAGAGCTGTTATACACAGAAACCAATGCGAATAACCAGTCGCGTTCGTCTGTTGCATCCAGAGGTCTGAACTCGATCTGCTACTTGAGCTAGGTTCGCGAAGCTATTCGTGTTCGAGTCATCTTGAGAGGTGCTCTTTGTTTTTGCACGGAACGCGGCCTGTAGGAGAGCTACAGAGCTGATGCGCACAGAAACTGATTCGGAATCATCATGCGCGCTCGCTCGGGCGAAACAACTATTCGTTCTCTGCTAATTCTTTGCACGTAATATATGGCCAGGAAACTCTACGAGTCCCCCGGCGGTAAATAAGGTTGACGGCTTACCGCCGGCGCCCAGTACCTAGCGAATGCTAGGAATCTGGCTCAGATCCCCAGGAATGCCAAGGGAATGCTAGGTATCTGGCTCCATCCGTAGGAATGCCTAGGGAGTGTTAGGGATCTGGCTCAGATCCGTAGGAATGCCTAGGGAATGTTAGGGATCTGGTTTGATCCGTATCGAGATTTTGTCAGGGAGCCCTGGGAGCCCTTGAACACATTGTAAGGATCTGGTTCAGATCTTGTTGGAATTCCTATGGAATTGTTGGGATCTGGGTCAAATCCTTAGGAATCGCTAGGGAATGCTAGGGATCTGGCTCAGATCCCCAGGAATGCCTAAGGAATGTTAGGGATCTGGCTCAAAGCCCCTGGAATGCTTGGAGAATGCTAGGGATCTGGCTCAGATCCTTAGGAATCCCGAAGGAATGCCAAGGATCTGGCTCAGATCCCCAGGAATGCCTGGGGGGGGGAATGCTAGGAATCTGGTTCAGATCCCCAGGAATGCTTGGGGAATGCTAAAAATCTGGTTCAGATCCGTAAGAATCTCTAGGGAATGCTAGGGATCTGGCTCAGATCCACAGGAATGTTTGGGGAATGCTAGGGATCCGGTTCAGATCCCCAGGAATCCCTCGGGAATGCTAAGGATCTGGCTCAGATCACCAGGAATCCTTAGGGAATGCTAAGGATCTGGATCAGATCCGTAGGAATGCCTAAGGAATGTTCAGGATTTGGCTCAGATCCGTAGGAATGCCTACGGAATTTTAGAGATTTGGCTCAGATCCGTAGGAATGCCTAGGGAATGTTGAGGATTTTTGCTCAGATCCGTAGGAATGCCTAGGGCATGTTAGGGATCTGGCTTAGATCCCTGGGAATGCCTAGGGAATGTTAAGGATATGGCTCAGATCCGTAGGAAGGCCTAGGGAGTGTTAGGGAGTTTGGCTCAGATCCGTAGTAGGGAATGTTAAGGATGTTGGCTCAGATTTCTAGGAATGCCTAGGGAATGTTAGGGATGTTGGCTCAGATTTTTAGGAATGCCGAGGGAATGGTATGGAGCTGGCTCATATCCGTAGGAATTCTTACCGACTCAGATCATCAATTCGAATTTCTAGGAAATGCTAAGGATCTGGCTCAGATCCATAGGAGTGCCTGGGGAATGCTAGGGATCTGGCTCAGATCCCTAGGAATCCTTAGGGGACGCCAGGGATCTGGCTCAGATCCTTTTGGGATCCCTAGGGGATGCCAGGGATCTGGCTCCGATCCCTTGGAAACATTCGGGGATGCCAGGGATGTGGCTCAGATTCCTTGGAATCCCCAGGGAGTGCTAGGAATCTGGCTCAGATCCCGTGGAATCCTTAGGGGGTGCCAGGGATCTGGCTCAGACCCCTTGGAATCCCTAGGGGGTGCTAGGAATCTGGCTCAGATCCGTATGAAGTCTCACAGAATCCTAAGGGTCTTGCTCAGATCCATAGGAGTTCAAAGGGAATGCTAGCATCTGGTTCATACTGTTGGAAATCCCCAGGGAATGCTAGGGATCTGGTTGCGGGGAATTCGTTCGGAATCCTCAGGATCTGGCTCAGATCCCTAGGAGTATACAGGGAACGCTAGTAGCTGCTAGCATCTGGCCCAGATCCTTTGGATTTCAGAGGGAATGCTAAGGATTTGGTTCAGATCCATAGGATCCCATCGGGAAGGCTAGGATCTGGTTCAAACCCATCGGAATCCTTAGGATCTGGTTCAGATCCCTAGGCATTCCTTCGGATGCTAGGGATCTGGTTCAGATCCGTTGGAATTCCGGGGGAATGCTAGGGATCTGGTTCAGATCCTTAGGAATCCCTACTGTAATGCTAGGGGTCTGGTTTTGATTTTTAGGAATGCCGAGGGAATGCTACGGATTTTCAGATCCGTGAGAATTCCTACTGGCTCAGATCCATTGGAATCCGTAGGGAATGCCAGGGATCTGGCTCAAATCCATAGGAATGCTTAGGGAATGCGATGGATCTGGCTCAGATCCGTAGGAATCCCTAGGGAATGTTAGGGATCTGGCTCAGATCCTTAGGAATGCCGAGGGAATGCTAAGGATATGGCCCGGCATCCTGAGCGGGATCCTTAGCATTCCACTGGGATTCCTAAGGGTCTGATCCAGATCCCCACCATTCCCTCCGGATTCCCAAGGATCTGAGCCAGATTCCTAGCATTCCCTAGGGATTCCCAAGGATCTGAGCCAGATCCTTAGCATTCCGTAAGGATTCCCAGGGATCTGAGCCAGATCCCTAGCATTCCCTAGGGGTTCCCAGGGATCTGATGCCGATCCCTAGCATTCCCTCTGGATTCCTAATGATCTGAACCAGATCCCTAGCATTCCCTCGGGATTCCCAAGGATCTGAGCCAGTTCCCTAGCATTCCTTTGGGATCCCCAAGGATCTGAGGCAGATATTTAGCATTCCCTAGGGATTCCCAAGGATCTGCGACAGATCCCTAGCATTCCCTATGGATTCCCAAGGATCCGCGGCAGATCCTTAGCATTCCCTAAGGATTCCAAGGTCTGAGCCAGTCCCTAGGAATTCCCAGGGATCTGAGCCAGATTTTTAGCATTCCCTAGGGATTCCCAGGGATCTGAGCCAGATCCTTAGCATTCCCTTGTGATTCCTAGGGATCTGCGGCAGATCCCGAGCACGTAGGGATTCCCAGGGATCTGAGCCAGTTCCCTTGCATTCCCTAGTGATTCCTAAGCATTTGAACCAGATCCCTAGCATTCCTAAGGATTCCCTGGGATCTGAGCCAGATCCCTAGCATTCCCTGGGGCTTCCCAGGGATCTGAGCCAGATCCCTAGCGTTCCCGGGGGATTCCCAGGGATCTGAGCCAGATCCCTAGCATTCCCTGGCGATCCCTAGGGATCTGAGCCAGATCCCTAGTATTCCCTAGGGATTCCTTGTCCCCAGGGCTTCCAGGGCTTCAAACCAGATCCCTGATTTGGCCCGCTCCCATTTTTAGCCCCAGAAAGGTCAGATCCCTGATTTGGACCGCTCCCATTTTTAGCACTGGGCGCCGGCGGTAAACCGTCAACCTTTCTTACAGCCGGGGGACTCGTAGAGCTTCCTTGCCATATATTATGTCCAAAGAATTGGCAGGGAACGAATAGTTTTTTCGCCTCCGCTGATAGCAGACTCGAATACAAGACTGAGTTCAGAGCTCTAGATGCAACAGACGAGCGCGCCTGATGATGCTCAATCTATTGATGTGCGTACGAGCTCTGTGGCCCTGTGCGTACGAGCTCTATTGATGTGCATTCGAGTTAAGTACAGAAGCCGACAGCATCTGTCAAGACAATTCGAATAATACGAATAGGTTCACGGACCTAGCTCGAGTAGCAGACCGAGCTCAGACCTCCAGATGCCATAGATGAACGCGTCTGATGATTTCGAATGGGTTTTGTAAGTATCAGTTCTGTAGCTGTCCTGCTCGAATTAAGTCCAGAAGGCCGACAGCACTGTCAAGATAACTCAAATACTACGCATAGGTTCGTGGACATAGCTCGAGTAGCAGACCGAGTTCAGACCTCTAGATGCAACAGATGAACGCGCCTGATGATTCTGAATCGGCTTCTCTGAGTATCAGCTCTGTAGCTGTCCTAAAGCTCGAGTTAATTACAGAAAACCGACAGCACCTGTCAGGATGACTCGAATAATACGAATAGTTTCGCGGACCTAGCTCGGGTAGCAGACCGAGTTCAGACCTCTAGATGCAACAGACGAACGCGCCTGATGATTCTACGAGGGTTTCTGCTAATATCAGCTCTGTAGCTGTCCTATAGCTCGAGTTATGTTCAGAAAACCGCCACCGCGTGTCAAGATGACCCGAAAGGGCCGATCCCGCCGCAGTGCTTTTTGGCAGTAGTATCTACCCAATCGAGCTGAGATCAAGACGGCGAGCGGGAATGAGATCGAATATCACGGGAAAAAGTATTAGAGCTCAAACGAATTGAGGAATTTGAGAACATAATTTTCAACCGACCAAAAGTCAGAAAAAAGTCCGTCGAGATTTTTCTGGTTAACTAGCTCTCCAGCGCCCCCGGAATTACTCTTAAGCTTCCAGCAACTAGCTAAGGGAAGCTCCTACGACTTACTTAGATGACTGGTTTGCGGTCGCTTCCCTCTTCTGGCCGTTAGAAGACCGGTTCTCCGTTTCGGCCGTTTACCCCTTGCATGCAAATGCTCGGCGTAAAATCTGCTTTCTCAAAATAAATGGTCAACTGGCGCCGGCGGTAAACCGTCAACCTGGTCACCGCCGGGAACCTCGTAGAGCTCCTCGCACGCACTAGAGAGCTCAGAATCAAAGGAGTAAGCGTCACAGAAGATTTTCTTAAAATCTTGATGTTTGTATTTTTC
The DNA here is from genome assembly GCA_963575745.1 of Prorocentrum cordatum. Taxonomy (NCBI): domain Eukaryota; class Dinophyceae; order Prorocentrales; family Prorocentraceae; genus Prorocentrum; species Prorocentrum cordatum. The sequence goes on from CAUYUJ010019501.1 coordinate 78,826, forward strand.
GATGTCAATGCGAGGTCGGTTCCCAGAAGTGAACCCATAGTAAAACGTCCTCGGGAGAGCTGAGCTGTTTTGAGAACAAAGCTGATATGTGTATGCTTAGCGCAAAAAAAAACGGTTTCTTAGAATGAATTGTCAAATATCTTTCAAATCTTAGCAAAACCGACCCAAAGTCGTCACATCTTCTTTTCTGGTCAGGTCGACCAACTAGCTCCACACCGCGCGGAATTCTTCTAGCTCATCGATAACGAAGAGCTCTACGAGGCAATGGGAAGCGGCGGTAAACCGTCAACCAGGTTACCGCCGGGCACCTCGTAGAGCTGTTTTCTTGCACAGCGCTCCCCGGAACACATGAAGGAAGCTTCTGAAGCGAGAGCCGAAAAATTCGAAACATCACGATTTTTCGGTTTTTATCCAAAGTCGGTTGCTCCAAGTGTTTTGATAGTAATACTGCACCTACGGGCCAGAGAATTTGACGGGCAGACGAGCCATAACGCACTACAGGTGCGAACAATCTGATTTCTCAAAATGAATTGGCCAATATCTTTCAAATCTTAGCAAAACCGACCAAAAGCTGTCACATTGTCTCTTTTGGTCGGGTCGGTCAACTGGAACCGGCGGTAAACCGTCAACCTGGTTGCCGCCGGGGACCTCGTAGAGCTCTTTGCTCGCACGGCGCTCCTCGGAACTCATGAAGGAAGCTTCCGGAGCGAGGCGCCAAAGACTCGAATAATCACGTTTTTCTGTTTTTATCCAACGTCGGTTGCTCCAAGTGTTTTGATAGTAATACTGTACCTACGGGCTTGAGAATTCCACAGACGCAGGCGTCATAACCCACTACAGGTGCGAAGAATTTGCTTTCTCAAAATAAATGGTTGAAATCTTAGCAAAGCGCACCCAAAGGCGTCGCATCTTTTTTTCTGGTCGGGTCGACCAACTAGCTCCACCCCGCGCCGGAACTGGCGCCGGCGGTAAACCGTCAACCTGGTCACCGCCGGGAACCTCGTAGAGCTCCTCTCACGCACTAGAGTGCTCAGAATCGAAGCAGAGAGCTTTGTAGAATATTTTTCTTAAAATCTTGATTTTTGTATTTTTCGATGTCAATACCAGGTCGGTTCCCGGAGGTGAACCCATTGTAAAACTCCCCTAGAGAAGCTGAGCTACTCTGAGAACAAAGCTTATATACGTATGCTTGGCGCAAAAATCTGGTTTCTCAAAATGAATTGTCAAATATCTTTCAAATCTTAGCAAAACCGACCAAAAGCTGTCACATTTTCCACCCGGGCCGGGTCGGCCAACTAGCTCCACCCCGCGCCGGAATTCCTTTAGCTCATCGATGCCGAAGAGCTCTACGAGGTATTAGGAGCCGGACGGTGGTGGTGCCCCCAGCAGCCCACCTCCGCCGCTCCACGACCCTCGCAGCAACTCGCCGGTGCCGGCAGCTGGTCCGGGAGCGGTTCCGGCACGCGTCCACGCGTGCCTGCACGCGTGCAGGCACGCTTGGAAGCGTGCCTGGTAGCGCTTGAGAAGCGCTTCAGAGTAGTGCTCTCTTCGCTCTCCGGGTTTTGGACGCTACCAAGTACCTTCCATCATGAACGCGGCACAAAGTCGTGTAATGGCCACTATGCACTGACCGCCCATTGTGATAAACCACACCGACCAACTGCATCTGTGAAAGCCCTGGCTGCCTGAGTTGCTCTTCCACCCACACGGCCTCCCGCGCCTCGGAGCGCCTCCTCAGTTGAACCACCAAAACCTGCGGCGCACGAGTGAGTCTGCTCTGTCTCACGTGCTTAACCTGGTCGCGCTCGTCCTGGCAACACCACGGGCAGAACCTCTCGACATCTTCAGGCGCACAGTAGTCGCAGTACAACTTCTGCAGCATCGAAGGCCCACCTGGCCGTCCATGAAAACGCAGCTTCAGTACGTCATCAGCCTCATACGACACAGTCTGGTAATTGCACACGTCGCACTTCTCCCGCTTTTCGACAACGAACCCGAAAATCTGATCAACGCAGGTCACCCGCAGAGTCACCGCGCGGATGCTATCGGGGTCCCGCTGCGCAAACCGACCTGCCAACATCTCTCCTGTGCGCGCAGCCGACTTCAACTGGCCCCAATATGCAAACACATCCTGCTGCCGCCACGGGTCGTTGAACTCGCTCGGCCGCCCCATCACATCGTCGTCGCAGTCAACGCTTGTTCGCCGTAGCACACTCACGGGTCCCTGCTGCCAGCGTCGCGAACATAACTGCGTGCGTCTCCCACATCCCTCAGACGGAACAACGCCCAGTGCCCCGATCCTCGCAATGTTCCTCTGAATGCCATCGGAGCCATTCGAAGACGGCAGGCGTTCGCAACGTCAGCTGCGTCACGCTGACCACGTAGCAGGCGTTCCATGGCCGCGGCATCCCTCGGACGGGCACGCACCGCACGCTGTCCCACGAAGCCGCGCGAATGCCACCCACGTTTGGGACATCCATGTCTGCTGAGCGCAGTGGCGCCTCGGGCGGGCGGGGGCTCGGTGGCGGCGGAACCGGGCGACCCAATGCAAATAAACACTGGGGCCCGAACGCTGCGAAGATCGCTTGCCCCCGACGGCGCTGTCGGCGACCAGCTGCCCGCTGGTGCGTCCTCAAGTACGCGTCTCGATCGCGTTCTTGCGCCTGCTGCCTGGCCAGCGCCGCGGCCTCTCGCCCACGCTGTAACCGACTCTGAACCTCTGCACCCTCCAGCCTCTGTGACTGATCGCGCTTCGCCTGCAAAACGACTCGCGCGCGCTGTGCCAGGGCCCTCATCTTCTGCTCCCGCGATCCGAAGCACGCGTGACCTCGCACATACCCGAACAGCCCATAGTGAGCGGACATGTGGAATTCCGAACCCTCGAAGAACACCTTCCCCTTCCCTACCAAGTGCACCTCAGACCAGAGATCCGCTCCGAAGAGAACCCAGTCCCTCTTCTGGCCGACAGCCCCCCTCTCGCCGAGTCCCGAATATAACCTTGTTACCGGGGCAGCCCCACGATCGACCCTCATACCATGCGTCCCTCAGACGGAACTGCTCCACGGCTGCCTGCACCTGCGAATCCGTGCTGTTCATGTCTCCGACGACGAGCAGCCGGTGGCCATCGTTCCCGCACTTCGCAACAATCTTACCAAGAATCGCACGACGTCGTTCCCATGACGCGTCCGTAGGCAGGTGCACCGCCGCCGCGTACACGTACCCATCGCTGCCCACGACGCTGTCTCCAGGCACCTGGAGGCGACGCATCACGCACGGATCCTGCCCTGGCAAGGACACAGATTCCGCCCGCAGACCGTGCCTGACGTACAGATGCACGTGCCCCCTGGACTCCTGCGCCTGCGCAACGCCCGCCAATTGAAACTCCCCTGACAGCTCCTCGTGCGCGTCCCCGCCCTCGCACTCCTGCAACGCAACTGCGTCACACCCGCGCGCCTGCCTCCAACGAAGCACCTCGCCAGGAACCGCAGCGCGCTGATCCCGCGCGGTCCAGGATTGCGGCGCCACGGCAGCGCGATGCCCACCAGCAATATTCCATGTCGCAAGCGAAAACGTCGACGCGCCCTCCAGGCCCTCTCCCTCGCCCGCCTCGCCCGCGCCCCTCCCCACGACGCCCGCCATCGCATGGCCCGCGCCCGCAGCACTTGGACCAGACTCATCCGCGCGCGGCACGACGCCGAAAAGATCCAGAGCGTCGCGGCACTCCTGGTCCGACTGCAACAGCTCCATGACATCCCGCGCACCCCGCGCGCCCACCCCCGCCCGGAAAGACGCGAATGCGCCCCGCAACGCCCGACGCACGTCTGGCACGAACGACTCCGCCGACGCATCCAGCACCCCGCTCCCAGCCCCGCGACCAACGTGGCCCAACAGGAGCCCGAGTGCGCCGGCGATCCTCTGCGATGGCACACGAACGTGCGGCGCGTCCCCAAACTCCACCACTGGCGGCGGGCGCCGTCCATCACTGGCGTGCATCGGTCGCAGCAACGCGTCGATATTCCGAGCAATTCGCCTTGGTACCGCCTCCCTGCGACCCCGATCGTACACGCACACGGGCAGAGACTCGGCACGCCCGAGCGCCTCCCCCCCCCGACCACCTTTGACACGCACGAAGGTCCAATCCTGCGGAACGCCAGACCCGCTCAGAGCGTCCACGGCGACAACCATCAGCAACTCCTTGTCGCTGACGCTGCTCGAATCCCAAACGCTTGTCCAATTGTGCGCCACCCGAGCGAAATTCTCTGGGTTCTCCTCCGCGCCAACTTGCTCGCCCACCTTTGCCGATGCCACAGTCATCGGCAAGTCTAACCCTTGGCACAACTGTCTCGCCACCTTCAGGAAGAACTCCAGCGCCTGCCCCTCCAGTCTGCCCTCCGCCAGCGCGCTCTCCGACCGCGCGTTCACGACCCACTTGTCCATCCGCAGCGCGCAGCCACCACGAACGTCCCCGAACGCATCCTTCATGCGCCTGGCCGCCATGTCCAAACTCCCATGCAGTTTCGGCGGCACCAGCTCACCCATGGCCTCTTTCACAGCGCTCATGCGCAGCGGGCCCATGCTCGGCTCCACGACATCGAACACCCGACCATCCCACCGCCCGCACGCCGCCCACCGATCCGCGATCATGTCAGCGACACGAACCCGCAAGGCCACCCCGTCGTCCGGGTGCTCCTGCGACAGCCGCGCAGCGGCAGCCCTCAAACGCTCCCTCAGCTCTTCCAACGTGTCCACATCGCAAAACCCCCCTGCATTCCCACCCACCAAGTCCCGCACGGCCTCACGTTCCTCTGGCGTCACACAGCGCACCCTTTTGCGGTCCAGGAGCCTGTCTGCCACGGCGGTCAGCAACCGCCGTGCGACATCATCATCCCCCGCCTCGGCATCGACGGCCTCAGCCAGCGCGGACACGCACGGCGCGCCGTCCTCACCCCAGAGCCAAGTGTCATCATCCACCACTCTGTTCAAACCTCGGAGCCTCTATGCCTGCGCCGCACGGACACTCCCGAGACGTCCCAACAACTTTGCCGCCGCACTCTTCTCGTCTGCGGTCCACAGATCAGCCTCGCAGTATCCGTACTTCCGCAACGTTGAAGACGCGCGAGCCTCCAGCCGCAGCTTGAACCGGCGGCGCTCCCGGAACGCCGTCGTGTGCCTGGCCCGCATGAAATCGGCGTACTCTGGCAAGCCCTCCTCGAACACCAAGTCCCACGGATGCCTTGCGCGAGTCGTCGCGACGAAACCGATCCCAGCGACGGCCGCGGTCTTCGCCGACATGTGCACGCGGACCTTCGCCAACGCCATCCCCTGCGCCTTCCAGTGCGTCAAAGCCCATGCCAGCTGCAGCGGGTAATTCTCGCGCGAGACGCTATCCTCCGTCGTGGACGACACCTTCTGCCTCCAGATGGGCACCCAGTTCTTGCGCACTGGATCGTTCTTGAAGAAAGACCGCGGCTCAGCATGCTCGTCCTGTCCCAGGTCGGCGTCGTCGAATTCGACGAAAACACAAATCGGCGCCTGCAGATCCGGGCGAGCACTGTTGTGCGGATCTGCCCCCTGAGGCCACATGTACCCGCGCAGCGTGCCCATCGCCCCGTTCATCAAACCCGCCTCGACCCACAAGTTCTGCGTCAACAGAACGCGCGCCCCTTCGCACACGTGGAGCTCGTTCTCTATCCCTCGGAAATCGTCGGCCGCTATCTGGTCAGGCCGAGATTTACCTTTCTCCTTCCAATCATGATAGGCTCGCAGAGACGCGATGGGCTTACCACTTGCACCCGCAACTTGATACAGCCTCTCCACATTCACCCTGTCCGCACCACAATCTCCCGAAGCCCGATCTATCCTCCCATCCATCAGCAGCGGCGCCGTCTCGAAGGCTGCCAACTCCTCCCTGCCCTCCTTCGTCATCTGCAGCACCGACCTGTTCCTCCGCCTCAACCACGCGTGATCGGACTGATCCCACGTGCACTGCGCCATACCTTTCGTCACGTCCAGAAAACGTTCGGCGTCGCGCCTGTACTCCGCCTGCCGCTCGGCGGACAGACCCTCCTTCTTCCCAGTCCATCTGTGCACGTGCCGCAGCACGGCGACGTCCTGGAACGTGTTGCGCACAAACTGCCCCGTGGCCACTAACTTCTCCGTGCTCCACGCATCATCTGGGGCACGCTCAGCCCCCCTCGCCCTATTTTTCCCATGGCCCTCATACTTCCCCGTGCGGCACAGCGGATCGTCCCCGATGGGCGGCGCCTGCTGCGGATCCCCTGCCAGCACAGCATCCTTCCCGCCGAGATACACTGCCTCGTCCGCCTCCTTCTGCCTCCCCTGTCCCCCTTTTCCACCGCCGCCTCCGCGTGCAGCAAGCTTCGCACCCGTGCCCAGAGTGTCTTGCACCTTGTACTCGATCTTCCCCAACATCTGCCCGCCCGATCATACTCATCTCATCCAACACAAACAGCTTCGCCTGCTGCAACCGAGTCCGCGTCCGTAAGAAGCGTTCACCGCTCTTTTGCTTCCAAGGCCCACAGTACCCAACTGGAACGCCGAACGCCCTGTGCAGAGTGGTCGCCCCATACTTCAGCTGGAACGAGGCGCACCCCGTCGGAGCAGCAAGCAAGCAGCAATTCCGAACCTCCTCATCAATCTCCGCCTCAGGACGCCTTCCCTCGCGCATCCCACCCTGGGGCCCAGGCGCCCGATCCATTCTGGTCCGCGGAGCCGTCTGACGCGCCCTCTGTCGCCTCGCCGCCACAAAACTACGCACCGTGCGCGACTTCCCCGTGCCTGCAACACCCGTGACCATGAGGCGGAGCGGGTCCTTCTCGGAATGACGCGCATCCATAACGATGTCGTGGGCAAACTTCTGCCAGGGATCCAAGTCTTCGCGCAAAACGACCTCTGCCCCGTCGCCCACGTTGGCCTTGCCGTACCAGGCATCGCGGAGCCCCTCGAGGCGCTGCTTCTCCCCCGTCGACAACTTGCGAGCTTTATCCAGCCAGTTGTAATCCTTCGGGTTCACACGCACCCTCCCGCGAGCGTCTTCCCGCGCCACATCCCCGATACGCACGTCTGCCGCCTGCACCGCGGGGCCCGCCTCGCTGCCGCGCTCGTCTGCTGGGCGGAGCTCCCACTCGGACACCTCCCCCCCAACCGCACCACCCTCCGCACCCTCCCCCGGCCGGGGGTCGCGCAGCACAGCATCCGGAGACTCCTCGTTGGGATCGTCGTCGGCGTTATGAACGAGTCTGTCGACCAGCTCCTCCACGTCCTCCCCCGACTCCGCCGCATCGCTCTCTCTGCCACCGTCACCCTCTCTCGAGCCGACGTCAGAATCCTGCCCCACCCCATCGCCCGCGGCAACGCACCCCCCTGGCGTCGCGCCCCTGCTGCCGCGCCTGGTGCCGACGAACCATCTCGCGCCGCGTCCGCCTCAGCAGCTCGCGGTTGTTACGAACCCCACCACCCTCCAAGATGGCGCCTAGCACCTCCTTGTAGAAAGGATTCGCGCGTTCGTACTGCTCCACGACCCACGCCGACACCCACTGCCGGAGCACTGGATCCGTGAGCATCTCCATCATCATGTCCCCCCAGAACCGATCTTCCCTGCCCCTCCAGACCCTCCCCCCCGACTTGAACCACAGGTCCTGCACTCCCAGGAACCGATCGCCTCCGGCATCGCTCTCAAACTCAGTGGCCCCAATACAAACTTCCGGCACAGGGCGTACGTCGCGCCGCATTTCTTCTTCGATCATGGCTTTGCGGTCCGCCGTCGGCATGTGCCGCCAGTGCGCGATGACGTTCGCCCGCGCGTGCGCCTCGTGGCAGGCATGGTCCACGTTCGCACACTCCGCGCTATAGCCGGGCGTCACCTGCAGGCACACCGCGGGGTTCCCGCGCCTCAGCTTCCCGCGGTACACGGCGTACTTCCAATAAAACTCGAAAAGTGACACATCGCGCACCTCCTCCTCCGTGATGGACTCGTGGCCTCCGGCCCGCTGGCGACGCACGAACCCCAGGCGCTTGTCGAACTTGTCCACCTTGCTATCCCAGTGGACCGGCTCATCCTCCGGCTCCTTATGCAGTGCGGACGCAGGCCTCAGGGCACGCGCACCCGTAGTGTTCAGGGTCACGACGGGCATCATGGACAAGACCATCGGCAGGCGCAACCCCGGCAGCGCCACTTCGTAACAATGATAATGCCGCTCCCCGAGCATCCGAGCGAAGAACTTCTGGATCGAGCGTCGGAGGAAGTCGGTGCCCTCGCCGTCCGGAACGTACGCGCAGACCTCGTTGACGGCGTTGTCCAGCACCTCCTTGATCTTCCGCGAACCCTTGGGCGCCTTCGTTGCGTATTTCGTGACGTACTCCACGACGGCCCACAGGTTCAGGACGGGGCGCCAATCGATGTTCCCCATATTGGCCAGGAGCACGTGCTCCTCATAGCTGTTGCAGAGCCGGTCGTTCCTCGGGAACACGGCCTGCCAGTGGCCCTCCCTGCGCCCCTTCTCCATCCGAAACGGTCTCGGCCCGACGCGGCCCCACCTCTCACGCGGAAAATCATACCGGCAGAACACGCACCCCTCCTTTCCGCGAGCACATGCATGAACCCGGAGCTTCGGAGGGCCCATGCCATGCTTCGTGTGCCGCGCAACCCTGTTCACCAGCGCGGACACCAGTCTCCGAACAGGCTGCACGTCCAACTTCCCTGCTGCCTGGGACTGAAAGGCCTCGTCCAGGACCTTCCGCAAGTTCAAACACTCGGGCGCAGACGCAGGCACGCTCCGAATCGCACGGGCCTCCGACGTCTCGACAGCAGCCTGGTCTTCCATCTCCACGTCAACATCGACGGCGCCAACCTCGTCGTCCCACGTGTACCGGCACGCGCCCGCATCATCGTAGCAAGGGTTCCACTCCGAAACCACATTCCCGAAGAAATCGTGGAACCGCTTCTCCAGAACGCTCTGCAGCGAAACGTTCTAGTGCTCTGGCTTCAAAACACCGAAATCAACGCCATCACCGGCCAAGTGCTGCAGGTGAGCCCCGTCAGGAACTCCAACAGGCCGACCACCACGGGCGCCATCTGCGCCATGACCGTCCGCACCATCCTGCACAGGACTCTCTCCCGGCGCATCCACGGGCGCCGCAATCTCTGGGCCCGCACGCTCGAACGCGACATCTCGTTCGCCTCCCCCACCACGCGCGCCCTCGTCAACATCCACGACCACCAACCACCCGTGATCCACCAACGCGTCAAGCAGCGCATCAGCCCTGCCCACGAACTCATCCTCCTCCTCGTCGTCCGCGCCATCCTCACTCCCAGACCCTGAAGCCGCCGAACCCTCACCCTCACGACCCCTGGATGCACGCGCGCCTGGCCGGCCGGCAGCCGCGCGCAGCACCTGCTCCAGGGCTGCGAGAGCAGCGGCACGCCGCTTCTGCTCCTGCTGGAGCCACGCCATCGGCCCTGCCTCCAGCGATGGCAAGCACACCGCCAAGTCGCTGGTCACGCTCGGCGGGAGCATGTCCCCCTCCCCGTCCACGTCCGCACGCACCCGCGCAGACTCGGGGCCGGGCAACCCCACGCTGAACCCGTGGTAGTGCAAATTCCCTCCCGCGCCACACTCGGCCCTGGCCATGGCCATGTACTTGAACTGCTCAGAGTGCGGCAGCACTGCGGGCATCACCATCCGCCTGTTCAGCTCCACCCGCAGGGCCATCATGTACGCCACCAAGTCCGGGTTGTCCCGCGCGAACCGGAAGCGCTCCTCTCGCCCGTCACCCACCCAATCCCCGAGGGCACGATCCCCTGCCGCCCGCGCCCCTGGACGTCCTCCTCCCATGCGCTGAATGTCAAAAGCGGCATTGTAGAACGGATTCTGCGTCCACCAGATCAACGGGTGCATGCCGAGCCCGACCCGCCTGCGCTGAGTCCGCCCGTTCCCCGCCGGCAGGTCCATCTCGCGCAGGAACCGCTGGCCGACAGGCTCCGCACCGTCCGCCAGGGGACCCTCGACCCAGGGCGGATGCCAGGACAAGTGCTTCACGGTACTCTGCAACTTCTTCGACTCAAACGACCAATGCATCGTGGTCGACGGCACGTCGCGCCCAACGTTCGCCAGCTGACCCACCAGGATCCGCACCCGGTCCTCGCTCTCCAAGATCTGCCTGAGCCCACCCTTGGTCATCACACTCGGGCCCTGCAGCGCGAGCCCCGCCCGCCTGTACATGGTCCGATGCACGCCGAATCCCTTCGCCCGTGCCTCGTTCAGGAGCAGCACGTTCACCATGGCCCACATCACGCGCTGCCCTCGCGGGGCACCTACGAACTGCCCGGTGCGGTAGCGCATCAGGTGCTGCACCCAATCCTGGACGGAAGCCCGGCGAGGACGGTCCTCGAAAAGATCGCCGATGCCCATCGGGAACTCCAACGGGAACGCCCTCGCGAAGCGACCCACAGAGCGCGCCGGGATCGGGTCCTCACTCTGGCCAGGCCACCCGTAAATCATCCGCTCCCCCGTCTGCGCGACGGCCTCGTCCTCGTCGAACTGCGGCAAATTCTCCTCCACGCATCCCGTATCCCGGTCCTGAGCGGCTGCCACGAACCTGCCAGCCATGGCCAACTCCAGCATGACATCGTCCAGGACCGCCTCGGGACTCACGTCCCCGTCCGGGTCAGCGAACGGACCCCCGACCCGCGGCCCCATCCAGTCCACGAGGGAATCGACGCGCACGCACTCCACGGGCACCCGATCCCTCTGCACGGCCACCACTTTGCTCCCACCCCGCGCCGCGTCCAGCAGGCGGCCGAACAGACCCTCCGTCGCCTCGTCATCACCAAACTTCGGCCCCTCCACATGGCCCTCCGCCTCCGGCTGCAGCCCCGCCCACCATCGCTGCACAGCCCCGCCGTACTTGAACTGCGCCTTCTCGAGCCAGGCACTGAACACGTCGTGATCGACAGCCATGGCCTCATCTCCGCCCTTTACATCGAACTGCTCCTCATCGGCCTCCTCGGGAGCACCGTCGCCCGTGGCGTCCGCGCCAGCATCGTCACCACGCTGTGCGCCGTCGCCGTCGCGAACTGCCGCCCCGCGCCCAACCTCGTCGCGCGGCCCCACAAAGTGCACGTCGAAGCTCGCGGCAATGAACTGACGCGGCGTGACGACGTCGACGCTACGCACGGAACAGTATCTCTGGCAATGGCCTCCGCACGGGTCACTGGCCCAGGCCTTTCGGCGTCCCCTGCCTCGCCCCCAGACAACACGGCGGCGTCGTCGCCCTCCCTCGGCGCATAGCACCGGATAATCTCCTCATCCGGCAACACGTCAAACAAACGCGGGTCGTAGTACTTGCGCATGGGCTCATTCGCAGTGCCGCCCAGGCGCCAGGGCCCGTAAGTGCCCGCGAACGCGCACAGAGCCCGCAGCACGTGCCCACAATAGCGCCAGCGAGCGTGCAGACCCTCGACCACCTCCTTCCCGAAACCAACGTTCCGCCGCAGCATCCGGCTGAAGGGGGCATTCCTCGGATGCCAAGGCAGCACAACCCGCGGCTCCACGTTTTCCTGAAGCTCCTTTCCCCCTCCCGCCATGATCGCAATCGATGAGCACCTCCCCGCTGAGCAACCTCTGCCACACGCCCAGGAAACACCAGGCGCCCACAGAGGTCCACGTCGAAGCGCTGCCGCTCCTCGTCAGTGCTGCCCGCGGCCTTGCGTTCGGGGCGCTGCGGGTCGTCGGGGCGCTCGCCGGGCCCGCGCGCCGAGTTCACGCGGTCCCCGACGCGGAACCCCTTCATCAGCTCGTGACGCCGCGCGAACCCTGCCACGTCCTGCGGGAATGAGATGATGTTCTTGCGGAACTTGCGCAGCCCTGTCCGAGACACGGTGGCCAGGTGGACCTGCATGTGGTCAAGGGCAATGAGCACGCTCTCCGTGAGCGTGGCCTGGTCGAAGAGATCGCGCAGGTCATCGGAGGGGAACCGGAAGCACGGGTCCATGTGATTCTGCGCGGTGCGGAGACCCACCACCTGATACAAGTCATCCTCCGTGGGCGCGGCCGCCGCCTGCTTGTCCAGGTCCCGCCTACACCGCATGCACACGCCCGCGCACTCCAGAGCGAAGCCGTCCGGCGGATCGCTCGGCGGCACCGCGTCCCACTCGGCCACCTCCGTGCTGCACGCGGCCAGCCCATCCCCACCGCGCCGCAGCAGCAGCATCTCATCCGCGAGCTGGTCCGGCGGCTCGAAGGCGGGGTGAAACGCCGGGAACCGCTCCTGGCACTCGTGGCACGTGAACTTCACCATTCGCGTCAGGATCGCCTGCGCCGCCTGCACCGCCCGCACGGACGCGTCGCGCAGCTGCACGTCGTACTTCGCCACGCGCAGCGGCACCGTCTTCAGCGCCAGCAGCATGCACTTCTGGTGCACATCACCTGCCTCGAGTCGCCCTCGATGATCCAGGTAGTGCGTCAAACTGTGGGAAGTTCTAAATGCAACCCGCACCTCTCCCCAAGGTCGGAACTCCCAATGGTCAGCCTCTGGTGCCCTCCCGAACACAAACACTTCCGTTGTACGGGAACGCCCAGACTCAGAGTCACCGCGATCACCCGGGGCCCATCTGCTTCGGAGCACTACTCGCAGGTCATTCGCATACCGGTTGCGCTTCTTCGCCCGCCGCCTTCGACCACGGCCCGCACGACCCGCCCCCCGCGCTCCCCGACCGACCTGCTCCAACGCGTCGAGCGCCTCTTTAACAGTGCGCTCCCCTGCGCTGCCCTCGCCCAGCAGCCCTGCCACGCCAGCGTCTTCCTGCTGCTGGCCCACCCAGACGCGCCCAGGGTTCTCCCCCTCCACCGCCCTGCGCCTGCGCGGGCCCTGACCCCGCCACCGCGCCGCCGCCATGTGCGCAGGCTCCGTCCACCCAGCAGGCCGCTCCACGGGCAACACGACCACGTCGTCCTCCCGAACTACGTTCGCAGCGAACCCCGGCCGCGACCCGCGACTCCCGCTGCCACAGGGCCTGGAAATCATCCGCATCGCCCCCGTCAGGCTCCTCGCAGCACCGCACCGCCCGCCACTGCGTCGCGCCGCTCTCCGACACAACCGCAGTCTGCAACATGCTACACTCGAAACGCACCGGCGGCCACCTCGAGCGACAACGGAAATCCTCCTCCACGGCAATCTCCTCCCAAGACGAACGCTCCGCGCTCGGACCAAGACTGCGCGCGCGATCCTCGAGGTCCAGAAGCACGCGCCCAAACCGGCCCGGCCGCCCCGGCGCCATCAGCGCACCCCACAACGTGTCGGCATCCGACCCCTGGATCCTCACGCTGGCCCTACCACACTCTCGCCGAGACTCCAGATACTCGCGGACGGCGCCGACCAGAGCCGACATCCGCGTGTCCTTCAGATGCGGCACGGCCGCCACTGCCCACGCATGCGCATCCCCACCTCCAGCTCGCGACAGTCTCGCGCGCCGCGGCGCAGTCCCGCGCCCCTCCTCGGCCGCTCGCGCCTGCGCCAACTCTGCCTCCGTCGGCGGACCAGCGCCGGCGAAACGCACCAGCTCCGCATCGAGCGCGCCGCGCACCTCGCTAGGCAGCGGCGCCGCGTCTTCTTCCGAGGCGCACTCATGATCCGACGCAGAACGCTCGTCGTCGCAATCCGAAGCCGATAACTCTGCCATCCCGCCATAAATACTCATCCCCTCGCGCGCGCTCAGCGCAGGCAGGCAGGAGCAGGCGCCAGCAGTTGCACCGATCGCACCGCGCCCAATTCCCCATGCAGAACAAGTGCGAGGCCCCGTCGTCGGCTCCCGCGCACGCCCCAGGCCCACCGCCACCGCCGCCGCCCTGCTGCTCCTCCCCGGGCACGTGCCCCACGTTCTCGTTCGCATGCAGCCTGTTCCCCTTCGACTGTGGATCAGTGTGCGGGAAGCACTGCGGGCCTGCGTACGGCTTCAAAAACTGCTGCGTCATTCGGTACCGTCGGATCTCCTCGCGAGCCATCCGTCGCGAGCGAGCCATCCGTCGCGAGCGAGCCATCCGTCTCTGCCTCCGTCGCGAGCGAGCCATCCGCTGGCCCGCGCTTCCGTCGCGCACGCCTAACCGCGCGCGGACACGAATCTCCGCCCCCTCCAACTGGAACAGGCGCGCCGTCTTCATCGCCACTGAGATTGGTGACGCCTGGGACGAGAAAAAGCTCCCGCGCTGCTCCGCCGCGCTTCCCCCGCCCGCCTGCCACCACCACTCTCACCCGCCACCTGGGCGACCTCCCCGACCAGACCACCCGCCCCGTCCTCGGCGCAATCGAAGCTGACATCGTCATCGCTACCGAAATCGTTCACACCTGGAATGATACGACGACGCCCAGCCGCCACACCTCCTCGACCTGCCCCTCTGCCCTGACCACGCCCGCGATCTACGCCGAACAGCACCTCACCGCCAGCACCTCTCGCCTCGCCCCCGACATGGAAACCAGCATCGTCATCACTGCTGAAATCGTCCACGCCTGGAATGACACGACGCCTCCCAGCAGCCGCCCCACCTCGCCCTGCACCCCTGCCCCGACCACGCCCACGCATCCCGCCACCCCGCGCCGCACCGCCAACAACGCCCGCCTCGTCCCTGGCACCGCCGAAGCCAACATTCTCATCACTACTGAAATCGTTGACCCCTGGAATGATCCGAGTCGCGGCGCTGCCAGCGCCAGCGCTCCACGGGGCCCCGCCGCACGTCGCGTCGGCGCATCTCCCGCCCCCTGCGCGCCGCCCCGAACTCCGCTAGCACCAGAGGCGCCACCCGCTCCGCCCACCGCCACGCCAGGCTCCGCCCCACTGGCCGCCCCCAATTCCGACCCGCCGACCTCACCAGTCGCGCGTCGCTTCCGCGCGGCAACGCCCGCCATGCTGTCTGGGTTCCGCACGCCGCGGAAATTCGCACCTCGCTGACTTTTCGCAGCCGCCTTCTTCTTCGGCGCCCCCGCAAAGGACCGCAACCACGGCGCGGCGGAGGCTTCTCCAGGACGCGCGCCAGCTGCCAGACGGCCATCCACGTCAACGACAATTGCGACGTGACCCTCTGCATACCACACGACACTGCCGATCTCCGCCCCGCCCGCGCAGCCCAGAAACCACGCGCCGCGACACTCCCCCCGCAGGACCTTGTCTGCGCTGTCCGCCTCATACACGCGCACCCTCGACCGTCGGGCGTCAAGCCATCCGCGTGCGCGCGCGCGCCAGAACAGCCGCACCGAGCCACGCTCAATTGTACACATTTATTCCGCCGCAGCCCCAGGCGATCCCCCGCATCAGCGACGCCGAATCGGTCCGACGCGACGCCGCGACGAAGGCGCCGACGCCACGCGCGCGACGTGCCTGACTCCACGGCACTACCAACTCCCCCGCGCGCAGCCCCGTCGCAGGGCACCCCGCCCAGCGCGGCGAAGACACAGGCCACGCGCAGCGCGGCAGCACCGACGCACCGCCCCGGCCTCTCCGACGCCCTCCAGGCAACATCACCCACGCACTCGTCCGCGCCATGCCCCACCCTGCTCATCGCGCCACCGATCCCAACGCCGGGGAGAACCTGCGCGCGCGCACGCGCCGCACCCCGCACTTCCGCGCGAAGAGCCCACGCAGGCCACAGTAAAACCATTTGGCAACCCGAACCTTCGCGGCAGACGCCGCAGCATCGAGAGGTGCGTCCAAATCGCGCCGGAAGCTCTCTCTCTCTCTCTCTCTCTCTCTCTCTCTCTCTCTCTCTCTCTCCTTCCACACGCGTGCACGCGCCATCGCGCGCGTCGCGCCAGAGCCACCCCGGAATGCTTGCAGCCCAGCCGGGAACAAGTCGAGCGCAGCGAAAACGCAAGCTGCGATCACCGCCACATCCCCGACTGACAACGCTCAAACAAACGCACTGGGAGACGGCGTCGACACGCGAGGGCTCGACGCGGACTCACCGACCAACAAAAACGAGTCGGGCGCGGCCACGGCGGCGGCGGCCCTGGCGGCCCGCACCGGCGGCTGCCCCAGGTCAACGGCACGGGCCGCGCGCGCGGTTAGAAACTGCTCCAATCGCCCGCCCCTCTCACCTCTACCCCGCGCGCGGCGGCCAAGCCGGGCGCGCCCTGGCGACGCGTCGCGCTGCAGTGGGCGGGGCACGACGGGGAGCAGCACGCGGCGCACAAGCTGCCCTTTCCGCTCGGCCGCCGCCTCCGTCCGCCGCGCCCACTCCGCCTCCCGCCGCGCGCGCCGGGACCGCCGACACGACGCGCGACGCGCTTTTCGAAGCGATTTCCGCTCGCGCTCCGCCGCCTCCAACGCGGAATCATCGACGACCTCCACGCGCATCACGTCGCGCTCTGCAAACAAACATTCCCGCGCCCGCCCCCCCCATTCGAAACGCTCCGCGCCGTTAGTTCTGGCCGGGAGCGCGCAAACGGCCGCGACAGGGGCCGATGCCCGCGCCAGAGCCAAGGCGGAAGCCGAGTCCGTGGATCGGCAGTCCGGCGCCTGCTGCGCGCATCCGCCCCTCTGCTTTGCCACTGCTCCCGCCGCCAGGAGCTCCAGTGGCTCTGGGCGCTCCGAAGCTTTTGTTTTCTCCTGTTCTTCCTGATCCTGCCCCTCCCCCTCGTCCTTCTCCTCCTCCTCCTCCTCCTCCTCCTCCTCCTCCTCCTGCCGGCGGCCGGAAACGCTCCCGGAATCGACAAGCGCCTCCGGCACACGCCCATCCTCATGATTTTCCACTCCGCCCGACGCCAGGAGCTCCGGCCGCTCGGCACGCTCTGGCGGCGCCGTTTTAAACTTCCCCTCCTCCTCCTCCTCCTCCTCCTCCACCTCCTCCTCCTCCTCCTCCTCCAATTGCCCCCTCCCGCCTTCTCCAAATCTACAGCACCCCGAAACCCGAGCAGACGCGTCCAGCCGAGCCGCCCTCGCGACGAACGCCGCGGAAACCCGCCCAACGACCAGCTTCCTCGACAACAACGCGCTCTTCAAAACTAAACATGTCTTGCGCAATTCGCAGCGGCAACATTCGCCCACAACACGCTATACAGAAAAAGCACGACGGCGACGGCTGCCCACTACAGACATCCCAAAACATCCGCGCCCCCCACCCACACCGACCCACGCGCGCCGCGGCGACCGCCTAGGTTTCACAAAAAAAAACCCTCCACAACAATTGCGATAGTGACGACTTCCCAAAACATAATTCCCAAAGCAATTCCACTCCCCGCTGGTTCCGAACCCACCGCACATCACCAAACGCAATTTTTTTACAGAACCCTTGCAAACAAATCGCGATAGTTCCGGCTTCCCAAACCACCTTTTCCGGCGGTATTCCACACCCCGCTGGTCCCAGACCCACCGCACATCACCAACCGTGAGTTTTTTTGCAAGAAGCCTTGCAACAAAATCGCGATAGTGACGGCTTCCCAGCACCAGATGCGCAAGAAAATGTCCCCCTCCAGCCCGCCCCCAGCCCCGCCCACCAAACGCATCTTGGCCTCTGGCCCTGAATACCCGCCGCTCGCCCTCGTCGCAGAACACAAATCAATTGGCCGCCCAGCGCGCCTTGGGCCGCCCAGCGCGCCCAAAAAAGGATGACGCCCAGCGCGCCCGGGACGAGGCAAAGAGACGAAGGTTAACACGCGCCGCCCAGCGCGCACGGTCAGAGCTCCGCATTTGCCACCGCCCCCGCCCGAAGGATACTGGAACCGCCCAGCGCGCTCCAATATCCCCCCCATATGTCGCCGCCCAGCGCGCGCCATATGAGGTTTCCCGCGTTGCCGCCCAGCGCGCAACACGGAGGCGGCGAGAGGAGAAGAGGTTGCGTCCCTGGAGCCCCGGGGAGGTTTGTTTTTTTGAGCTCCCGGGGGCGTGGGCCCCCAGGAGCTCGCGGTTGTTTTCTTTTGAGCTCCCGGGAGCGTGGGCCCACGGAAGCTCGCGTTTTCCCGCCGCGCCCGCCCCGCGCCCGCGCCCCGGCCGGCCCCGCGCGCGCGGGGAAGCGGGAGCGCGGCCGCGGGGGAGGCGGCGCGCTGGTTGAGCCGGCGGCGAGGGCGGCGGCGTCGCCGTCGTCTCGTCGCCGCCGCCGCCGTCGTCGTCGTCGTCGTCGCCGCCGCCGCCGCCGTCGCCCCCTCCCTCTTCTCCCTCTCTCGCTCGTTCCCCTCCTCTCTCTGCTGCTCCCTTCTGCCCTCTCGCTGTTCCGCTCCCTCTCTCCTCCCCCCCTCCCTCTTCTCCCTCTCTGGCTCGTTCCCCT
>CAUYUJ010019501.1:97194-117194 GCA_963575745.1 Prorocentrum cordatum
GGAGGAGGGACAAGGAGGAGGGAGAGGAGGAGGAAGGAGGATTTAGGAGGGAGGGGGAGGAGGAGGGAGGAGGAGGAGGAGGAGGAGAGGAGGAGGAGTGAAGAAAGAGTTGGAGGGGAGGTGGAGGAAACGGATGAGGAGGAGGAGGTGGAGGAGGAGGATGAGGAGGAGTAGTATGAGGCGGAAGAGGAGGAAGAGTAGGAGGATGAGAAGGAGGAGGAGGAAGAGGAGGACGAGGAGGAAGAACAGGACGAGGATGAGGAGGACAAGTAGGACAAGGAGAACGAGGACGAGGAGGAGGATGAGTAGGAAGATGAGGAAGAGGAGGAGGAGGAGGAGGGAAGGATAGCTTTTATGATGATGCTGATGATGATGACGAATACAATGATGCTGATGCTGCTGATGATGCTGATGATGATGATGATGATGCCGATGAGGAAGACGGACGATGCTGCTGCTGCTGATGATGATGATGATCATGATGAGAATGATGCTGATTATGCTGATGTTGCTGATGATGCTGCTGATTATGATGCTGCTGATGCTGATGCTGATGCTGATGCTGATGATGCTGATGATGATGCTGCTGACGATGATGACGATATTGAAGACGATTATGATGATGCTGATGCTGATGATGCTGATGCTGATCTTGATGCTGATGCTGATGATGATGATGATGATGAGGATGATGATGACGCTGATGATGATGATGCTTCTGCTGCTGCTGATGATATTGATGATAATGATGATGCTGATGATGATGATGCTGATTATGATGATGCTGCTGGTGTTAATGATGATGACGATGATGATGATGATGATGATGATGATGATGAGGATGATGATGATGATGATGATGATTATGGTGATGATGATGATGATGATGACGATGCTGATGCTGATGCTGATGATGATGCTGATGATGATGATGATGCTGATGATGGATGATGTGATGCTGAAGCTGATGATGATGATCATGAATGGATGCTGATTGCTGATGCGGATGATGCCGGCTGATGACGAATGCTGATTGCTGATGCTGATGCTGATGCTGATGCTGATGATGATTTTTTTGGATGATGATGTGATGATGATGATGATGATGATTGATGATGTGATGATGCGATGATGATGATGATGATGATGATGATGATGAGATGATGATGATGATGATGATGATGATGATGATGATGATGATATGATGACGTTGATGATGATGATGATGATGATGAGGATGGATGAGATGATGGATGGCGATGATGATGATGATGATGATGATGATGATATGATGATGATGATGATGATGAGGATGTATGATGATGATGATGATGATGATGATGATGATGATGATGATGAGGGATGATGATGAGGATGGATGATGATGATGATGGATGATGATGATGGATGATGATGAGATTGATGATGATGATGATGAGGAGGAGGGAGGAGGATGAGGAGGAGGAGGAGGAGGAGGAGGAGAGGAGGGAGGAGGGGGAGGGAAAAGGAAGGAGGAGGAGGAGGAGGAGGAGGAGGGGAGGAGGAGGAGAGGAGGAGGAGAAGGGGAGGGCGAGGAGGGAGGAGGAGGAGGAGGAGGAGGGAAGGAGGAGGAGGAGGAGGAGGAGGAGGAGGAGTGTTCGGACCGCAGGCGGGAGGCCCCGGGTGCTGCCGAGGCCCGGCGGCTCGCCGCGCCCGCTTCGCTAATCTTGCGCAGACACAGCCGAGCTGCCACCGTCGGCCGCGGCAGGGCCCTGCGCCGCCACGCCCCCTAGAGCAGCGCGGCCGCGCTGGGAGAGGCCGCCCGCCGCGTCGGCTGTACTCTCCTCTCTCACGCGGTCCTCTCTCCCCTCCTCTCTCTCTCGCTCTCTCGGTCCTGTGTCCTCTGTTACCCCTCTCGCTGGAGTCTCCGTTCTGGGTCCCCGTTCGCTGGGTTTCTGTTCGCCCGTGTCCCCATTCACCTGTCCTCGCTTGCCGGTCCCTGTTCGCCGTTCGTCAGTCCCCGTTCTTTGGTCCCCGTTCGCCGGTCCCCGTTCGCCCCAGACCCCGTTCCACCGGATCCGGCGAACTGGCCTGGCGAACAGGGCCTGACGAACCGGTCCCGCCGATCCGGTCCCCGTCGAACCAATGCTCTGTCGGACCAGTCTGTCGAGCCAGTCCTCCGTCGAACTAGTTCTCCGTCGACCCAGTCCCCGTCGGACCAGTCCTCTGTCGAACCAGTCCTCCGTCGAGCCGGTCCTCCGCCTGTGATCGCCGGCAAGCGGATGTCTGCGGATTTTTGTGCTCTTGCCCTTCTGTTCTGCGCCTTCCCACATTCACATGAGTGGTACTCTTCTCTGTGGCCTGTGCGCTTCCTCATGTGTTTTCTAGCGCTCCTGCATAGTTCTTTGTCTCCACACTGAGGTTTCGAGATGATTTGGTAGTACGGAGCGGAGCGTGTTCGATCGAACGGAATTCCACTTATGCTCCATCGCCGACCGAACATCTGATTCGGCTGCGTCTTCGGCATTCGGGGTCCTTCCACTCATCTTGACCATCTGTGTCCGCTCTCTCCCCCCCGTCATTCGAATGTCTCCGCCGAGGTATTGCCCTCCCGCCCCGCGCGCTTTTGGGTTCTAGTTGGCCCGCTTGTTTCCCGCTGGTGCAGAAGATGAACAAAACTTCGCGCAAACCATGCTTTGATATTCCACTTGCTGCTGTCAGCTCAGCGAATAAGGTAGGATAAACGCACTGGGATGGGATTGGCGGGCTGAGCAGGATGTAGGATTGCTGATGCAGTGCGAAAACACTCATTTTGCCAGTCCCATCTCTCCTCACTCTTCGTTCCATCGTGACAGCACGAGCACATTCCTGCCTTCTCATGCACGCATCGAAAGATGCGGACATGTATTCAGCAAGAGCAAACAGGGGTTTCCTCGCTTACGCTGTGAGGCGCTTCCAGGCCGGTAGGGACCTCCAACCAGAAAGGTGGGCAATCAAGGGCCCAGGGCTCCGCGAGCACCACCAGTGTCGCGTGCTCGCGAACTTATCTGTCGCCCACCCTTTCCTCACTCTACGTAGTAAGCATCTTTGCCTTCTCGTATCTATCTTCTTGCCTGTCCCTCTTTCTCTTTCTCTCGTTCTCTGCCTCTCAGTCTCTATATCTGTCTCTGTCTCTTTTTCTGTCTCCCAGTCTCCCTGTCTCCCTGTCTCCCTGTCTCCCTGTCTTTGTTTCTGTCTCCTTCCCTGTCTCTGTCTCTGTCTCTCTCTCTCTCACTCTGTCTCTGCATCTCCCTTTCTGTATCAATCCCACTCGTCTGCGCACGAAAGATTTGGTACTGCATGAGCGGGCGCTGGGGATGCGGCGAAGAGTAGGACAGAGTCCCTTCGCCAGCAGAAGCGCGCGGGCCCCACTCGGGGGACGGATCATTTGAATTGTCAGGCCCGTAGCATGGTACCGTTGTCAATGCTGTGCGTTCTTTGTTGGGCAGCCGTACCGCTTCTCATGCTTTTCGATTACTTTTTTGGGGTGCAGTGCGGAAGCACTGCTGCGTAGCGGAGTAACCCAGTCGCTTGGCCCTCGGCTTCCTCCTTCCCTTCCGCTGCTCTCCGTCCCACGTGTTCCACTTCCCGTGGCGTTCTCCCTGAGGTCGTGCTTGGTGCCATGTCGCAGTTCTTGCGGCCTCCGGTCATCCTGCTGAAGGACTGGTGGGCTCCAAAGTCAGTCCTTATGAGCTTGATGTGGAAGCTTTCAGGTGGCGACGTGTGTCTTGGATGTTGAGGATTGCATGCGGTAGACGGGCTGTTTCAAGCCCACGACGAGGAACGTACTGGGGCTTGGACGGATGATGGCTGTCGCGCCGTCGTGTCCGATCTCGCCCTCAGCTCGACGAAAGTCGTGGGGATATTCGAAGTAATCGTGCCTATTGCAGTCTTTGGCTTTTGCTAGAAGCCATCACCGTGGCTAACGTCAGTTCCAAAACACGGTCTGTCGGGGAGGACGCGCCCTCAGCCTTTGGGGACTCTTTCTCGCCCTGCTCTCGGTCAGGCTAGTAGTGGCGTCCACGCAGATTGCTCAGGCCAGGGAAGGTCGAGAACCGTTAGCCGAGCAAGTCCCTGGGTGCAGGGTGAACGTGCACTTGAAGCGCTTCCTAACCTGGCATCGCTCGGACGTGTGCATTTTTTCTCGGCAAGGACCGTCGAGGAGCATTTTTTCCACCTTGCGAAAAAATACACGCACGAAACCGAACAGTGCACAAGGAATGGGCGTCCGAGCGATGGCGAGCTAAGGGCCTTCACCATGTTCTTCCCCAACTGGGCGCTCTGACGTGCAGCCTGACAGGCACGGGGATCAGGAGAGGGAGGGTCCGCAGCAGGAGGAAGAGGAAAGGGAAACGGAAAAGGAGGAGGAGGAGGTGGATGGGGAGGAGGAGGAATGCCTGGGTTTCTCTGCTTGACTTTATCCGTAAGGGCTTCGCCCCCTGCCGCCGGCCCCCTCTCTCGGAGAAAGGGCCATGGAAGAGCGAAAATCATGAGGTCTGGGCGCCGCCGTGAAACAGTGTCGGGACCTATTTGTTTTTCGACCCTGACCCTACGGATCTGCGTGAGGGGTGCCGCCGAATTTCAAAAATGTGGTACATCCCTTATGTTTTTGGACCCTGACCCTACGGATCTACATGAGGGGTGCCGCCGAATTTCAGAAATGTGGCAAATCCCCTGTGTTTTTGGACCCTGACCCTACCGATCTGCGTGAGGGGTGCCACCGAATTTCAGAAATGTGGCAACTCCCTCATGTTTTTGGACCCTGACCCCGCCGATCTGCGTGAGGGGTGCCACCGAATGTCAGAACTGTAGCAAATTCCGTGTGTTTATGGACCCTGATCCCGCCGATCTGCGTGAGGGGTGCCACAGAATGTCAGAAATGTAGCAAATCTCTAGTGTTTTTGCACCCTGACCCCGCCGATCTGTGTGAGGGGTGCCACCGAATGTCAGAACTGTGGCAAATCCCATGTGTTTTTGGACCCTGACCCCGCCGATCTGCGTGAGGGGTGCTACCGAATGTCAGAGATGTGGCAAATCCCATGTGTTTTTGGACCCTGACACCGCCGATCTGCTTGAGGGGTGCCACCGAATGTCAGAGATGTGGCAAATCCCATGCGTTTATGGACCCTGACCCCGCCGATCTGCGTAAGGGGTGTTAATTTTTACCCACCCCAGCAATTCAGACAACATGATTTCTCCGTGGACAAAATGCCCGTTCTGGGCCTCCCCCCCTCGCGCGGTCCATCAACAAGGAACAGTAAGCAGCAAGAAGCCAACAAGGAACAGTAAGCAGCAAGAAGCAGATCTGTAACAGTGGAAACTGGAAGCTGCAACTGGTACAGAAAACTGCGAATCCTCGGCCTACAGCCTGGTGGCCCCACAAGGGGGCTGGCGGATTTTTCCTGCCCCCCTGATGCACACGTGCCGCCTGCTCAGTTGGTGTTCCACATCGCTGAGTCGGACTCTCTCTCTCTCTCTCTTTCTTTCTTTCTCTCTCTCTCTCTATTTTTTTTTTTTTTTTCTCTCTCTCTCTCTCTCTTTCTCTCTCTCTCTATATATATGTGCATTTGGCAAGAGCGCTGCAGTCCGAGGATTCAAGTTGGCGCAGCGTCAGAAAACGAGGACGGCGGAGGAGGAGGAGGGGGGGAGCCAAAACAACCCCCTCGGCTGGCGTGCTGGCCGTGGGCAGGACCCGGAGGCGGGCCGTCCGGCGTGGGCCCGTGCTCGAGTCAGCAGGGGTGCGCCCGGGGCCCGCCTCCGACAGCTCCTGACCCCCCGCTTCTGGCGAACTCGGAGGGCGATCGCGGTGCAGCCGGAAGGCCCATCTTCACTCTGCCAGCCGTTGAGCGCTTGGCCCTGGCACAGCCCGTCGTCCCCAGGCCCCAGGACGGCCCAGATGGGGCCCCCATGACGGCTGCCGACGGCGTCAGACAGCCCTAAGACTGCCACAGAGGCCCCCAAGAAGCAACCAGAGGACCTAGAGACCCAACGAGGCCCCCAAGTGGCCTCTAAGAGGCCCCCAGGAAGCTCCCAGGAGGCCCCAAGAGTGCCCCGAAAGGCTCCCAAGAGTTCTGGAAAGCGCGCCGGACGTGGCAGTTTTAGGATTCCATGCGTACGGCAGGCCGCCCCCTGAGGTGGGTGCCTCCTTCACGCGTGGTTTGCAGGTCGTCCGCGCAGAGTGGGCTCAGGGTGGGAAGCTGGAACATCTACAGTACCAGTGGCGGGCTGTATTTCAATCCCAGGGCTTTGTGAGGGTCTGGGGCGACGTCCTGAACAATCAGGGTGTGGAAAGCAAGAGTCATGCCCTGCATAGGACAAACGGTCGGCGGCGAGCGAGGGGGGAGGTGAGAAGGAGTATGCCTTCTCTGAAGGCTCGGAAGTCCCTTGGCCTTCTCATAAGTTCTATACGCCTTTTTCGAAGACGCAGAAACCTTGTGAGAAGGCCAGATGGCTTCTGAGAAGCCCCGCTGCCTTCTGAGAAGGCCTCCTCCTTCTCACTTCCCCCACTCGCTCGCCGCCGCAGAAGGAGCTAATGAAGGAAGAGAATCGGGAGAGCCGGGTCCCAGTGGAGAGGCTGGGGCTTGGAATGCAGGGGCATCGCCAGGAGGATGATCAGTTGAGCAGGATGGGGAGGATGTGGCGGGCAGAGGATGTGCGAGGATGATACATTGGGGGAATATTGGTACTTTCCTTCCAGCTACTTCACTGGCTTCTCGCTCAGTTACTCTGCACCCTCATGGGCTACTGTTTTTACCTATTCTATTTGCCTTACGTATTTTTACACTGACCAGCATGCTTAATATGTTGCCGCCAGTTCTAAATCGGATCGCCACACTTTTTACTTTTCAGCCGGGACGCTACAAGCATAGCACTTAGAGTCCGCCCAACGTTACAAGGGGGAGGATGAGATGAAACAGATCCTCAGGGAGGACTCCATTTCACAAAAGGGACGCTTCACCTCATCGATTCTCTTGTGGCCAGGGCCAACATGCGGCGCTATCCAACATATCATATGTCTGCCATGCTTTGCACTGCCTGCTGTATGACCGCCGAGTGTCACGTGTGACTTGCCTGTCAGCTGGCTCTAGACTCCCAAAGGGTTTGACGACTTTTCGCCAATCGACTCGCAGGAATTAGCCAGGTGATTCGAGGTATATTCAGAGAAACCGTAGAATTGCCGAACAACTCGAGGCACGTCCAGAGACCTCCTGGGAAACCTGGAGCAATGGTTGAAAGAAACAAGTTTGCACCATCTGTGCGGCACGACAGCTGATGATACGACCCCCCCGCCCCCGACCTTAACATTGAGACCGGACGCGCATGCTGAAATGGGATGTATTCTTTATTCGAAGGGCCCGGGGAGATGTCACAACAATCAATATCAAAGTCGTGGGCGCGCGGGAGCAGCAGTGCCATCCGATTCGCAACTCTACCCGAAATGGTGCAAACATGTTTCTTTCAACAAAAGTCTTGGACGGTCCAGCTCGAGTCGGGGGCAGCAGAAGTCGTTGAGATCTCAGCGACAGACGGTAGACTCCCTGCGTGGGCCCTGCTCTCCCCAGCATGCAGCCTTGGCCCCCTCGCCTCCTCCGTGGCCCGCCGAGGACGGGACCGACACCTCGCAGGGCAAGGCCGGCGAGCGGCTTCCTCTGCCGCCGCGCCTCTCCAGCCGCCCCGACCCTTCCGTGCTCTGCAGCAGCTCCGCGCTCCTCTGGGCGACGACTCTCTGCGCCTGGGGCCTCCGCCTTGCAGCCTCCTCTGCGGCCGCCCTCGTTCCGTCCATCTGTCTCAGTGCGTGCCCGGAGGAGGAGGAGGAAAAGGAGGAGGAGGAGGAGGAGGAGGAGGAGGAGGAGGAGGAGGAGGAGGATGAGGAGGAGGAGGAGGAGCTGCCCGGCCCACGGCCCACTGGCTTCTCGAGCGCGTTTGAGCTCGCCGCTTGCTGTCGGTCGTTGATCGTCGGTTAGCTTGAACTCAACTGGACCCCCTGCTCGGGCTTCGCGCCCTTGCACGGGGCGTCATGGTCTGTGCCCCTCTCCCCAAGAATTGGCCGCTCCGGACAGAGAAGGCGCCCGTGGATCCACGCCCGGGGGGGTATGCTTCGGGGGGTATTCGGTCGCACCCAGCTCGCAATGATGCAGTTACGCATGCGTTATTGGCTCAAATCTGAGTAACGGGCATCGTCTTGCTGTAACACGTCACGCTTCAGGGCGTGGATGCACGTCGCTTTGCGGGGGACACGTCCGGACAAGTCCGACGTGGGATGGCAAGGTAGCCACGGGCTCATCTTTTTCTCTTCTTCTTCTTCTTCTCCCGTCGTGCCTCCCGTCGTGCTTTGCCCTTGCTACTTCGTCTCCTTTCCTTCCCCCCCGCACTCTTTCCCTTTCCCGGATCCCCCCGCGTCACCGCACAAGGAGACTTGATGGCTTCGCCAGATGGACCGTGCAGGGAATGTGGGTCTCTAGGCATGACTTGCGCAGAGCCGAGTCATTCTGGCTCTGCTTTGCCAACGCGTTCGGATAACTTCGTCCCCTTTCCTTGCTCCATGCACTCTTTGTTGCTGATTTCTGCTGCTCCTCAGCCTCAAATCCTTCTCAACATGTGCAACCGCGCCGAGGGCCAGATCATAAGCAACATCAACGCCTGCTTGTCGGTGGTTAGCATAGTCAAGACCACGCTTGGCCCTCGAGGACCGTCCTCATTCAGACCTGGCCCTTTGCTTGTTCAGCAATGGCCGCTCGAATTGACGCAAATGCCATACTTTGTGGAGGTCAAGTGTTCGATCTCGCCTCTTGTGCTATCCCTGCTGGTGTGCTTTGGTGTTCGTTCGGAGCCTGCAGGTGGGACACACGGGGAAGGAACAGTGAGAGGGCACAAATCAGCCCGAGACATCGAAGAGGGCGACTCCGGAAGGAAGAGGGAGGGAGGGGGAGGAGGGAGGGAGGGAACGGGAGCATCAAGGGGAGCGGACAGGGAGAGAGCGACACGAGGGAGACGGGTCAAGCACGGGCCAGCAGTAGCGAGCTGCGCTTGGTATCGCCCAGACGTGTGCATCTCTTGGCGCGGCGAGGCCAGTGGCCAGAGCATTAGGACCATCTCGGAGCATCTTGGACCAAGTGGAACACGGTCGAGGAGGAGGAGGAGGAGGAGGAGGAGGAGGAGGAGGAGGAGGAGGAGGAGGAGGAGGAGGAGGAGGAGGAGGAGGAGCGAGGGGCGGGGCGAGGAGGAGAGGCGAGGAGCGAGGAGGAGGGAGGAGGGGAGACTGTTGGCGGCGGAGGACCAACCGGAACACGGTCGGGCCGAGGTACCTTCGGGGAGGCTACCCCAATGTTCTTCGCGCTTGTTGGATGCTCTTGTGCATCCTGGGGGACGGTGCCCTCGAACGTTCTTCAGCCTGGCCGGCCGAGGGTCTCAGGTTCTTGAAGGAAGTCTTTCTGCCTCAGGGCCGGCCGTAGTTCAAAACAAAAACGCGCGCGAAAGCAGACAGCATGCACGGGCCCTGGACGTCCGAGCGACGGTGAGCAGCCCGATCACGGCTCGCGCTGCTCCGGCTCCCGCGCTCGGAGGGCGGGGGAGGGCTGCTCGGGAGGGCCGGGCGCGGGGCACGGGCCACTTAGGCGCGTCGAGGCCGGAGGAGCCTCCCGAGTGCAGCTCCTCGGAGGGGGACGCGAGTCCAGCTTTCCGCTGGGGCGCTGGCGGGCAGGAATGGACAAGCTGATCGAGGACGGGGGCACCACGACCATCACCAACGACGGCGCGACGGTGATGAAGAAGCTCCAGGTGGTGCACCCCGCCGCCAGGACGGCGCCTCCTCTTCTGCTACCTGCTCCCTCCACCTTCTCCTCCTCCTCCTCCTCCTGCATCAGTCCTACACCCTCCTCCTCCCATCCGCCTCCTCCTGCCCTCAGACTCCCACCTCATGCTCCTCCTACGCTATCATCCTCTCCTCCTCACTACCTCCCTCCCATACGCACATCTCGTTTATTCCCCCAGCTCCGCTAGCCGTCTCACGCAACGCCTCCCTACACACCTACTCCTCATCTCAGCCTCCTACTCGTCAGTACTTCATCATACTCATCTCAATCATAAGCCGTCATCCTCATCTCCTCCACCTCATCCCTCTCCTCCTCATCCTCCTCCTCTCCTCTTCCTCCTCTCCTCCTCCTCCCCTCCTCCCCTTCTCCCCCTCCTCTCCTCCTCATCCTACTCCCTCCTCTCCTCCCTCATCCTCCTCCTCCTCCCCTCCCTCCTCATACTCCCCTGCCACTCCTACTCCCCTCTCCTCCTCCTCCTCCTCTCCTCCTCCTCCTCCTCCTCTCTCCTCCTCCTCTCCTCCCCCTCCTCCTCCTCCTCCCTCCTCCTCCTCCTCCATCCTCCTCCTCCTCCTCTCCGCATGCTCCCCTTCCTCATCCTCCTCCTCCTTCCTCCCCTCCTCCTCCCATCCTCCTCCTTCTCTCCTCCTCCTCCTCCTCCTCCTCCCTTTCTCCTCCCTTTCTCCTCCTCCTCCTCCTCTCCTCCTCCCCTCCTCCTCCTCTCCTCCTCCCATCCTCCTCCTCCTCCTCCTCCTCCCCCTGCACTTCCTCCTCCTCCTCTCCTCCTCCTCCTCCTCCTCCCTCCTCCTCTCCTCCTCCTCCTCCTCTCTCCTCCTCCTCCTCCTCCCCCTCCTCCTCCTCCTCCTATCCACTCCTCCTCCTCCTTCTCCTCCGGCTCCTCTTCCCCTCCTCCTCCTCTTAGCTCCTCCTCCGCCTCCTCCTCTACCTCCTCCTTCTCCTCCTCCTCCCCCTCCTCCTCCTCTCCTTTCTCCGCCTTTCTTCCTCCCATCCTCCTCATCCTCCTCCTCCTCTCCTCCTCCTCCTCCTCCTCCTCCTCCTCCTCCTCCTCCTCCTCCTCCCCCCCCTCCTCTATTGCGGGGAGGGACGTCGCTGTGACATGACACTCCCCAGTCTGCCCCATGCCGTCAGATTTCCTCAGCTGTTCTCTCGCTGCTCCTCTCGCCGCTCCTCTTGCCACGAGAGCCGAGGTAAGGCCGCCAGTGCCCCCCACCCACGGGGTTTCACCGCGGCCTTGGGATGCCGCCAGTCGGCTCAAGGCCACGCCTGCTATGTCGTGGGAACGACGCTTGATAGCTCTTCGGCTGACCATGCGGGACGTTGCATTGCTAGCCCTGGTTCCAGCCGTCAAGTCTTCGTTCTTCTCTTCCTCTTCCTCCTCTTCCGCCTTTGCTCGTACCGGAAATGTTTGAGCGCTCCAGTGGTCTGGTAGTGGGGCGCCATAGTCTTCCTCCTCCTCGTTCTGCCCGTGCTAGAGGTTTGGTGGGTGTGCCATAATCAGGCGGTTGTAGGATGAGGACACATTTGGCCCAGAGTCTCTGAGAGAGCCACAGGAGCAGGTCGGGCGTCGTCTTGCGAGCCTCGAGTTGCGTCGAGGGCGCGAGCACATCGAAGAAAGCACTGGAAGCCGTCTTGCCCGGAGGCCTCGGAGAGGTGCAGTCCCGCGTCGCCGCGAGCGTGGGCGCGTCGTGCGACGGTGGCAGGACGGGAGATCCTGGCCGCGCGTGGCGGCGGCGAAGGCCCCGTGACGACGCGCCGCATGCCGCCGGAAACGTTTTGTTTCGAGAGGATCTCGCCGCTGGAGGCCGGGGGGTGCGCCACAATGCACGGGCCGCGTCTTTCTCGGTGAGTTCTGGCAAGCTCGGGGGAGTGCTGTTCGCGCCAACGCTTCTAGCTGGCTGGGTACCTCAGATGTTTACAGAGAGTTTCAGGTAATGTCGGGGGCGAAAGTTCGGCTGTCCCAGTTTCGGGTGACTGGTGTATCGAAAATGACAGGTTGTATTATCCGTCATGATTCCTCCCATGGCTGTCACATGGCGGTATCTTCTGGTCTCCTTGGGGTCCGCGTCGGAGTTTCCTTACCGAGACGTGGTGTCCGTGAGTTTCTCGCCTGCGCGCGCGTGTGACCATACTTGCGACGCGGTTCCACTTCCGCCGAAGCGCAGCACATGCGTCGCGAAATCCTGCTGGCAGTTGGCGGTACACGAGCGGTGGGATGCCCCTCCGTGCATTTCATTACTGCGCAATGAGTCGGCGGGGCAGATGCTGATGCAGACTTTGGCGAACATGCGTTCAGCTGATCATGCGGAGAGCGGCGTGTGGAAAGGCCGCGCTTTTCAAGGGTTGCCTGGAGGCTACCATTTGACACGGCCTCTTTCGAAAAGATGCCGAACATAGCAGAGGATACAGCAGACGCAGAGTGTAACTAGCCTCGCATGGCGTCGACCATACGTTTTGCGTCGGCGGCCAGGCAGAGGGCGACTGCTCTGGCGGAAAGGCAACAGGGGACGCTGTATGAAAATTAGGGCCGCAATGCACCGAAGGAAGAGGAGGAGGAGGAGGAGGAGGAGCCCCGGCGCGACGGGAAGAGAGGAAGCCGGGCCACTCAGAACTGCCGGCTGCGGCGGGGGGAGCGCCGGGGAGGAAAACGGCGTCGACTATGCACCCACACTGGCCCTGGCCAGACCGATCCTCGGCCCAAAGGCTGCGCGCATCCCTCTCTGACCCAGCCCACGAGGCCGTACACACAGGTCCTGGGCCCAGGCCATGCCAGCCTTCGGTAGCAAATCGTGGAAGCCTGGTATACACTTTCAAGTCCGCCTTTGGCGTCGACTCGCGTCGATTAGCGTCTGGGAGTCGGTGAGATATCGCCGATTTGGCGCCGGCTGGCGCCGATGAGCGTCGAGTCAGCGTCGACTTAGCGTCGAGTAGCGTCGATCTGCAAGAGCCGCCAAGACGGCGTGGGAGGCCCCCGCGAGTTGCCGCCGAGCTTGGCCAGGAGCGGTGCAGATGCACAGCCTGCGCCCTCCTGCCTGCAGCGAGCGTGGGGCGAGCGCGCCCGCCCGCGCCGCCTGCCCTCCGCGGCCTGCCCGTGGTCGTTCGTGCCCCCGCCGCCGCGCGGACCTCCTCTCCGCGGGTCGTGCCCCCGCCACCGCGCGGACCTCCTTTGTGTGTTGTGGAGTTTTTTTGTCTTCCTCGAGAGGATCGGCGGCGAGCGGAGGGGGGAGGTGAGAAGGAGGGCTTCTCAGAAGGAGGCGGGGCTTCTCAGAAGCCATCGCGCCTTCTGAGAGGTTTTTTCGGTGTCCATCGGGGAAAGCCCAGAAGACTTCTCAGAAGGCAAGGGGGACTCCCGAGCCTCCCGAGAAGGCCTCCTCCTCCTCCTCCTCCCTCCCCCCCTCTTTCGCCGCCGATGCTCGAGAGGAGGGAGGAGGGCGAGGAGCAGGGCGTCTTGGGCTCGGGCAGCTCCGCTGTCCCACCCCCCCGCTGCCGCGCGAGGCCGCGCTCTGCCGCGCGCCCCCCTCCCTCCCCCCCCCCCCCCCGGGGCCCCGCCGCTCTCGCAGTGGGAGCGGCTCGGCGGCGAGCTGCGTCCATGCCGAGAGATCGTCGGCTGGATCCGCGGTCCCGACTCGCCAAGTTTCCACGACCACAACCACAGGTAGGACGAGGGAGAAGGGAGAATGGGGAGGTCTTCCTCCTTCTCCTCCTTCTCCTCTTCCTCCTCCTCCTCCTCCTCCTCCTCCTCGTCCTTCTCCTCCTACCTAATTATGGTAGTGGTGGTGGAAAACAGGCCCATCAGATCCGTCACCGCACCGTTTGAGACCGTTTTTCCTTCTCCCCCGGCGATGACGGGCGTGACTGGTGGGGGGGTGGGGGGCGTTCACGTCACGATCCGCGCTGGCGCCGTTTGGGAATGCCTAGGATTACGTCGGGCATGTCCCTCTACAGGAGGAGTATTCAAGAATAGTCCAAAAATAGTCCGACGACGAATCTTCGCGCTGTTTTGACTATTGTTGGTTATTCTTTGACTATTTCGATTTTTCCTCAAAGTCCGCCTGTAGGAGGACGTGCCCGACCTAAGCCTACAACCCTCGTCAAAGTTAACCTCAAAGATATCTTACATGGCTGAACTGTTTGTGGGGAGTTACTGGACAGAGTAGCGATGACTGCGATGTACTTGTATGCGCCGCCCCTCCAGTGTCGGACATCATCGAACTTCCGAGTCGTTCCCGGTCAGACCACCTTTGCCCTTGCCCCGACATTGGAGGGGCGCCTATCGACATGGAAGCGGGGCGATGCGGGGCTGAGGAGGAGGAGGAGGAGGAGGAGGAGGAGGAGGAGGAGGAGGAGGAGGAGGAGGAGGGCGTTGTCGCACCCTGGAGGGGCCTGGGTCGCCGAGGCGTCCTCTCGGAGAGCGGCCCACGTCCCAGACACCCCGTGCGGTCGCCCCGAGTCCACGGATCCGGACGGCGCTCTCTGGCTCGGTCAGTGCTGCCGCCATGAAGGTCACCGGCCCGATCCCGGCGCCATGCCGCTTCTGCCTCGGGATCTCCGCATCGTTCCGATGAGCGGTTGGCGTCGGTACCTGGGCGGCTTTCGAAAGGGCTCCCGCCCGTGCAGATTCCACGTCTCTCGAAGCCATGCGCGAGGGCGGGCGCGCAGACATGGGTGCGTTCGCCTTTCGATGTTCTCGTGTGCCTCTGGACACACACACACACACACGTGTGAAAATGTTTCCTTCTTCTCAGTTTTCTATGTGTATGGAGGCTTCAGAGGCTTACGCCATCAGGCCGACTGCCAGAAGAGGATATGTGCGGCTTTCGATGTCGTATATGTTGTTCGCCGCTTCCCGTCGTGATGCCAGCGTATAGTTGTTGCTGATTCGCCCTTCTGTTCCTCGGCGTCTGTTTGGGGGCCTCTCGTGGGCCTCTTTGCTGGGCTTGGGCCCATCTCTTGGAAGCCTTGTCTTCTCAGGGATCCTCTTTTTTGTTTTGGTCCTTCTGGGCCCTCCTGGGGGCCTCTTGGAGGCCTCTTGGGGGCCTCTTGGGGGCCTCTGTGGAGCCTCTTGGGGGCATGCTGGGTGTCGTGAGGGCCATCTTGTGGAGGAGGGCTCCCAGGGCCCCTACAGTCAACCCGCATAGTAAGGGTGAGCAACTTCCAAAGGTTCCCCTCCTCCCCGCCCTCCTCCTCCTCCTCCTCCTCCTCCTCCTCCTCCTCCTCCTCCTCCTCCTCCTCCTCCTCCTCCTCCTCCTCCTCCTCCTCCTCCTCCTCCTCCTCCTCCTCCTCCTCCTCCTCCTCTCCTCCCTCCTCCTCTCCTCCTCCTCCCTCCTCCTCCTCCTCCTCCTCCTCCCTCTCTTCCTCCCCCCCGCCTCCTCCCCGCCCTAAGTAGGTCTGTTTGACCCCCGTGGGCCGCCTCCCGGTCCACTTGGGGGCCTCTTGGGCGACCTTGGGCCAGCCTCGGGCTGGCAGAAGCCCGAACAGGCGAGGACGCGACTATCCGGGAAACGTAAGACTCGAGTACGCTGGAAACCAGGTTTGCCGACGTTTTTTTTTGACGACCGCGTCCTGGATCTTGGCGGTCCAATTTTCGTGGGCTGTCTGCAGCGGGAGCTGGCGTTGAACTTCATGCTGGGTCTCGTCATTTTCACGATGTGGCCCCGTCAGGCCAACCCGAGTCCCCCGAACCCGAGTCTTACGTCTTTACGAGAATATAGTGTAGAATGAGATCGGGAGTCAATGATTTTTGCCTCTCAAGATCTGCTTGAAGGTTCTCTTGGGACCCTCTGGGGGGTCTTCGGGGCCGCTTCGGCAGTCTTGGTGTCATCTTGGATGTTCTTGGGGCCTGTCTGGCGTGTTGGATCTCTCTTGAGTCATCCTGGGCATCTCTTGGAGGCCACGGAAAGTGGACAGGGAGGCTTCGAGTGCCTCGGAAGTGTGTAGACGAGCTCGTAGACCCCCCCGTCTGTGACGGGATTTCGTACCCCAGGGGAGGGTGAACGGAGGCGGGGGACAGACAATAATCTCACACTCCTTGCCGCCCCCGAGAAGCGGGAGTCGGTGGATTCTCGTCTCTCTCGCTTGTCTGACATCCTTCTTCTTCTTTTGTCTATATGTATTTCTATCTCGTTGCTCGTCTGCCTCTTACTTCCATGCGCCCTCCTCTCTCTTGCTCGTTCGAGCAAACGATCTGCTTGAGACGAGATTATAATACATTATTTCAGGATTCTCGTGGATATATCGAAGGCGCAGGACTCAGAGGTCGCAGCGTTTCGGGGCCATCTGCCTTGTGAGTTTTCCAGTTGTGGTTGCTGATGTTTGTTTAGTGGGATGACAGGGGGGTGGGATGATGGTTGAGGAAGGATGGAGAAGGGAGGGGAGAGGAAACGTGGCAAAGGAAAGGTTAGTGGTTAGTGATCGCTTGCGAGTAGGGTCGTTTTCGGTGCTCATTCATTATCTTCTCCGCTTTCCATCAATTTTCTTTCATCTTCCATTCTCCATGTATGCTGGGAAATTGGGAAGCTCCGATGCTCCTTTATGGACGGACCTGTTGTGAGGCCTCCGTCGAAGAATGGAGAAATCGCATTCCCATAAACTTTGGAGCTCCGCGCGGATCTCTTGGATCTTCGCTTGACCCTTCTCCCTAGCGCGTGAAGCGCGCCAGGGGCGGCGTCGGAGGCGCCGCCCGGGGGGCCCCAGCGCAGATCCAAGAAATCCGCGCGGAGCTCCAACAAATTCTGTTTACATGTGCCGTCGGGCAACCAGGAAGGGGCCCTTTGGGAACGCCTGGAGGCATCCCGCGGCAGTCCAGGGGCCGCCTTGGGCCAGGCTCGGGCTGTCTCCTCCTCCTTCCTCCTCCTTCCTCCTCCTGGGGGCGACGTCCGCGCGGCTTGTTCTGGGCCGCCCCGTGGACGTCTTGGGCCCGTCTTGCGTTCGTCTCGGGCCCGTCTTCCGCCCACCTCGGGGCCATTCTGGGCCTCTTGCCCGCGGAGCAGCTTCTCAGAAGGCCGGAGGGCCTCTGAGGAGACTCGGCGAGGCTTCTCCGGAGCCCTCCGGCCTCATTTCCGTCGCCTTTCTCCCCGGGCGCGCCGCCGATCTTGCGCACCGCATGGGCGAGCTCTTGGGGAACTCCGGCAATGTTGGGATCCGAAGGGGCGGATCTGGCCGTCCCCCCTCGCTACGGCCGGATTCGCCTCGGAGTGCTGGTCAGAGCACAGCTCTGGGGAGGTCTCGGGAGTTTTGGCAGCGGTACCTCCGTGACGCGCAGAGAAAGGGTCCTCTGACTCCCTTCCCCCAGGGCAGTTTCTCCCTCGGGTGCCTCCCGACGAGCTTTGCGGGAGAGATGGGTGACGCGGAGAAGAAACTGACAGCTTCACTGTGTTGGCATGCCTGGGGCTCTGGTGCATACCTCTTGGGGCTTCTCGGGCGCCTCTTGGGGCCTTCTCGGGAGCTATTGGGGCCTTCTTAGGTTGTCATGGGGCGTCCAGGTGGGTCCTGCGACCCTCTTGGAGACGCCTCGGCCCGCCTCTTCGGGCAATCTTGGCCGTCGTTTGGCGGCGTGCTTGCTGGACCTGGGGAAGTCAACGTTGCTGGGAGGGCGACAGGGAATGAGGGGAGCGATTCCGAGCAAGTGGGCGATGGCAGGATGAGTGGCGGCATGATTATTTAGAAGCGTGCAAGGTTGCGGGTGTTGGTCGTCAGGCGGTGGTTTCGGCAGTGTCATGGTTTCGGGTGCGTCACGTGGTTGGGTTGTGGGGCGACTTAGGCAGCAGATCTTTTGACGTTTGTTAGTCGTCATCAAGTTTTGCTGGGTTGTAGGTCGGCGACGGCACTACCAGCGTCGTAGTTTTGGCGGGCGAGCTGCTGAAGGAGGCCAAGACCTTCCTGGAGGACAGAGCCTGTCGCCTTCACGCCCCAGCGAGCCCCCTCCTGCCCCCCTAATCCGCCCCGTTCTCTCGTCCGAGCTGCAGCCGAAGGCGGCTGTTGACGGCGCGTCGCCTTCGGTGCCGCGCCATTAAGGACGGTGGGCGCATGATACGGGGCGTGCCTGGCGTCTTCATCTCATCCTCGTTATCATCTTCCCGGCCCTCCTACGGTCCTTTCGCTGTTCTCGCCAAGAGCAGCCAAGTTGCTTGCCTACGGTCTTGCGTGACTCTCGTTCGATCATGCTCCGAGTAATTATTGCCCCCGAACTTGCCATCATGCTCCTGACATGCGTTGTACAGTCATGCTGAACGCCTGCCGAGCAACGGGCTCAGGACTGGAGCGTGCGCATTTCGCATCCCTTGGTCCTGTGTCAGCGGCCAATCGTCGGTGAGAGGCCGCGATCATGTCGTGAGATCTTGTCTTGATCAGAGGTCTGCCTTCTTCAAACCTCCCGGAAGACGCCCCAACTACTCCAGCATTGTTTATTCGCTGCTCAACGGCTCTGAAGTTTGAGGCCCGCTGGACGCAGGCATCCAACCACATCGGCTTCTGATTAGGTTGGAACGTTCAAAAATGACGGCGTCTAGGGCGACGTTAGTGGGGATGGGCTCAGGGGGGGATGCATCGACCCCTAATCGCCCACTGATCGCAGATAGGGGCTCGATAGCCCCACACCGCCTGGGACCTCTGTCGGGCCTGTCGGGGGCCTGTTGCCGATACATCGGCGATGTATCGCCGATTCCAGGTCGCCGGTCCCCCCTGAGCGGTTCCCCCCCCCCATCGTTCCCCCGCATGCCTGCAATGGCCGGCTTCTCGGGGCAGCAGCGGCCAAGCGAAGCGCGGGCGCAGGGCTGCAGGGGTCGAACGATCGCTGCCCTGCCTCCGCAGGACGGGCTCGTGGCGCCGCAGATCATCAAGGGCTACAGGAGCAGCCGGGGGGAGCAGGCGGGCAGGGGGACTGGCTGGTGAGCCTTGGGGCACTCCACCGCGTGCTGGATGCACGGTGGCGGACGTGTCTGGCCGCGCAGGCTGGGTACAGAACGTGGAGATTCGCGTCCAGATGTGACTCTCGCACTCCCCGCGCGTCCGCCCCAGCTCCGCGCTCTCCCTGTTCCAGCCTGCTCTTCAACCAGTCCTGCTCGGCTCTCTTTCGTTCCATCCTCGCGATCGCTCCCCAGCGTGCGTCAGGTTCGCCTGCGCACGTGACAGCACACATCGGGGAACATGTCGGCTCCCGCCATCCTTGTCGAAAATCGATGCCCATCATTGTGTCTGGTGGGCCTGCGCGCAGCAGGCCACGCGCCACCACCCCCGCCGTCCCTGTCAAAAACCACTTGACAGTGTGACAGTAATCGAGGGATGGCCGCGCATGATCCAGATTTAGCCGCGCGGTGCATTTTTTTGTTGCGTGTTTTTTTCAGGCATGGTAGCCCTGCGCACAGCAGAGAATATGCTGACACCCCCGCCGTCCCCGTCAAAAACAATACAATGTGCTCGCGGGCCTCACGAACATGACTCAAGACTTTGCCCCACAGTGTACTTTGCATTGTTTTTTACAGGGATGGTGGGTGGGGACCGCATCGGGTTGGCCGCACTTGTTCCAAATGTCGAGGCAGAGTGTGGTTTGTATTGTTTTTTTGGCAGGGATGGTTGGGGGCGGGTCGGCATGGTGTCGGCATGGTGTTGGCATGGTTTCGGGTTGGCCCCCGGTCGCCTGGGGGAGGGGGTGTATATTAATAAGGAACAGTGATCGAGCTACCCACCCGCCCGCAAGCCGTCTAGCTCACTCCCACCGCTCTCCCACCGCAGAAGTAACACCCGAGCCTGAGCATGTTCAGCGGACGTCGTTGGATAGACAGCTACTGGGAACCAAAGCCGACCCCAGGTGCGCGACGCTTGGGCGAGGTGCGTGCGCCACGCGTGCCAGGCGCGCCACGCGCGCCAGGCACCCCTGGGGCCCGAGCGTGCCAGGCACGCCTGGTGCGCCAGATGCGCCACGTGCTCCGAATGCGCCAGGTGTGCCGCGCGCTCTAGCCGCGCCATGTGCGCCGCGTTCGGGGCTCGTGCAGAGTGCGTCAGGTGCGTCTGCGCACGTGCCAGCACACGTCGGGAAACATGTTTGCCCCCACCATGCCTGTCGAAAACCACTGCCCATCATTGAGTCTGGTGGGCCTGCGCACAGTTGGCCACGCTCCATCACCCCTGCCGTCCCTGTCGAAAACCACTTGACAGTGT
>CAUYUJ010019501.1:122194-162194 GCA_963575745.1 Prorocentrum cordatum
TGACTCCCCAGGGGGGTCTGGGCGGCATCCGGGGAAAAGCCGGCGGCTGCCGTCGGAGCCCAAATCGCCTGGGACATCCTCGCAAAATCGCTCTTGGCGGTCCCAGAACTCCACTCCCGGGCTACATTTTGGATGCCCGGCGCCAACTGTGCTCCCAGAACTCCATTCCCGGCCCACATTTTGTATGCCAGGAGCCAACTGTAGGCCACTTGGTGTTCTCCGGGCCACATTTTGGATGCCCGGAGTCAACTGTAGGCCACTTCGTGTTCTTGGACTAACAGCGAAGACTGATAGGTTTCTAGTAGTTTAGCCAACAGTAACGCACTTCGTGGTCTTCGAGTTCCCAGAACTCCATTCCTGGGCATGATTTTGAATGCCCGGAGCCAACTGTAGGCCACTTCGTGTTCTTCGAGTTCCCAGAACTCCATTCCTGGGCATGATTTTGAATGCCCAGAGCCAACTGTAGGCCACTTCGTGGTCTTCGAGTTCCCAGAACTCCATTCCTGGGCATGATTTTGAATGCCCGGAGCCAACTGTAGGCCACTTCGTGGTCTTCGAGTTCCCAGAACTCCATTCCTGGGCATGATTTTGAATGCCCGGAGCCAACTGTAGGCACTTCGTGTTCTTCGAGTTCCCAGAATTCCATTCCCGGGCCACATGAAGGCTGAGGCTGAGGCAGGCAGGCTGAGGCCGAGGCTGAAGGCAGACTGAGGCTGAGGCTGAAGCAGGCTGAGGCTGAGGCTGAGGCTGAGGCTGAGGCAGGCTGATGCTGAGGCTGAGGCTGAGGCTGAGGCTGAGGCAGGCTGAGGCTGAGGCAGGCTGAGGCTGAGGCCGAGGCTGAAGGCAGACTGAGGCTGAGGCTGAAGCAGGCTGAGGCTGAGGCTGCAGGCTGAGGCTGAGGCTGAGGCAGGCTGATGCTGAGGCAGGCTGAGGCTGAGGCTGAGGCTGATGCAGGCTGAGGCTGAGGCAGGCTGAGGCTGCTGAGGCTGAAGCAGGCTGAGGCTGAGGCTGAGGCAGGCTGAGGCTGAGGCTGAGGCAGGCTGATGCTGAGGCAGGCTGAGGCTGAGGCTGAGGCTGAGGCTGAGGCAGGCTGAGGCTGAGGCCGAGGCTGAAGGCAGACTGAGGCTGAGGCTGAAGCAGGCTGAGGCTGAGGCTGAGGCTGAGGCTGAGGCTGAGGCAGGCTGAGGCTGAGGCTGAGGCTGAGGCTGATGCAGGCTGAGGCTGAGGCAGGCTGAGGCTGAGGCCGAGGCTGAAGGCAGACTGAGGCTGAGGCTGAAGCAGGCTGAGGCTGAGGCTGAGGCAGGCTGAGGCTGAGGCTGAGGCAGGCTGATGCTGAGGCAGGCTGAGGCTGAGGCTGAGGCTGATGCAGGCTGAGGCTGAGGCAGGCTGAGGCTGAGGCCGAGGCCGACGGCAGACTGAGGCTGAGGCTGAAGCAGGCTGAGGCTGAGGCTGAGGCAGGCTGAGGCTGAGGCTGAGGCAGGCTGATGCTGAGGCAGGCTGAGGCTGAGGCTGAGGCTGATGCAGGCTGAGGCTGAGGCAGGCTGAGGCTGAGGCCGAGGCTGAAGGCAGACTGATGCTGAGGCTGAAGCAGGCTGAGGCTGAGGCTGAGGCAGGCTGAGGCTGAGGCAGGCTGAGGCTGAGGCTGAGGCAGGCTGAGGCTGAGGCTGTGACTGCGACTGCCATTGCCACTGCGACTGTCATCGCGAATGCGACCAAGACTGCGAGAACAGCAGAATTCTACAACTGTATTCTCATCTGAATATTAAGGGGAATGCTTGCAGATATGCTCCTACACATCGCTGTTAGGTTGCTTTGCCGGGATAGTTTAATCATTATCGCCATACCCTGCGCATTCTCCCCATCCTCCTCAGCTTTTTTTGCGGAGGCTCCTCTTTGGATAGCCTCTGGGGGCCTCACAAAAGTTTCAGGCTTTCTTAAGGCCTTCTGGAGTCCTCCTGTGCGTGTTCTGGGGGTTCTGGGGGCTTCCTCGGGCCACCCTGCCTCCAACCGCGGTCTCCCTGAACGACCGGGTCACGACTTGGAATGCTTCGGAGGGTGTCTTGGGGCCGACTTGGGCCGCCGTGGGTCTCTCTTAGGGCCATCTTGGACCCCTGTTGTGCTGTTTTGGGGCTCTCTTGGAATGTCTGGAAGCCCTTTCGGATGCTTGTGGGGCCATTTGGGAGCCTCCCAGGCGGCTTCGGACGCCCAGAAGACTGCCGTATTGGTGCGTCGGGAAGCCGAAAAGAGGAGAACCCCAAAATTCACCAAAAACCAATAGAAAATCAATGATTTTTGCCTCTTGGGGCCTTCTTGGGAGTGCTCTTGGAGGCTTTTTGGGGCGTTTCGGAGCGATCTTTTGGGGGGTATGATGGCTTCTTGGAGGTCGTCGTGGACCGTATTGGGGCTTTCTGGGGTCGTTTCGGGAGCGCGCTGGAACGCCTGGAACCCGTCTGGGGCAGTCTTCGGGCTCTCGTGAGGTTCTTCTGGGTCGTCTGAAGCGTCGGGGTTTCGCCGCGGTCCCCGCCCGTTGCCGCCTTTCTGCCGCCTCGTTGCCGCCCACTTCGGGGGCCCGTCGAGGTGTCGCCGCGTCGCCGCCCGTTGTCGCCTGGTTGTCGCCTTGTCGCCGCCCGGTTGCCACCCATTTGGGGAGTCCGTCGAGGTTTCGCCGCGTCGCCACTCGTTGCTGCCTCGTTGCCGCCTCGTTGCCGCCTGCTTCAGTCGAGGTTTCGCCCGTCGCCGCCCGTTTTCGCCTCGTTGCCGCATCGTTGCCGCCTCGTTGCCGCCTACTTGGGGGGTCAGTAGGGGTGTCGCCGCGTCGCCACTCGTTGCCGCCTTGTTGCCGACTCGTTGCCGCCCACTTGGGGGGTCAGTCGAGGTTTCGCCCCGTCGCCGCCCGTTGCCGCCTCGTTGCTGCTCACTTCGGGGTTTCGTCGAGGTTTCGCTGCGTCGCCCGCCGTTGCCACTTCGTTTCTGCTTTGTTGCCGCCCACTTCGAGGGTCCTTCGAGGTTTCGCCGCGTCGCCGCCCGTTGTCGCCTCGTTGCCGCCTCGTTGCCGCCCACTTCGGGGGCCCGTCGGGGTTTCGCCGCGTCGCCGCTCGTCATTGCCTCGTTGCCCCCTCGTTGCCGCCCGCTTGGATAGGTCCGTCGAGGTTTCGCTGCGTCGCCGCTCGTTTTCGCCTCGTTGCCGCCCGCTTGGGGCGGCTGTCGAGGTTTCGCTGCGTCGCCGCCCCAGTGTCTCGTTGCCGCCTCGTTTACGCCCATTTGGGGGTTCGTCGAGGTTTCACCTCGTCGCCGCTCGTTGTCGCCTTGTTGCCGCCCACTTCGGGGACCAGTCGTGGTTTCGCTGCGTCGCCGCCCGCTGCCGCCTCGTTGCCGCCGCTTTGCCGCACGCTGGGGGGGTTGTCCGTGGAGGTGTCGCCGCCCGTTTTCGCATCGTTGCCGCCTTATTGCCGCCCACTCTGGGGATCCGTCGAGGTTTCGCCGCGGCGCCGCCCGTTGCCGCCTCGTTGCTGCCCACCGCGCTTGGGAGGTCCGTCGATGGTCGCATCACAAAGCTTGCGCCACACAGCTTGCACCACGTAGATTGCATCAAATAGCTTCCACAGCCACAGTGGAATAATTTGCCGTTTCGAGTCCACGCCAGCTAATCTGTATCTGCTCAACAGAAACGGTCCAAATAGGCTTGCCCTATAGGAGTTTTAACTCATTCTACTAATTGGTCCGTTGCCTAATTCCTATGCCCCCCAATTCCTATGGCTATGCCTATGCCTACGCCTATGCCTCTCCCTATCTCCTATGCCTACGCCTATGCCTACGCCTATGCCTATGCCTATGCCTATGCCTGCTTGCTCGCTTGCTTGCTTGCGCGCTTGCACGCTTGCTTGCTTGCTTGCTTGCTTGCGCGCTTGCTTGCACGCTTGCTTGCTGGCTGAGTTGCGGATTCCAAACATGCTTGATTCCTCTGATTCCTTGATTTGAGTCGTCTGATCTCTTTGCAGTCAACGCTGGTTGATATGTCTCGCGGTTTTCTACGCGCGCACCTCCTGACCATCCTTCTCGGTCCCTTCGCCATCATCATCGCCATCATGATACTGTTCATCGACATCGTTGTGACACTCGTCATCGTCGTTGTCATCATTATCATAATCGCCGCCACCACCATCATCACCACCATCATCATCATCAGCATCATCATCATCATTATCATCATCATTATCATCATCATTATTATCATCATCACCATCCTGGTCGTCGTCGTCATCATCATCAGCATCATTGTCATCGTCGTCGTCGTCGTCGTTTTCGTCATCGTCATCGTCATTGTCATCGTCATCATCATCGTCGTCGTCGTTTTCGTAGTCTTCGTCTCCGTCATCATCATTATGATTATCATCATCACAGTCACTGTCACCATTACCACCATCATCACTATCACCAGCACCATCATCACTATCACCAGCATCATCACCAGCTTCATCATCATCATCGTCATCATTACCATCATCATCATCATCGCCATCATCATCACCATCGTCGCCATCGTGATTGTCATCGTTATCGCCATCGCCATCGTAATCATCGTCATCATCAACATCATCGTTGTCGACGTCGCCCTCGTCGTCGTTGTCGTCGTTGTTGTTACCACCACAATCATCATCACTATCATCATCAGCATCATCATCAACATCATCGTCATCATCATCATGACAGTCATCAGCATCATCAACAACAACATCATTATCATCACCGTTACCATCGTCGTCATCATCCTCGCCACCGTCTTCAGCATACTCGTCACCGTCGTTGTCGCCACCCTCGTCATCGTCATTGCCATTTTGACAGCAAGGCGCGTGTAGTATGTCTTCCGAGGCGTTTGTGCCCCCAACCCGCTTAGTCCCTTCGTGTGGACTCTTGCGCGCGGGCTCTGTCTCCGTCTCTGTCTCGTCATCATCGCCGTCACCATCGCCAATATCATGCTCATCGTCGTCGTCGATGTCGTCGTCACCATCATCACTTGCCCTCCTCACAGTTCATGCATCTGCATGGCAAGGGTCCACGTGACACTGCGATACTTGCTTGAGCTGTGTCGAGAAATTGCCGGAGAGTGGATGGGATGTTTGCTCGAACAGCGGAGCTGGACATTCATTCCTGATGGAAAGAAGGGTCGGCTCCACCACCATTCCCCCGATATGGACCCCCCTGGACACTGAAGTTTACACATGTATTTACCCCATCGTTGATCTGTTCATGAATTCAGGCCATCCCAGGCAGGCCGGGTATTGACACCCCCCTCGTCCCCGCTACCGTGTGCGCACATATTTTTGGAGTATGCCTTTGCAGCAAATGGCACAAAGTCCACACGCTCGCGCTCACACGTCGAAGTCATACCAGGCACGCTAGGTCTACAATCATTTCAACAACACTCATCAACAACCTATTGTTTTTCCAGAGCCAATCTTTAAGATATTATGCCCGCGCGCACCTGCTGAACTCAGATGAACGCCATGTGGATTTAGCAATCTCGTGCAGAACCTGCATTCCCATCTCTCCACGAGGTGCATCCACGTTGATCCAGCACGCGCCCAGTGCACGAATCCGTATCAAATGACACCATGTGGGTCACGCGCGCGCGCCGCCCCTCGCGTATATCGAAATCCTTCCAACAAAACAGTTCAGCTGAGCATTTCAAGGTAGAGCTTTCCAAACACATATGAACACCGCATGCTTTTCAACGACCAGACTGACATGCTTCTTGCCTCCTGTGGCGGCTCTGGCAAAGAATGCTTGGCTGCCACGTCCCTGGCGGCCTGGTCTCACCACCTTCCCTGGCCCTCTTACGGCAGCCAGCACCCCGACAGGTCCTCCCGGCGGCCTTTTTCACAGCTTCCCCAGGCGCTCTACGGTAGCCAGAACTTCGGGGGGCGTGTGATGGTGGGGCGATAAACGGGGTGGCAGCGAGGGCTGCAGAAAAGGAGTCCTGAAGGGGGCCTTTAGGACCCCGAAGTGGCACCTTTCTTCCCCCTCCATTCGCGCCCAAGCACCTCAGA
This sequence comes from Prorocentrum cordatum, assembly GCA_963575745.1. Classification (NCBI taxonomy): domain Eukaryota; class Dinophyceae; order Prorocentrales; family Prorocentraceae; genus Prorocentrum; species Prorocentrum cordatum. The sequence continues at coordinate 128,242 of CAUYUJ010019501.1, forward strand.
AGCGTCTCTCGGCTCCCTGCTTTTCCTCTTCCTCTTCGTCGGCTGAGCGCCCTGCCAGCAGCAACGTCAGTCCTTCAGTGCTCTCCACTGGCTTCCCCCGTCCGGGCTGCTCTGTGCTGGCCGTCGCATCCGTACCGTTCGAGTGTTTACCCGTCGGGTCGCTGCCGTAAGCGTGCACAGCCACCCGCTGGCGAAACCGTCGTGTGTAATTCGGCTGGTTTGCAGCCCACCCTGGTTCTCGCAGTGGTGACGCCCCTCCCCTCGACCGCTGAAGGGATACGTGTGTGTGTGTCTATCAGTGTGTGTGTGTGTGTGTGTGTCTCTGTGTGTGTTTGTGTGTGTGTGTGTGTGTGTGTGTGTTCGCATCTCTTGTGCTGTACGCGTCCTCTTCTGCTCCGCCCCCCTTCCACGACGGGCCATTCCCAGAAGTGCGCGGGGCTCGGCTCGCGCGCTTATCTTTCTTTCTTCGGGCAGACATCGCCCGTCGTTTTTCAACCGATGCTTGCATTGATCAAAGCAGGGTGACCGCTTGAATGGCTATTCGCCAGATCGCGGGCGCGAGAAGTATGTATGTGTGTATGTTTATGTATATATATACACATATATAGGCATGTCTGTGTGTATATCTATGTATGCTACTCCCTGTGCGCCCTCGACATACCGTGTATGTTGTATGTGTGTGTGTGTTTGTGTACGTGTGCATCGGCATTTCTGTCATAAGAGCGCCACCAACGAATGTGCGATGGAGGAGAAGCGGTCGATGCTGATCAAGTGTGCGGAGACCACGCTCAACTCGAAGCTTGTTGCCGATTACAAGGCCCCTCGACCGACACCTCCTCTCCCGTCCTGTCCTCCTCCCACCGCCAGCCTGGCTCGACGTGAGAAGTGCGAAGCGCCCTGGCTGCTGTTGCAATCATGGCGGATGGGACTTCCAGCAGTGACACGATCGTCTCAGCGGCTGTCAGAAGCGTGGTGGGCAGGATGGCGGTGGTGATGAACGCTGTGGTGCTGGTGACGTCTGAATGTTCGTATGATGAATGAAGGCGCAGCGTGATGACCTGGTGGTGGTTGGTAGTGATGGTGCCAACGAGATTGAGGTTTCTGGTTATTGGTGATTCTTCGAGGTGGTGATGGTAGCGATGATGACGATGCTGATGATGTTCACGCTGGTTCTGATGATCGTGATGATGATGATGATGACGATCGGGGGCGATGGCAACCATACGCCAACGCTTTCGCAGCGTGCCAAGGCACTCGGCGACAAAGGCATGTCGCCCCGAGCGGGCAGCGCGAGTTGTCCGTCACCTCATCGCACGGCCCTGGCCCTGCTCACTGTGCCCGCTCTGTGCCAGGAGAGCGGACCTTCAGGGACCAGCTCCGGGCATCTAATTTTCTCCTCGCGAGGCACCCTCCATGGAGCCGCCCGTGGGGCCGTGGTCGAGAACGGCACCATTCGGGCCAGAGCCGACCAGACGGACCGCCTCGGCTCCAGGCTTCGGGTATGCCCAAAGGCAGCAATTAGCCGCACCGTCGTGGAGGAGGACATCTTGGCTTGCGCATGCGAGACGTGGACATGTCCCACCTGCCAGGTCAACGAAGGCAACTATTCAGAGTCTAGAGTATTTCGCATTTTGCTCCAGTGATGCCGTGGAGGCCGTTTTCAGCGCTCGTTCCGAATTGCCGATGCCGAACTAGGAAGGTATCGGCTCCCATCGCCCAGCGCAGCAACCGCCGCGGCCTGCCTGCCCTGCGTGGCGGGGGGGGGCTGCGACTGCCGACGCGGAGGCCCCACCTGCAGTTCTGACCACCGCGCCCGTGCCTGGATCACCGCGGCCACCCTGCACACGGGGTGAGCCGCCGCCTTGCTCGTGGGCGGCTGGGGGGCTCGGGATCACTCGGCGATGCCGTGGCCTGCGCCCGCCCGCCACCTCCCCCGCCGCGCTCCTGCTGGCGGGGCAGGCATGGGCAGGCATGGGCAGAGACAAGGGGCGGAGGGCGCGGAGGCGAGAGGAGGACCCCGACCGCGCAGAGCGGTCCGCCCAGCGCTGGGCACCCGACACCGGGTGCACCAGCAGGCAGTCGTGCTGCTGCTGCTCCCCGGACTTCTCCCAGGGGGCAGCTCGGACCAGCACCTCGAGGCGAGTCCGGCAGCGGCGACGAAGGCGGCGCAGCGGCATCGGTGGCTCTTCCCCTTCGGAGGGGCAGGGCCCTGGTCGGCCCACAGTCCGCGCCCTCTCCGGAGGCCCGGGGCCAGCCTGCGTCTGCGCCGTCCTCTGGCGCGGACGGGCCTCCGTGTGGTCTGTGGACGAGGCCCTGCCACGCGAGTCGAGAGGGGAAGGGGCACACGGGCACAGGGAGTCGGTCGACTCTCAGGAAAAGATGGGAAGTGGGGGGGAAGACGAAAACCCAGAAAATATGGGAAAATATTGGGAATCCTGGGATTTGTGTGTATTTCTTTGTGTGACCCTGGGCTCCTTTAGTGAAAGCCCAGATGCACCCCGCACGCGCCGCCCCGCACGCTGCAGCCGCAAACGTGTGGCTGAGCGCCCGAACGGCCTCGTCCTCGCTCACTCGGCGCAGCGCCCGCGTGCGCGCTGGCGCACCCGTTTGCGAAACTGTGCCGTTTTCAGTTCTCTTGCATGTGTGACTCATCGCCACAGGGGTGGCGTTGCTCACATTCTGCACTGCTCAGGATGTCTCGACCGCGTTCAACATCTGAAGAACAAAGCGGGGTGCCCAACAGCTGTCCAATGAGGCCTTAGTGCCAGCATGCCGTGCTCCGTCCAGGTGAGCAGGTGCTGCGCGCCTCTCCCGTTCTCAGTTCATGGCGATCTGCCCCAGGCGGGATTTCTCTGGACATGCGAACGCATTTAGTGCTCTTCCTCCTTGGGTTTTTCCTTGCGTCTTGGTTCCATCTTTCGCCGTCTGTTCCCTCTCCTCCATGGCTTGCGCATCGCAGGGTGGAGTCCTCTTTGCCTCCTTGGGTAAGCTGGCATTTTTCATCATCACTGCCCTGGTCCGTGAAAAAGAGGCCCTGCGACGTACCCAACCCATGTGCATCAAGCGACTACAGGATTTGTCCAGCATACTATGGCTGATGACAATACAGGATCAACGTAACGACGAGGGCGGAGGACCCAGGCTCGAAGACAGGAAATGGACGGAAGAGGGGCCGAACAATTAACGCGACAGCAGCAGCGAGACGGTGGCTTGAGGAATCGGACGACAACGATTTTCCATTGGCATGCTGGGCACGCAGCGCGGCCCGCGCCATGTCGTTCTGGCGCTCTGTTCAAAGCTGGTGCGAGAAGCGAGCGAGGGCGAGCCCCTCGCCAGGGTATCCGTTCTGTTTGCACCCTGCAGTGCGGGAGCCAGACGCCCGCAGGCGCTCTGCCGGGTCCTCGGGCACCCCGCGGGAAAGGAGCTCAGAGCTAACATGAGTCCGCGTATGTTGGACCTCCCAGCAACCGTCCACAGTGGCGACAGTTTCGCAGTTCGCAGCCCCCTCAAGGACGGCGAGGTCAAATCAGAATGTGCGTAGCACGCCATTCAGCTGGACCCCCCAGCAGCCCTCGACAGTGGCGACGGTTTCGCAACATGTTCATATTTGAGGTCCAGCGGGGTGACGCGCTATGCAGATTTAGGGTCGACCTCACCATCCGTGGGGGATTGCGAACTGCGAAATTGTCGCCTCTCTCGAGGGCTGATAGGGGATCCATCATAACGAAGTTCCACGCGGATTTAGATGCGCCTTGAATTTTCCTTTTCACGGGCTGCCCGAAGACCTGGCGGCGCGCCTGCGGGCGCTTAGCCCCCGCGCTGCAATGTGCACGAAAGAAGTGGAGAACCTGGCGGGCGAGCTCGTCCTCTCTCGCTTCTTGCATTCGCTATGAACAGGTGAATCTTTGTGACGACAGGGCGCCGGGCCGCGCCCATGCCAATGAATCCGCATCGCACGCATGGTGAAATTTAGTTTGAGCCTGCGTGGCACGTCACTCGGGTGGACCCCCCTGTAACCCTCAAAAGTGGCGGCAGCTTCGCACTTCGCATCCCCCCCTTCAGGGATGGCGAGGTTTGGTTTGTACTTGCGCCGCACGTCATTCCGCAGGACTCTCCAGCAGCTTTCGAACGTGGCCACACTTCCGCAGTTTCCCCCCCCCCCCCCCCCCGTCAAGAATGGTGCGGTCTAGTCTGAGTCTGCGTGGGGCGCAAGTGGCGAAAGTTTCGGATTTCGTACCCCCCCCATCTGGCGAGATCTACTTTGAATCTGCGTAGCACGTCATCCCGCTGGGTCCCCCAGCAGCCCTCGAAAGTGGTGGCGCCGGCAGTTTCGCAATTCGCAAGCCCCCCAAGGACGTATGTAAATATGTATGTATGTGTGTATGTCTATATTTGCAAATGTATGTGCGTATAATAAGGCCATGTCTTTACGACACATCGGCTGCAGTGCTGGCGCGGCAGCAAAGATGGCGTCTGTACTGGCCGGTGCTCGAGGATACAAGGCTGTAGCAAGTGACGATTGCCTTTCAAACGGTCTGCTCGTACCGCGCTGGCCCGAGAAGACGCCGAGAAGTGCGGATTCGGGGGAGGGGGCGGATGTGGGAGGAAGGGGAAGCAGAGGCGGGGAATGAGGGCGAAGGGGCGGGGAGGGCTTTTCTGCGTCCGCTCTACTCTTTCTCTCATCGGCGCCGTCCCCGGCAACAACAACGCTCCCGCTCGAGGCGGTGCTCCTCCTCGCCGCCGAAAACCACCGTCCCGACAAAACCAGCGCTCCCGCCCGAGACTTCCTCCCGTTTTACGCTGGACTGGCGCCCTACGCTCTTTTGAATTGGCGCCGCTCCCAGCAAAAACAGCGCTCCCGCTCGAGGCTTCCTCCTTTTTTCCTCAGGACGGTGCTGTTCCTCGCCGCCGGCAGCCCCCGTCCCGACAAAACGACGGTTCCCGCTCTAGACTTCCTCCCTTTACTCAAGGCACTGTTCCTCCTCGCCGCAGACACCCGCCGTCTCAACAAAACCAGCGTTCCCGCTCGAGATTTGGCTTCGTTTTACGCTGGACTACCGCCCTACTCTCTTCAGCATTGGCGCCGCTCCCAGCAACAACAGTGGCCCTGCTCAAGACTTCCTCTCTTTCTATTCAAGGCGAGGTCCTTGCCTCGCCGCCGACAGCCCCCATCCCCACCAAGGCAATCCTGTCGCTCGATACTTCCTTGTGCTTCACCCTTGGCTGGGGCTCCATTGGCGGTCTCGCATCGGAGCAGCAAGGCGCGGGCATGCGTTTTCGAGGCTGGATATGTTGAAATTCTTGGGAGGAGGTGTTTGCAAGACCTCATTGGGCGGGAGATCTGGGAATGGGAATATCGGACCCCGCTACAGAACAACTGTCCCCCATGATGGGGATGGTTATCATGATGGTCACATGCTTCGTGTGGAACATCGCACATGAGGGTGAACTGATTGTTGTTGTTGTGGTTGTTGTTGCTGCTGTTGTTGTGGTTGTTATTGTTGTTGTTGCTGTCATCGTCGTCGTCGTCGTCGTCGTTGTTGTTGTTGTTGTTGTGGTTGTTGTTGTTGTTGTTGTTGTTGTTGTTGTGTTGTTTTCGTTGTTGTTTTCGTTGTTGCTTTCGTTGTTGCTGTGGTTGTGGTTGTTGTTGTTGTTGCTGCTGCTGCTGCTGTTGTTGTCATTGTCGTGGTTGTTGTTGTTGTTGTTGGTGTTGTTGGTGTTGTTGGTGTTGTTGTTGTTGTTGTTGTTGTTGTTAGTGCTGTTATTGTCGTTGTTGTGGTTGTTGTTGTTGATGGTGTTATGTTCGTTGTTGTTTTCGTTGTTGTGGTTATTTATGTGGTTGTTGTTGTTGCTGTTGTTGCTGCTGTGGTTGTTGTTGTTGTTGCTGTTGTTGTTGTTGTTGGTGTTGTTGTTGTTGATATTGCTTTTGTTGTTTGTTGTTGTTGTTGTTGTTGTTGTTGTTGTTGTTGTTGTTGTTGTTGTTGTTGTTATTATTGTTGTTTCTGTTGTTACTGCTGCCGTTGTTGTTGCTGCTGCTGTTGTTGTTGTGGTTGTTGTGGTGGTGGTTGTGGTTGCTGTTGTTGCTGTTGTTGACTGACACGTGACCTAGTCGCCCGCCCCCCCGCAGCCACCGGCATCCAGCAACCGAAGTTTCTTTCCGGCGCACCCCTCTCGAGGACCGTGGCCATGGCGCCACAGGGAGCTCCACCGAAGGTTCATGTCAGCACACCTTTCTCAAGGATCGTGACCTTGGCTTCACAGGGAGCTCCACCGAAGGTTCATTTCGGCACACCCGTCTCCAGGATCGCGGCCCTGGCCCCGCAGGGAGCTCACACCCCTCCTCCTCCTCCTCCTCCTCCTCCTCCCTCCTCCTCCTCCTCCTCCTCCTCCTCCTCCTCCTCCTCCTCCCGCTCCTCCTCCTCCTCCTCCTCCTCCTCCTCCTCCTCCTCCTCCTCCTCCGCTTCCGCCTCCTCCGCCTCCTCCTCCTCCTCCTTCTCCTCCTCCTCCTTCTCCCCCTCCCCCTCCTCCCGCCAGCGCTGTGTGCAGGATTGGGGCGGAGGCAGCGCTGTACCCCTGGTGCGGTGAGACCTCCGCCTGCTGTCCCGAAAACCGCGGGGAAGGCAACACTTCCAGAACGACGTTGGCTTGGAGACGTTAAGACGACGGCGGGCGTCGGGGGGGGGGGGAGAGGGGAACCCCTGTCCTCCTCCTCCTTCTCCTCCTCCTCTTCTTTCTCCTTCTTTTCCTCCTCCTCCTCCTCCGCCCCCTCCTCCTCCTCCTCCTCCTCCTCTTCCCCTCCTTTTTCCTTCCCCGTCCTCCTCCCCCTTTTACTTATATTTCCCAACCCTCCTTGGTTTGGTATTCGTTTTGAATAGAGCAGTGTGGTCGCGTCCCTTCTCCCGCCTCCCGCCTCTTCCTGTCTTGCCCGCGGGGGGCTGCGATCTGTGAAACTGTCGCCACTTTCGAGGCCTGCTGGGGGGCCCAGCACAGTGAGGGCCACGGGCGGACCCAAATTAGACCTCGCCATCCCTGGGGGGCTGCGATCTGCGAAACTGTCGCCATTTTCGAGGCCTGCTGGGGGGCCCAGCACAGTGAGGGCCACGGGCGGACCCAAATTAGACCTCGCCATCCCTGGGGGGCTGCGATCTGTGAAACTGTCGCCACTTTCGAGGCCTGCTGGGGGGCCCAGCACAGTGAGGGCCACGGGCGGACCCAAATTAGACCTCGCCATCCCTGGGGGGCTGCGATCTGCGAAACTGTCGCCATTTTCGAGGCCTGCTGGGGGGCCCAGCACAGTGAGGGCCACGGGCGGACCCAAATTAGACCTCGCCATCCCTGGGGGGCTGCGATCTGCGAAACTGTCGCCATTTTCGAGGCCTGCTGGGGGGCCCAGCACAGTGAGGGCCACGGGCGGACCCAAATTAGACCTCGCCATCCCTGGGGGGCTGCGATCTGCGAAACTGTCGCCACTTTCGAGGCCTGCTGGGGGGCCCAGCACAGTGAGGGCCACGCGCGGATTCAAATTAGACCTCGCCATCCCTGGGGGGCTGCGATCTGTGAAACTGTCGCCACTTTCGAGGCCTGCTGGGGGGCCCAGCACAGTGAGGGCCACGCGCGGATTCAAATTAGACCTCGCCATCCCTGGGGGGCTGCGATCTGCGAAACTGTCGCCATTTTCGAGGCCTGCTGGGGGGCCCAGCACAGTGAGGGCCACGCGCGGATTCAAATTAGACCTCGCCATCCCTGGGGGGCTGCGATCTGCGAAACTGTCGCCACTTTCGAGGCCTGCTGGGGGGCCCAGCACAGTGAGGGCCAGGTACAGTACAGCAGCCTTGCATCCGAGTGGACGCGTAGGCAAAGCAAGCGAACAGCCAAACGCTGTGCAGAGCGGCGACAGGCGAGAGAGCCCGGCCAAACGCCGGCGCCGAACAGAATTCGATTGATGACGATGAGGATGAATCAAATCAGCCTTGCATCATGTGGTACACTGAGTTCACCCATTGTTGTCGTGGGCGGCCTCTGCGTCTCTGGTGAACCCATTGCTTTGGCGTGGCGTCGGGGTTGCATACCACTTGCCTTACCAATGAGTTTGCGTCATAGCAGGTGATCTTCCTGTACAACTGGATCTGCCGATCGTGCAAGATATTCGACAACGTTTTCATACATGATTTCTCCAAAACTGTGGCATTAGACACCCGTGATATGTACGAACAAGGAATCTTCAATATCTTTCTCAGACACTTGCATTGGAAAGCATCAATCCTTGATCTGTCGGATTTCAAGAGCCATAAAGAATCGAGCGAATATAAGAGCTTGCTGACGACACAGGCAGAAAATATATGCAGCTTCCGTCGCGACGTTATAGAAGTGTGCGCCCAGATTTTGTTCAGATCGCGAAAGACGGCGCCCGCTTCTCCCAGCCTTCGAGATATCTCATTCCCGGCGCGACCATCGCAGGAAACCAAGCCTCCCAAGTACACTGCTTCTCTTGCTGTTTTGATTGGGTTCCCATTTGGCTGCCGCACCACACCAGTAGTTGAAATTTGGATTTGTATTGTTTTGTCCCAGTTTAACTCCAAGCCATACTTCTGCCCCTCTAAAATGACTGCGTCCAATATCAATTGTAAATTCTCCGGGTGTTTGGAGAGCAGCAGCGTGTCGTCATCGTACAGGATGTCCCTTGTCACGACATACGCGGGCTCTTCCAGGAGAGACAGGTTCTCGAAGACATCGTGCAACATGACTGATTGAACCGCAATGAAAAGATATGGTGATAAAGGGCAGCCTTGGGCAATTCCTGCAAACTGTCTGCGTTCCGACGAACGCCCGCTGTGGTCAACTACAGTGAAGTACCTCTCAGAATAAATGCCCCGTATCATCTGCACCATAGGATCTGGCAGGCCAAATCTTTCCAACGCTTTGCAGAGACAATCTGGCTTCAAGCGATCAAACGCTTTTGCCCAGTCCAACAAAAGCAATAAGATGCCATCGTTCTTGTTTGAGTGTGCTGCATCAATAATTCGCCTTATCAGCATCAGTGCGTCCGCCGTGCCACGCCCAGGGCGGAAGCCAAACTGGGATGATCGCATTCTTCCTTCTGACCCTCCTTGTATAAGACGCCGGTGTATCATCGAAGCCAAAGTTTTGTACCCCACGGCCAACAACGAGATCGGCCTATAGTTGCTTGGGAGGGTTGCGTCGCCTTTTTTGAATAACAAAACAACGTTGGCTCTCCTCCATTTCGTTGGAATGTCTTTCGTTTCCCAGCATTTTTGGCATACCCGTAGTAATGCTGCGCACGCTTCGTCGCTATTGGCAAGTACTATCCAAAAATCTGGCGGTATATCATCGGGCCCGGCCGCTTTCCCCTGTTTCATTTTTCGCAGTGCGACCCGCAATTCTTGTAAAGAGAAATTCGATGTGTCGACGGGGAGCGTGTCTCCCATCTTCGTTGTTGCTTCTGGGGCCGCATCTGGAAAACGTACTTGCCATTGAACTTGTTCAAAGTACTCTGCTAGCGCGTCTGGTCGGCCTGCTGTGTCTGTCAACTTTCCTGTAAGATCTTTGACTCCAGCGTGTTTTTGTTGTCGTTTCTTCCTCAATTGTTTGACGGCGCTCCAATGTCCCCCAACCAGTGCGGTGTTGATCCAATTTGACCGGTCTTGTCGCGCGGCTTGCCGGATTTCCTTATTCAACGCCTGCTCCTCGATAGATCGTCCTGTTGTTCGGCATGTGTTTCTCTTCTCGATCAGATCCAAAGTACGTTGAGATATCCATGGGTGCTTTGCTACAGTATGCCTGGGCTTCAAAGAACATGCAGCGGATGAGAAAGCCTGCTCCACCGCCCCGGCCACGTCATCCAGAGAGCCCCCAAGAACAGCATCGCCCCAAGCCAGCGTAAACTTGGATACAAAATCTCGTCGCACGCCGGGCTCCTTCAAAGACGAAACGTCTGAGCGCGGCGGGCGGGCTATGTTGCGATTCTGAAACTGGAATGCTATATTCGCCGTGGTCAGGAAGTGGTGGCTGTTTAGGGCCGCTCTTCGATGGGATCTGCAATCCAATACCCATGGCAAAACTGAAGAATTGCATAAGATGTGGTCGATTTGCGAAAACAGCTCTGGACAGATAGGGTCCATCGGAGCCACTCCCAAATCCCTGTACGTGACACGCTCGTCTTCCGGTGCATTGAAGAATGTGTTCGCGATCGCCATGTCGTTGCCGTGGCAGAATTCCAGCAGAAGTTGGCGATTAGAGACCTGTGTAGCGGTGCGTTTCGCAAACTTCCCAAGGTAAACATGCTTTCCAATAATGTGCTCTTCGCCCTTGTTCTGAATCAACAGTCTGGCATTGAAATCCCCCAGAATCATAGTAGTGCTGTGAGGCGTTGTCGGCCGGATGTATGCGTCCAGGTCGGAGTAGAAGTCGCGCCTGACCTGTTCATGGTGTCCACTGTGTGGCGCGTAAGCGGTGATGAGGGTTAGCATCCCGCCAACGATCTTTATTCTCAGGGAGGCGAGTCTTGGCGAAGAGGCATGGAACGCAACTGCTGATTTTTCGGCCCATGGTGCAACTATGAAGCCGACCCCGGCATCTGAACGTTTGTTTGCATCAAGTTCCCCTGACAAGCAAACCAGAAAACCCTCTTCATGTTTGTAGTAATCTGTACCATGCAAGTGCGTCTCTTGTATGCATAATATATCGATGTTCTGCTTTCGCATTGTGCCGAACAACTCTGTGAACTTAACCTGCGAATCCCCCCTCAGACCTTCCACGTTCCAGGAGCCCAGTCTAATCGTCGATGTCGGCAAGCATGCTGTGCGAGGCCTGCCCCATGAACTTCGCGATTGTGGAGTGGGTGGAATCGAAGACGGTGCGATAGCAGAAGAAAAATCGAGCGATGTATCATTGTCGCCCTGATCAGATAAAGTCTCAAACTCTGTACCTTCGTTGGCAATTGCTGGTGATATGAAAGCGCTTTCAAAGAAAATACGTGGAGATGTGTAGCCAAAACTTGAAGTAGAAGCAAATGCGGTAATGGTATCTTTGCCCATTTCCGTAACAGCCCCTGGAGAAGACGAAAAGGAAACATCAGGATCACTGTGAACATGTGCGTGGGGGTGCTGATGAAGACGCCCGTGTAAACCGTGCGCGGTAGCGGTAACTTTGCCCATCTCCGGCACAGATTCCAGAGTAGAGGAATGCGGAAAAAGAGATTGGAGAGGTACACGTGTTCCTGCGAGGGGTCGTCCATGAAGGGGCCGGTGAGCTTCCTGAGGTAGGTGTGGCAGGCTGGTAACTTTGCCCATTCCTGCCGTCGTCGTCGCCGGTGGTGATGGTGCGTCGGCGTCGGTGCCGGTTCCGGCCTCGATCGGCACCTGCCGCGTTTCTCAAAATCTCCCCCCTCCTTTGGACTGCCCTTTGGGACCTCCTTTCATTCCCGACGAAGCTCTGCTAACCACATCGTCACATTTGGACGTAAGTTCTTTGAGCTTCTCGTGCTGCTGGAGGTCGTCCCACTCGCCCCACTTGTTAAACCACTCCCGTTTCAAACTTGTATCTGTTGTTGTCACTTTTAGTGCTAATTCTCCTCCTACGTGGACCTGGTATGGCGATTCGTCGTTCACTTTAATGACGTACTCCATGCCCATATGATCTTTCAACATGTACTTGAGTCCAAAGCAAAAGTTTCTCGCTGCACGGTCAGTCGAACGTCGATCAGGAGAAGCCCAAATCTTGCTTCCATTATGCTGTAAGCTTGCACTCCGGATGAGGGCCACCGCCGTGTCGCGGTCCAGCGTGCTGCCGAACTCGGCGTACAGGATGTGGTTCGTGTCGCCTTTGATGTACAAATTGTGTGGAGTCGGGCCTGCAAGAGTCGCGAGCTGGTCCTTCAGCCAAGCTGCGGCGGTGTTGAAGATGTCGAAGCCGCCGAGGTTGCCAAAAACTGCTGTGATCGCCCTTTTGTTGTTCGTGTCGATGGGAACGCGTGGTACTCCATGGTGTTTAAGTTGCTGGACTTCACTTTCCAATTCCTGCAGCTTCATGTGCATCATCGTGTCGATACTTGCTTCTGATCCCACCCTCGCCGATGTCGGTCCCGGTGAGGGTGCCCGCGAGCCGTCCCGAGTCTCCAGTAACTCCAACCGTGTTGTGAGATCTGCGATGGCGGTGTTGATGGGGACAACGGTGTTCTCGAGGTCCGCGCGGGAGACTCCATGCTTTTTGATGGCATTTATGTCGTTCCGTATCGGATTCAGTTGCTCATTGAGAATACTCCGGAACATGTCGGCAGTAAGTGGTTGACCATCGCCTTCGTGGGAACGCCCTTGAGGTTGATGTTGTAGTGCGCTGGCGCTTCCGGCATCTTCCAGCCCATCCATTTCATGTAGTGGGCTGTGGATCCGATGTTGCTTCGTTCTCCCAGCTGATGCCCGTGGCGGCGGTGACGAAGCAGGTGGAAGATGGTCGTCCTGGAACAATTGCCTCACGGGGGTGCCTGGCACGCGCGTGTCTACACCCGCACCCGAAGAAGACATCGCTGCAGGCATGAGCGTGCGAGAAGGTAAGATGAACGGAATGCTTGAGCCAAAATGGCTACGGACCCAAATTAGACCTCGCCATCCCAGGGGGGCTGCGATGTGTGAAACTGTCGCCATTTTCGAGGCCTGCTGGGGGGCCCAGCACAGTGAGGGCCACGCGCAGATTCAAATTAGACCTCGCCATCCCTGGGGGGCTGCGATCTGCGAAACTGTCGCCATTTTCGAGGCCTGCTGGGGGGCCCAGCACAGTGAGGGCCACGCGCGGATTCAAATTAGACCTCGCCATCCCTGGGGGGCTGCGATCTGCGAAACTGCCGCCATTTTCGAGGCCTGCTGGGGGGCCCAGCACAGTGAGGGCCACGGGCAGATTCAAATGAGACCTCGCCATCCCTGCGGGGCTGCGATCTGTGAACCTGTCGCCACTTTCGAGGCCTGCTGTGATCCCCGTTTTCGAAGTGGCTAGGAGTGCTCAGGAATTGTAAATCATCAGCTTTATCAAGCCCTTTTCCTGTAGCCAGTGTCCTGCGAGTCTCCCGAATTCCGTCTGCAGACATATGTAACCCTCGCTCCGTCATCGCCCCCTTATAAAGTATCCTAAACTATTTGCGCCCCGCTTTTGCGCAGGGGTTGGGTACGTCGCCAGGGTAATTTTCCCAACCCTCCTTGGTTGGGTATTCGTTTTGAATAGAGCAGTGTGGTCGCGTCCCTTCTCCCGCCTCCCGCCTCTTCCTGTCTTGCCCGCGGGGGGCTGCGATCTGTGAAACTGTCGCCACTTTCGAGGCCTGCTGGGGGGCCCAGCACAGTGAGGGCCACGGGCGGACCCAAATTAGACCTCGCCATCCCTGGGGGGCTGCGATCTGTGAAACTGTCGCCACTTTCGAGGCCTGCTGGGGGGCCCAGCACAGTGAGGGCCACGGGCGGACCCAAATTAGACCTCGCCATCCCTGGGGGGCTGCGATCTGTGAAACTGTCGCCACTTTCGAGGCCTGCTGGGGGGCCCAGCACAGTGAGGGCCACGCGCGGACCCAAATTAGACCTCGCCATCCCTGGGGGGCTGCGATCTGCGAAACTGTCGCCATTTTCGAGGCCTGCTGGGGGGCCCAGCACAGTGAGGGCCACGCGCGGATTCAAATTAGACCTCGCCATCCCTGGGGGGCTGCGATCTGCGAAACTGTCGCCATTTTCGAGGCCTGCTGGGGGGCCCAGCACAGTGAGGGCCACGCGCGGATTCAAATTAGACCTCGCCATCCCTGGGGGGCTGCGATCTGCGAAACTGTCGCCATTTTCGAGGCCTGCTGGGGGGCCCAGCACAGTGAGGGCCACGCGCGGATTCAAATTAGACCTCGCCATCCCTGGGGGGCTGCGATCTGCGAAACTGTCGCCATTTTCGAGGCCTGCTGGGGGGCCCAGCACAGTGAGGGCCACGCGCGGATTCAAATTAGACCTCGCCATCCCTGGGGGGCTGCGATCTGCGAAACTGTCGCCATTTTCGAGGCCTGCTGGGGGGCCCAGCACAGTGAGGGCCACGGGCGGATTCAAATTAGACCTCGCCATCCCTGGGGGGCTGCGATCTGCGAAACTGTCGCCATTTTCGAGGCCTGCTGGGGGGCCCAGCACAGTGAGGGCCACGCGCGGATTCAAATTAGACCTCGCCATCCCTGGGGGGCTGCGATCTGCGAAACTGTCGCCATTTTCGAGGCCTGCTGGGGGGCCCAGCACAGTGAGGGCCACGCGCGGATTCAAATTAGACCTCGCCATCCCTGGGGGGCTGCGATCTGCGAAACTGTCGCCATTTTCGAGGCCTGCTGGGGGGCCCAGCACAGTGAGGGCCACGGGCAGATTCAAATGAGACCTCGCCATCCCTGCGGGGCTGCGATCTGTGAACCTGTCGCCACTTTCGAGGCCTGCTGTGATCCCCGTTTTCGAAGTGGCTAGGAGTGCTCAGGAATTGTAAATCATCAGCTTTATCAAGCCCTTTTCCTGTAGCCAGTGTCCTGCGAGTCTCCCGAATTCCGTCTGCAGACATATGTAACCCTCGCTCCGTCATCGCCCCCTTATAAAGTATCCTAAACTATTTGCGCCCCGCTTTTGCGCAGGGGTTGGGTACGTCGCCAGGGTAATTTCTCCTCCCTCCTCCTCATCTCCCTTTTCCTTCTCCTGCCCCGTTCTTCCATCGGATTGTATAGGATTCCTACAGAGTTCCTGTAGGATTCCTATAGACTCGTATAGAAATCCGATAAGATTCCAACAGGATCCCATAGGATCGTATCGGATTTCCAACAGGATCCTATAGGTATCGTGTAGAATCCTATAGGGAACCCATATGATCCGATAGGGAACCTACAGGGGCCGTGTAGGATCCTATAGGGATTCCATAGGTTCCCGATAGGGATCCTATAGGGTCCTAAAAGGGGTCCTATTGGAATCGTATTGGATCCTGCAGCGATCCTATAAGACCCGATAATGATCCTATAGGATCCCCACAGGGTCCTACACGATTTCTATACAATCCTATGCGATTCGTATAGGACCCTATGGGATCGAATGGGGTTCCTATACAATCCCTATACGATTCCCGTAGGATCCTATAGGATCGCATGGAACCCCTCTATAAACCCTATACGATTCCTATAAGACTGTAGACGATTCCAATAGGATCCTATCGGATCGCATGGCATTCCTCTACTATCCCCATATGATTCTTATAGGATCCGGTGCGATTCCTATCGGATCCTATAGGATCGCGTGGCATTCCTCTAGTATCAATTTTACGATTCTTATAGTATTCCTATTGGATCGTATGGGATTCTTGTATACTTCTCATACGATTCTTGTAGGACCCTAGAGGATCGCATGGGATTCTTGTGCAATCCGTATAGGATTCCCATAGGATCCTATAGGATCGCATGGAATTTCTATACAATCCTGAAACTATTCCCATAGGATCCTATAGGATCGCATGGGATTCCTATACAATCCCTGTGGGATCCCCATAGGATCCCATATGATCGCATGGGATACCTATACAATCCCTATCCGATTCCCATGGGATCCTACAGGGTCGAATGGGATCCCTACAGAATCCCCACTGGATCGTATAGGGTGCCCTATCGAACCTCATAGGATCGCATAGGATCCTCTTGGATTCAGATAAGGATCCTATAGCATCGCTTGGGCTTCCTATGCAATCCCTTAGGATTCCTATAGCATCCTCTAGGATCGCATGGGATTTCTATGCGATCCTACAGGGTCGCATGGGAGTCCTAGATCCCTATAGAATACCCAAAGGATCCCGTAGGATCCCTATAGGATCCGATCGGATCGCATAGGATCCCTATGGGATCCCTGTATGATCCCTATAGATTCCTTTTAGGATTCTTATAGGATTCTAAAGGATCATATAGGAGCCGATAGATTCCGGAGCTTTGTTGGTGCAGACATGGACACATTACATGAAGGAGGAGTTCACACCTTTAAGCAAGCAAAGTTACAGCGGAGCCAGGAATGGAGCCCGAGGTTGTTGGTTGCTGGTTGCCGGGGGGGGGGTTCTTACCCTGGGGGGCAAGGTCGCGGGTTGTCTTTCAAGGACAAGCATTGACCAAATCTCCCGGTGAATGGGCGACAAGATCACGTGCCAACCTTGTTGTTGCTGCTGCTGCTGCTGCTGCTGCTGCTGCTGTTGTTGTTGTTGTTGTTGTTGTGGTGGTGGTGGTGGTGGTGGTGGTGGTGGTTGTTGTTGTTGTTGTTGTTGTTGTTGTTGTTGTTGTCGTCGTCGTCGTCGTCGTCGTCGTCGTCATTGTTGTTGTTGTTGTGGTTGTTGTTGTTGTTGTTGTTATTATTGTTGTTATTGTTATTGTTGTTGTTGTTGTTGTTGTTGTTGTTGTGGTTTTTGTTGTTGAATATTATTACTTCTAAAGAATAATTATTGTTGGGCCCCCTGGTGCACGCCCCCCTCGCCGCGCCTAGGCCGCAGCCTCATTTTCATCATTTTCGTGAGGAAGTCTCAGGCAAAACGATGTGTACCAGATCCGGTTGTTTTGTTGACGCCCGCTTTCCCTGTCAAAAAACAAGCTAAAGTGGACATTTCTTGTTCTAACATAACCAAACTTCAAGAATCCCTTACAACAAAAATAAGGTAAAGTGGACATTCGCGCGCGCAAGACGAAATCCTTCCAAAACCTTAGTGTTCGTAGCGATTTTAACATAAAAACATCAAAAAACCAATGTTTTTTTCCAAAACAAAATGTCAAAATGTCATCCCGCGCGCTCTTGCGGATTCGTAGGAAACCCAACACTTTTTAAACATTTCTGTCAAACGGGCTTTTGCGAGCAACTTTTTCGAACTTCTGCAACAACGGTTGCGCACCTGCCAGGGCCATCATCCCTGTCAAATAATACCATGCGGGACACATTCGTTTTTTCTTCGCGCGCGCACGCCGTCGTCGTCGGCCGCGGGGCCCTGAATAGTAGCCACGGTCGTCCGCATGCCACGAAGTGAAGTGTCCGAACGTCATAGGGCGGGAAGCTGGGTGTGGGTGGTGGCGAAGAGTCGTTTGGAAATTTGGTAGAGCTTGAACCGGCCCCCCCACAAAGTGGGGGTATTGCCCGCCTCCTATGAAAACCCTGGCACTGGTGAGAACGGAGTGTCCCCACGTGCTAGTAATTGTTGTTGAACATTATTAATTCTAAAGAATAATTATTGTTGGGCCCCCTGGTGCACGCCCCCCCCGCCGCGCCTAGGCCGCAGCCACGTTTTCATCATTTTCGTGAGGAAGCCTCAGGCAAAACGATGTCATCCAGATCCGGTTGTTTTGTTGCCCGCTTTCCCTTGCAAAAAACATATAAAATGACATTTCTTGTTCTAATATAATCAAATTTCAAGAATCCCTTGCAAAAAATAAGGTAAAGTGGACATTCGCGCGCGCAAGACGAAATCCTTCCAAAACCTTAGTTTTCGTAGCGATTTTAACATAAAAACATCAAAAAACCAATGGTTTTTCAAAAAAAAATGTCAAAATTTCATCCCGCGCGCTCTTGCGGATTCGTAGGAAACCCAACACTTTTTAAACATTTCTGTCAAACGGGCTTTTGCGAGCAACTTTTTCGAACTTCTGCAACAACGGTTGCGCACCTGCCAGGGCCATCATCCCTGTCAAATAATACCATGCGGGACACATTCGTTTTTTCTTCGCGCGCGCACGCCGTCGTCGTCGGCCGCGGGGCCCTGAATAGTAGCCACGGTCGTCCGCATGCCACGAAGTGAAGTGTCCGAACGTCATAGGGCGGGAAGCTGGGTGTGGGTGGTGGCGAAGAGTCGTTTGGAAATTTGGTAGAGCTTGAACCGGCCCCCCCACAAAGTGGGGGTATTGCCCGCCTCCTATGAAAACCCTGGCACTGGTGAGAACGGAGTGTCCCCACGTGCTAGTAATTGTTGTTGTTGTTGTTGTTGTTGTTGTTGTTGTTGTTGTTGTTGTTGTTGTTGTTGCTGTTGTTGTTGTTGTTGATGTTGTTGTTGTTGCTGTTGCTGTTGTGTTTGTTGCTGCTGCTGTTGTTGCTGCTGCTTGCTGTTTGTTGTTTGTTGTTTGTTGTTTGCTGTTTGTTGTTCGTTGTTTGTTGTTCGTTGTTTGTTGCTGTTTGTTGTTTGTTGTCGTTGTCCCCCCCGCGTTGTGGCCCGCAACCCGCCCGCAACCCACCCGCGACCCACCCACGACCCACCTGTGACCCTCCCGCGACCCGACCCGCGTCCAACCCGCGACCCGCCAGCGACCCACCCGCGACCCAACCGCGACCCGGCCGCGACCTGGCCGCGAACCGGCCGCGACCTGGCCCGCGACCTGGCCCGCGACCCACCCGCGACCCACCCCCGACCCAACCCGCGACTCACCCACATTGTTTTGGCAAAGAAATCGGCACCTGCGGCGGACTCATTGTAGAGTTCGTACAAATTATGCGCGTGCGGCGGGTTTCTTCAGAGCCTCACAGACTGCCGACGTCCCGGCCGCCCCCTTACTCTTACCCTCAACCGCGGGGTGCTTCGTAATATATCGAATGGCTTCGGCCCATCCCGCCACCGTGCCTGGGTTGTGGGTCGTAGGTCTTGAGAATGTTCGTTGGGATGTCGCGGGAGGCTTCTTGGGGGCCTCTTGGGGGCAGTTTTGAGGCCTCTTGGAGGCTGTTTTGGGGCATCTTGGGGCGTCTTCGCTTGGGGCCTCGTTGGGGCCTCCAGGGGCCCGAAGGTTCTAATGTTCGATTCGTGGTCCGGCTCTTGGGCCCCTCTTGGGGCCGTCTTGGGGACCATCTTGATCCGTCTTGGGCGGCTCTTGGGCTGTCTTAGGGGCCTCCTGGGCCGTCTTGGCGGCCTTCTGGGACCTCTTGGGCCGTCTGCGGGCGATCTTTCGGGCCTCTTGGGTCGTCTTGGTCGGAAAGCCGAAAGGGCGAGGAGGCAAACAAATTTGAAAAACTCACGGGAAATCTAAGATTCTGGCCTTTCGGGACCACCTTCGGAATCCTCTTGGAGGCCTCTTAGGGCGTCTTGGAGATCTCCTGGACCGTCTTGGGGCCATATGGGTGTCTTGGAGCGATCTTTAGGCGTCTCGGGGCCCCTCTTGGACCATCTTGGAGGTCTCTTGGGGCTCTCTTGGTCCGTCTAGGGGCCCTCTTGGGCCCCACAAAGTCGTGCGGGAAGATGCGCCGGATCCCCGACGCGACGCAGCAAGGCCCTGCAGGTCTGGCAGTTTGGGCTTCAGGCCCCCAGAGACCTCTCAGGAATGAGGATTGAGGACTGAGGACTGAGGCTTGAGGCTTGAGGCTTGCCTCAATCTTGAGGATTGAGGCTTAGTGAGCCTCGATCTTGAGGATTGGGCGTGTCGTCAGGTCCTTTGCCGAATCGCCTGAAGGCGATTCGGCAAAGGACCTGACGACACGCCCACTCCGTGCCCAGAGATGCACGGTGCCAGATTCTTCTCTTTGCGCGTGACCGCCTGCCTCGCGTGCATCATGGCGTCTATCACCAGTTCGAGTAGGAGATCAACAACATAATTGGTTTGCCTTTTTTTTTTTTTTTTTTTTTTGTTTTCTTCTCCGTCGAATCGCCGGCCCTCGAACGTTTTACTTTTTTTTTTATCGTGACGCGACGAAAACAATTTCGGGGTAAACCAATTCTGTAGTTGATCCCCTACTCGACCAATAGGTGCCCCGTCCCAGACTTCCAATGTATCGCCATTTGCCTGGCCAGACCTTCTTCGCCACGATGTCCGTGGACGCCGTCAGCATGCTCGGCGAGGACCTCTCCCTCTCTCTCTCTCGCTTGCTGTCTCTCTCTCTCTGTCCCTCTGGTTGCGATAGTTGAGGATGAGTAGAGGCAAAGAGCGATAAGGACAATCTTTTCTCTCTGCGCCGCTGGCCCCACGCACTTGGCGGTGGATACGACTGCGGCGGCAAAAGCATGAAGTGAAAGGTGGAGGAAGGGGGGGGTGCTGGCGAGGAGTAAGGAGGCTCGAGAAGGATGCAGTCGTGAAGAGGAGTGAAGAGGAGTGAAGTGGGGAGGGACAGGGGAGGGGGAGAGAGCTGTGCAGCCTCTAAAGGGGGCGAGGGGAAGCGATGAGTGGGAGAGGGGAAGAAACATGAGAAGAGGTGGTGGTGGGAGGAGGAGGAAGAGGAGGAGGAAATGGATGAGTAGCAGGGGAATGTGGAAGAAGGACGAGGAGGAGAATGTGGAGCAATGTGTTGGAAGGGATGAAGGGGAAGGAACGAGGAATGCGTGGGAGAGGGTAGGTGGACGACTGGGAGGGGGGTAGGGAGAGAGGAAGGAAGGAGGGTAAGTGAGAGAGGGGACGACTGAGGTTCTTCTCCTTCACCTTTCCCTGAATTCTCCCCCCAAGCTCGAACGCCAAAAGCAAGCTTCGCAGCGTCTCACTGCTCCATTTCTCCATCAACCAGTCGGGCGGATGGGCGCAGGCAAGATTCTCATTGTCTTCCTCGGCATTCTTCCTGATACTGGTTGACCAGCTCTTGTTTTTTTCTAATATAGATAGTGCTGCTCATCCTCATCGTCACTACCCTCCCCGCTCCCTTCGTGCTGCCTGCTTCTCACTCGCGAGTGCGCCCTTCTTTTGCTGGAATTCACCACGTCTGCCTGCACCTCCATTTCAACCTTTTGCTTTTTTTCCCTGCTGATAATCATCATCACCGTCACCATCACCATCACCATCACCATCACCATCGCCATCATCAGCATCATCATCTTCATCATCATCATCAGCATCATCATCAGCATCAGCATCATCATCATCATCATCATCATCATCATCATGATCATCATCATCATCATCTCATCATCATCGCCATCGTTATCGTCATCAGCATCAGCATCAGCATCAGCATCATAATCATCATCACAACGTCAGCATCACAACAACAACCACCAGCACCATCGTCGTCATCATCACCATACTCAGCATCATTGGCATTATCATCATCATCACCACATCATCATCATCGGCGTCGTCATCATCATCATCATCATCATCATCATCATCATCTTCATCGACATCATCACCGTCAGCATCATCATCGTCATCATCATCATCAACACCATCATCATACTTACCACCATCATCAGATGCATCATCATCATCATCATCATCATCATCATCATCATCATCATCATCAGCATCAGCATCAGCATCAGCATCATCATCATCATTTCTCAACCAGTGCTTGCATTTAGAGATTATGATTCCGTTTCCAAGGGGCTGGGCCTGTCTGTCGGTTTGGCGGCTATGTGGCCGTCGTCGCCGCCCCGTTGCCGCCTCGACGCCGCCCGTCGTCTAGGCCTGTCGGTCTGGCGGCTATCTGGCCGCCGTCGCCGCCCCGTCGCCGCCACGTCGCCGCTCGTCGTCTGGGCGTGTCTGTCGGTCTGGCGTCGATGTGGTCACCGTCGCCGCCCCGTCGCCCCCCTAGTTTGCAACATATAGATTGCGTCATGAAGATTGCACCGCATGGATTGCACCACATCGATTGCACCACAGAGAGCTTGCATAATGCAGATTCTCCTTTCTAAGAAGAGATAGGTGCTGCCACCCTCCCCCCCGGACTTAACGATCCACGTTTTCGTATTGCCAAACACAGATGAGTCTGACCCAATGTCCATCCTACCTGTGAATTCATACTAGCGCAGCCAGGCCAGTATCGCCCCCCCTCCGTCCTCTGCAAAAAATGATATGCGCACACACTCATTTATCAAGAATCACAAGTTTTAAAGAATCCTTGGCACAAATGGGACGAAGTGCGCACGCGCGCGTCGTCGCGCGCGCAAGCCGAAATCATTCAAAAACCTTCGGTTTCGGAAGGATGTCAAAATCGAGTGCCCAACACATATAACAAACTCAAGGTTGCACAACACGGGGTAGCAACAAGAAGCGTGCGCGCGGGCTCTTCCGAATTCTTGAGGAAACCATAGGTCGATCAATATTTTCACAACATACTATCAAACAGGCTTCGCGCGCGCATGTCGAAGTAGTTCGAACGCCGTTGCGCGCGCGCCGTCGCGAGAATCCTTGACAACAAATGGGACGCGCGCGTCGTCGCGCGCACATGCCGAAATCCTTCAAACACCTCAGATTTCGTAAAGCTTTTCAAACCTAGAATTCAAACCACATATGGAAACACAAAGTTGTGCAACATCAGTTGTCGAAGAAGCGTGCGCTCGCGCTTTTGCGAAGTCTTAAAGCTACCATCGCTCTTTAACATGTTCATGGAATTCTGCCAAGGGGGCCTCCCGCGCGGCATGCCGACATCATTCGCACGCCCTTGCGCGCGTGCCGGGGGGGGTGGGGGGTGGGCGCAGCCCGTTTCAAACAGTACCACGCGGGCTACCCTCGCGCGTCGGCTGCGCGCGCATGTTGAATTCTTTCCAGAATTTGCATCGCCGACGCGAGGGCGCCGTCATCGTCGTCGGCGTGATCAGCACCCGCGCCGTCACTGGCCATGGTCGTCGCTGTCAGCATCGTCACCAATATCGCTACTATCATCCCCGTGTTTACTATTGTCGACGTTGCCATGATACTATTGTCGCCGATTCGTATTGATATGCCCGCTGTGATGTGCCCAGCGGTCAACGCCACCGCGGCTGCGTCGGTCGCGCCAAAGTGCATGCGCGCGCGTGCGTGCGCGGGCTGTCGCGGCAGCCGATATGCACCAGCCAGCGCCAAGCACTCATCGCAATCGCCGCCGCGTGGGTTTTTCAAACCAAGTTGCGGGTGGGTGGGTGGGATGTTTGCGCGAGCAGTAGAATGGACAATTTCAATTTGAGCATTGATTAGTTGCACTGCGTCGATTGTACCACATGGGTTGCGCACCGCAGATTGCACCACATAGCGTGTACAACATATATTGCACCACGCAGAGTGCACGACGCACATCGCACCGCACAGGGTGTACAATGTAGAATGTAGAGCACATGTTGCACCACCTAGGCTGCGCCACATTGCTTCCGCAACGTATACTAAACTGCATGTGCTGCACCACGTGGATTGCGCAGCGCGCATGGGACCACATGGAGTGCACAACGTGTGTCTATAATATCCTCCGTCCCCCAAAGAATATTAAGATCTCCCCCCCCTGGACTATCCGCATCACCTCATAGTCTTTTTTGTTGTCAAAAGACTTAAAACATAAAAACCTGGTGCATCGCAGCCGTGCGGGCTAAGTACGAGTTCATGCCATTTCAGGCAGTCGCCTGTCGCTCCCCCATCCCCTGCAAGACATGCTACGCGCGCGCACTCGTTTATCAAAAGCCAGCAGTTTTCAATGCTCCCTGGAAACAGGTGGGACGAAGCGCGCGCGCGTGTTCGCGCGCGCGCGCCGAAATCCTTCGAATCACTGAGGGCCCGCGCGGATTTCAAAATCGAGCGCCCCGACAACATTTCAACAACGTTGGTTTCGCAGCGGGAATTTTTCAAATGAGCCTGCGCTCGAGCTCTTGCGACTTCCTGGGAACGCTGCCGCGTCTGCAAGCTTTCTCGCGCGCTACCAAACGTGCCTCTCGCGCGAGCATGTCGGAATCATTCGAGCGCCCTTGCGCGCGGGCTGTCGCGAGAACCCGCTGCGAAATCGGGGGCGAAGTGCATTCGCGCGCGTCGTCGCGCGCGCGTGCCGGACTCTTTTTAAACCTTAGGTCTCGCAGTGATTCCAACGTGGAGTAATCTGCGAACATGTGAGCAGCAATGGTTTCGCAACGGGAATTTGCAAGCGCGCTTGCGCGTGCGTTCTCGCGAATATCTAGAGATGTATAGCGTTTCCAACATGCTCATCGCGTGCTGCAATTCGTGTTCTTCGCGCGTGCTGTGGCGAAGCCGTTGCGCGTGCTGTTGGCGAATCCCTTGCAACGGAAGTGGGGCGAATTGCGCGCGCGCGTCGTCGCGCGCGCGCCGAAATCTCTCGAGCACTTGAGGTTCCGCGAGGATGTCAACATCGAGTGCTCCGAACACCAAAAGAGGAAGCATTGTCTTCGCAACGGGAATTTACGCAAAGCTTGCGCTCGCGCTTTTACGAACTCTGAAGCATGTGATGGTTTCTGAAATTTCCGTCTGTTGCTACCAAGCGGGCGTCTCGCGAGCGCGCGCCGAAATCCTTCGAGCGCCCTTGCGCCTGCTTCGGGGCGCGATCCCTGCCTGATGAGATCGCGCCGTGTGGGCCACTCGCGCGCGTCGGCCGCGCGGGCTCACGTCGAAATCCTTCTCCCGCTCTTCATCGCCAACGCGAGGATACCATCGTCGTCAACGGCCTGATCAGCATCGGCGCCGTCATTGCCCCTGCCATGGTCATTGTAAGAATCGCCACCAGCATCGCCCGTGTCATTGAGCCTGCGCGCGAGCCTGCGCGCTAGCGCGGCCGCGAGGATGCGCCGGCCAGCGCCGAGCCATCCGCGCAATCGCCGCCGCGTGGGTTTTGCAAACCAAGTTGCGGGTGGGTGGGTGAGATAGTTGCGCGAGCAGTGGATTTGACAAGTTCAACTTCGGCAGGGTAAATCAAACAGAACCACGTAAATTGTGGCGTCTATTCGCCGCGTAGATTGGGCAGTGCCCCTGTTCCGGAATGCAATTTACGTATGATTCTGCGCCATCGCCAATTCTAAATATGGGGTCATACCATCCCAGACAGGCCGGCATCGGCCCCCCCCATCCCCTGCAAAACGTTTTGGCGCGCGCACTCGTTTTTCGAAAGTCAGGGGTTGCCGGGGCCCCCTGCGCAAAATGGGGTGAAATGCGCGCGCGTCATCCGTCAACAACTTCAGGTTTCGCGAGGAATTCGCAATCGAGCGCCCCGAAAATGTTGAAGCAACAGCGGTTTCGCCGCCAAAATTTTCAAAGGAAGCTTGCTCTCGGGCTCTTGCGAATTCATAACTTGCTGCCAAACGGGCCCTTCGCGCGCGCGCGTTGGAATCGATCGAACGCCCTTGTGCGCGCGTTGTCGCGAGAACCCCCTCCGGCAGTGGGGCCTCGCGCGCGCGCGCGCCTGCGGAAATTTAGAAAAACTGTGTAGCTTTCGCAGGGAGTTCGAAATCGAGTGTCCTGACAACATAGAACCTCACGTATTTTCGCGACCTCAGTCTTCAATAATGCCCGCGCCCGCGCCCCTGCGAGTTCGACTAGCCGCAAGTTTTTCCGACAATCCGTTGAATTTGGCCATGCGGGCCCCGCGCGCCCCGCGTCGAAATCATTCGAGCGCCCTTGCGCGCTGGGGTGGGGGGGTCGCGATCTGCGTCTGATGATGCCATGCGGGCCACTCTCGTGCGTCGGCCGCGCGCGCATGTCGAACTCCCTCCAAAACCTTTACCGCCGACTCGAGGGTGCCGTTGTCGTCGTCGGCGTGATCGGCATCGGCGCCGTCGCTGGCCCTGCCGTCGTCGTTGTCATTGGTCATCGTCGCCAGTGTCGCTACCGTCGTCGCCGCGTCTACAGTTGTCGACGTTGCCATGGTACCGCGCCCGCCCGCGTCGCCGACTCGCACGGAAGTGCCCGCGGGGACTTGCCCAGCGGTCAGCGCCGCAACGGTCGCGTCGGCAGCGCCGAAGTATTTGGCCGCTGCGCGCGCGAGCATGCGCGGGCTAGCGCTGCTGCAGAGATGCAGAGATGCACCGGCCAATTCCAAGCCTTCTTCGCAATCGCCGCCGCGTGGGTTTTGCAAGCCAAGTTGCGGGTGGGTGCGTTGGATGTTTGCGCGAATATGTTTTTGTCCTTCCTAATATTCCATTGGGACCCCCCTCCAGGGGTTAACGGGCTACTTTCCCGCGCTGCCATTTGCAGACGTTTCCCCCCATTGTCCGTCCTAAATATGAATTCATATTATTTCAGTATCGGTTCCCCCCTCTCATCCTCTGCAGAAGATTTTACGCGCGCGCGTTCGTTTATCAAAAGTCAGAGCTTTGCAAGGATCCCTTGCAACAGATCGGACGAGGTGCACGCGCGCGCGTCGTCGCGCGCATATATATATATATATATATATATATATATATATAGAAGAAAGAAAACGCAGTTCCCGTCGGGAGTTTAAAATCGAGCGCCCCGAAACAGTGAGACAACAATTGTTTCGCAACGAGAATGTTCCACCGAAATCTTGCGCTCGGGCTCTGGAGCATGTGCAAGGAAACCAGCGTTTTTTTAAGGGCCTCTGGCGCGCGCGCGTCGGAATGCTCGGGCGCCATTGCGCGCGTGCTGTCGCGAGAACCCCTGCGACAAATGGGGCGATGTGCGCTCGCGCGTCGTCGCGCGCTTGCCGAAATGATTCAAACTGCAGAGGTTGCGCGCGGATTTTAAAGTCGAGTGCCCCGACGACATATCGAACGAATCCTGCGCGCGAGATCTTGTGGATCCTCGAGAAAGCCATGGGTTGACCGACATTTTCGTTCACTTCTGCCAAACGGACGGGCCTCTCGCGCCGCATGCCGATTTCACGCGGGCGCTCATGCGTTTTTTTTTTTTTGGGGGGGGGGGCGGGGGGGGGGGCGCGGTCCGCGTCGCGTATTTCCGCGTGGGCTACTCGCGCGCGTCGGCCGCGCGAACATGTCGAACTCCGTCAAAAACCCTCATCGCCGACGTGGGGACATCGTCATCGTTATCGGCGGGCGTGATCAACGTCGGCGCCGCGATTGGCCTTGCCGTCGTCATCGCGACCGTCGCCGCCATCATCGTTCTTTTTCATAGTCGTGTCTACCATTTTCGGCGTCGCAGTGATATCGCGCCCGCCCCAGTAAGCGACTCGCTGTGAGGTGCCCGCTGGGATGCGCCCAGCGGTCAGCGCCTCCGCGGCCGCTTCGGTCGCGCCAAACTTGCTGGCCGCTGTGCGCGCGAGCGTGCGCGGGCTAGCGCGGCCGCAGAGATGCATCAACCAATTCCAAGCATTCATCGCAATCGCCGCAGCATGGGTTTTGCAATCCAAGTTGTGGGTGGGTGGGTGGGATGTTTGCAAGGGCTTGGTATTTGTCAACTCATTTGTAAAAATCAATGCTCCTTCGTTTTAAAATGGAATTTGAATCTACCCCCCCGTGGTTATCGGTTACCCTTTCCGTACTGTAATTTGCATACGGTTTTGCCCCATCGCCCATCCAAAATATGGATTCGTGCCATCCCAGCCCAACCGGTACCGACGCCCCCCGTTATTCTTTTTGTAACAAAAACGTGCGCGCGTTCGTTTATCCACAATCATCAGTTTCCAAGAAGTGCACACGTGCGCGTCGCCGCGCGCGCATGACGAATTTCTCCATCATTTTTTTTTTGTGGAATTTCGTATGGGTATCATAATCGAGTGCCACGATCATAATAATACACATGGCGTCGCAGCGCTAATTTTCAACAAGAAAGCATACGCGCGTTCTTGCGAATGTTCAAACCAACCATAAATCCCAACATTTTCATAACATGTTACCAAGTGGGATTTGCTCGCGCGCATCTCGAAATCGTTCGATCGCCCCCTGCGCGCGTCGTCGCGCGCGCTTGTCGAAATCTTTCAACCGCTTTATGTTTCGTCACGGTTTTAAAATCGAATGTACAAACACATGTACAACACAGGGTTCAGCAACAGCGTTTGTGTGTGTGTGTGTGTGTGTGTGTGAGAGTTTTGCATACCGCGTGTGTGTGTGTGTGTGGTCATGCAGCGATGCAACTTGGGTTGTGTTTGCCTGCGTCACACTGGACACCCGGGTCTGCTGGGCTCCAGAGGGGGCCTTTCTGGGGCGGGCCCGCGCACACGGCTCGTGCAGGCCCGGGAGGGGACAGGATGGAGCCAGCCTGGGCCACGCCCGGGTCGGGTGAATTCCCTGGGGCTTCTGCGACCAGGGCGGACGGGCCAGGTCACGCCACGGGGCGCGAAGGGACTCGCACTTCGCGCGCGGCGGCCTTCACGGGAGCGCTGCCCTTCGCGAGGGTGGCCTCGCGAGGAGCGGAGACAACCGCGCGTCGCACATCGATTGGCGCGATACGCGAAGTCAGGTGACCCAGGAGAGGGGAGGAGAGGGCGCTGGCCGGGCCGCTGCGCGCACCGCGCCGAGGGCGCGTGCGGTGGCCTGAGCACCTTGTGCCTCGCGTCGGAGCGGCTTCCCAGGGCCTCGGATTCGTGGCGGCAACGGCCTCACGCGGGCCGTCGGCGCAGGTCCGCCCCTCCGGCTCCTCTCGATGATCCTCAGGACGTGTGTCAGCCCAATGTGTGTGAGTGTGTGTGTGTGTGTGCGTGTGTGTGTGTGTGTGTGTGTGTGTGTGTGTGTGTGTGTGTGTGTGTGTGTGTGTGTCTGGCTTCGACACAGCTCGATCGCAATTAGCACTTCCATCAGCTGCTCGCGTTTGAGGACCCTCTTCGCCGCTGACTTAAACTGTGTGTATGTGTTATGCCGTTCTGCTCCGCCGAAATTCCGAAAGCACGCAGCCTGGGCCAGCCTCCATAATGCCGCCAGCGTCGTCTTGACAGGCTTAGGTGGACATGCAGCCGTTGGCGCCAATACACTTTCTGAGGACCATCGATCCTCCGGCCCCTCCTGCTTGCTCCTCCCCCCGGCCTTTCCTCGTTGGCACACCAGCGGCGAGCTCGCTGCCGCGTCGGCGAGACGAGGACCTGGCCATGGCGGCGATCGGCATCAAGACCATCACCGGCGGCTCCGTGATGGACACCATGCTGGTCGACGGCGTGGCCTTCAAGAAGACTTTCTCGTACGCAGGTGGGGCCTGGGCGGTTGTAACTATAGCTTGCACCTGGGCAGTGGGTGACGAGTGTTGCGAGCACCAGAGCCCGGCCTGCATTTCTCCCCGTCTGGGAGCGAAGGCACATCGCGCATCTACGATGATTTGTTGCCCTGGGAACGAGTTGTTTGTTTTCCCCCTCGTGGGTTCGTGGCACTGGGATCGAGTACCCATCGTATCGTAAGGGGATTCGTGGCCCCAGGAGTGACGATCCTATATGGGATGGGGGCCGTTTGGATTCAAGGATAACCGTCGTGGGGGCTCCAGAGGGAGGGTGGCGACGGGCAGCTCGACACAGTAAACGGTTGGATTTGAAAAGTGGGCTAAGGGGGGGGAGGCGGTCCGATAGCCGAAGGTGAAATGCGAAGCAATTCCCGTTTGGGCTTAGGAGAAGACGGGGAGTTTGATGGGGAGAGCTCCCGCGGAACCCGAAGGCCTTCGAAGTATGGTGGGAAGCGCGAAGCGATTCCCTCTCCACGGAGCGATTTGTTCTTGGCGCTTCGCGTGTCCCCACCAGCCCATCCGAAAACAGACACCAGGCGAGTTGCCTTCACCAGGAGTGTGTAGCAAGACGACGAAGATTGACGATGTTGACGACAGGACCACGACGACGACTACGACGAATTGACGACGACTGCGAGGGGGATCCATCCCGGGAGCGACCACAGGCCCCCACTCGACCAGAGCAGCTAAAGGGCCCTGTGCGTTTGTCGAGTGGCGTCCGCGTCGTTGCGTGCGTTTCGCGGTTCCTCGTGGTGGTCCTGGTTGAGTGGCTGCCCGTCGTTGCCTGCGGTGCCTGTATCGCGCCGTGCGTGCTCTGGGTCGTCGCCGCCGCCGCCGCCGCCGACAACGACGACGACGACGACGACGACGACGACGACGACGGCGGCGACGACGACGACGGCGGCGACGACGACGACGACGACGACGACGACGTCGACAGCAGGCAATTTTCAGACATCTGCGATCCCTCGCTCTGGGAGCGTCTTTGAGGCCTCCTGGTGCTATCATGGGGCCTTCTTGGTGCTAACTCGAGGGCCTCTTTGGCCCTCTTGAGGCTCTCTTGAAGCCCTCTTGAGGCTCACTTGGGGCTCTCTTGGGGCCTTCTTTGGGTTGGGGGCCATCTTGGAGGCCATCGATCAAAACCGGCTGAGGTACTCAAGTACGGCCCCGCCCAGCGACAATTTGCCTCTTGGGGCCCTCTTTGCTCTTGAGTCTGTTAGGGGCGCTCTTGGGTTCTCTTTGGGCTGTCTTGGGCGCCTCTTGGGCCTCTCTTGGGGCTATCTTAGGCCGTCTTGGGGCCATCTTGAGGCCTCAAGGGCCCATCGGAAGCGAACAGGCGAGAAGGCAAACAATCATTGAACGACACTTGGTTTTGAAGGGTTGTGGCCTCCTGGGGTCCTCTTTGGGAGGCTCGGCGGGCATTTGAGTCCGTCCTGTGGCGGCCTTGAGGGTATCTTGAAAGATCTTAGAGGTCATCTTGGGCTCTCTGGGGCTTTCTTTGAGCCACCTGGGGCCAAGAAGAATCTCTGACACCTCGCGGGGGGAGGGTTCCAGATCCAGCGGTAGGGGGTAATTAGA
Source organism: Prorocentrum cordatum (assembly GCA_963575745.1). Taxonomy (NCBI): domain Eukaryota; class Dinophyceae; order Prorocentrales; family Prorocentraceae; genus Prorocentrum; species Prorocentrum cordatum. The sequence goes on from CAUYUJ010019501.1 coordinate 158,594, forward strand.
AGGAGGGGGACCCCCCTCCCCGAAGGGGAAGAATGGGGGTTAGCAGATCGAGCTCGTTAGAGTGAGATGTGGGTTGCCCTTATAGGCGGTTGGTTAAGGACTTCCGACTCGCAGTTTTTAGGCGGGCTGGCGAGAATATGTTGGTTGCGATTCTGGTTTGGCGTATCAGGATATATGGGGGTGGCAGTTTTGGCCAGGTGGGCGAGGTCGTTTAGGTGGCAGTTTAGGGCTGGTGGGTTAGAATATCTGGATTGCAGGGGTGGGTGAGTTGGTGTGGCAGTTTCGGGTGGGTCGGTGAGGCTGTTTGGGTTTCAGATGCTGTGGTTGTTATTTCAGGCGGGTGGTTGAGGAGGTGTCGATGGCAGTTTTAGGCCGTTGGGTGAGGATATGTTGAGCTTCAGTTTTAGGCGGGTTGGCGTAAATATGTGGGTTGAAATCTTTTAAGTGTGCGGCTAAGAAAATTGGACTGCAATTGTTTATGTAGATATGAGAGAATCGGATCACATTTTCAGGCGGCTGGGTGAATACATATGTATATATATATATATATATATATATATATATATATATATATATTGGTTGCAGGTTTCGGCGGTTGGGTGAAGAGATGTGGGTACCAGTTTTAGGCGGGTGGTTGATGCTGCGCGGGTTGCAATGTTAGGTCGGCGGTGGATGTTATGTGGGTTGTAGAGGCGGGTGGGCGAATGCTGTCCCATGTGTGTGTGTGTGTGTGTGTATGTGTGTGTGTGTATGTGTGTGTGTATATGTGTGCGTGCGTGCGTGCGTGCGTGCGTTCGTGCGTGCGTGGCCGCGAAGATATCAGGGTTGCAGTTTGTGTTCCAAGGACGTGGCCACGTTGGCTCAAATGTGGGGTATACCACTCCTCTTTCCTTTCCCTCTCGGCGTCCCATCCATGGATATTGTGCTACGTGGCACGCGGTCCATTCCGCCATCATTCCTGAGTTGTGGGCAAGTGGTCTCTAAGAGGCCTGTCTGTGTCCCCTGGAACACCTCACAGGGGGCCTCCAGGAGGCTTCCGTGGGACCTCTTGGAGATTGCCTGTGATCATCCTGGGGAACTCTTGGGGTCCTCTTGGGGCCTCCTGGATGCATCATGGGGGGCTGCTGGCGGTCGGGGTGGAGGGCTCGCGGGGGGCACCGTCGAGTTCCCCCACTTTTGTGCCCTTCGTAGGGACTCCGAGCCCGTCTTGAGGGCCACCTTCGGTGGCCTCTTGGGCCGTCCTGGACGTTCTTGACACAGTCTTGGACTACTGGCATCTTCGCGCTCCCGGGGTCTCCGTGACGGCCCGAGAGGCTCACCAGGCAGTCCAGAGCCTCTCGGGGCCATCCCATGGCATGGTGTAAGCTTGGGTTCGGAGCCATGCTCAGGAAGTGTGATGCCAGACGCATCAGAAACGTCTGGTGGGTGAGTTGGGCGTCTGGCCCTCTGGCTAGTTGGGTGTCTGGGGCCCTCCGTTGCAATGCTCAACAGATCATGTTCAAGAGACCCGATCACTCTCGACCCAAATCCTACGGCACGGTGGTGGGCTATGATATGGCGCTTGTGAAAATATCGGCCTTCCGCCAAGAACCTTTCCTCAAGCCCTTTCTCTTTCTTTCTGGCTTTGATCGATCAGTGCAGGAGCAGATGTAGGCAAGCTGAAGGAGCTGGTATTACATTCTTTGTGGAGGGTGGGTGTCTGATTGGGAGGGCTGCTTCACAGAGTGGGCAAGGTATGTTGCCTCGGCAAGCGTTAGGCACGTTGGTTTCTGGCGTCAGCTATGCCTCACAGCCTGGGAAGCAACAGGTTTCGAGCAGCAGCCCAAATGCTTCGATAATCCCAAGATCCTGCTGCTGAACTTGGAGCTGGAACTGAAGGCTGAGAAGGACGGTATTGCTGTTCTGACACGACGAGACCCGAAGCATTCAAGAATGTGTGCCGCTAAGGTTGACAGGATGACACTGGCGGGTCGGTTATGTGAAGTCCTCTTCTCAGATCGCCCGACCCAGAATTTGTAATGCCGCGTTTCGTGTCATGCTTGAAGTTTGTGGGCGAAGCTGCCCGCGAGTGTCCATGTCCGCTAGGTTGAATTTGACAGAGTATGTCCTGCTGCTACTTTTGCTGCTCCTGCTGCTGGCGGGTCGTGCGGGGGAGGATCGCGGGTGTCGTACCGGTGTATCGTTTTTGTCGTGATGGCGTGTTGCCAGCAGGATGAGATGACGTGGTATTGTGCAGTGTCGTGATGTCGTTCGGATGGCGGGATGATGTGCCTCGGTCGTGAGTCGCAATGCCGTGTGGGACATGGGGCTGAGAATTGTGGTGTCGCGATGAATCCAAAGCAAGAGCTAACTGTGAAGTTCAGGCTCCCAGCTGGAGCAAGCGCCAGAGCGACAGCGGAGCGAGCGCGAACACAGCAGTGGAAGGTGAGGCTAACGCGATCGCTCAACCTATAACCTATAGCTTAGTATCCAGCACCAGGCTCGAACCCGAGGCGAAACCTGTCCTCTGTGACGAGAGGCCCAGCTCGACGCACGGGGCAACCTCTGCCGGGAAGGCCAAGACGCGGCAGCAGGGCGGCAGGGCGACACAGGCCGAGCGCCGGCGCCGTGTCGAGAGAGCTCAGACGGCCGGCGTCGGTGCGTGTCAGAGAGGGAGCCTGAGCATCGAGGAGCCCTTGTGCGTCCGGGGAGAAGGATCGGGGAGGGGGTGGAGGTGGGGAGGAGGGAGGAGGGGGGGAGGGAGGACGGGGGGGAGCCCTCGCCTGCCATCCAGCCGCCATCGATGCCGAGCGTGCGGAGCCCTTGGCCTCTCTCTAGCTTTCGCTCGCTGAAGGGTTTGGCCTCGCGTCCTCGCTGTCCGGAGATGCTCTCACGGGCCAGGAGTCGCGTCCTGGCCCGGAATGCGGATGAATGCGGAGTGACACTCCGCCGCAGGACAACGCAGAAGTGCGAATCACCGATCCGGACCAGTATCAGTCGATCGTGGATGCGGAGTGGACGATCATCTACGAAAAGTTGGACCTGATCGCCAAGTCTGGCGCGCAGGTGGGATGCGACGCGCTATTCTGCGGTCTGTGTCTGAGTAAGATGCTTGGCTTGACTGGCCAGCTTCCTCGTCTTCCCATTCCTGCCCCTCCCCACCCTTCCTTCCCGTCTCATCCTCCCATCCCGGCCACTGCCTTGCTTGGAGGTACCCTGCTCGCCAGCGGTGGGGACGTTCACGCATGATGATGACGGACAGTTCAAGGGGGGTTGGGACGAGGAGGCGCTGCTTCCACGATTTTGGAAAGCCTGGGCGGATTTGATCTAACCTATGCCAGGTCCGCTTCGTGGTTATCATACTTTTCTCATCCCCCACTGTTCTCGGCCTCCTCGTCCTCATCGTCGTCCGTCTTTTCCATCAACTATCACGATCTGCCACTGCCCCGAAGTCGAGTTGTGGTTGTTGTCCTTGTCTTGCTCCTGCTGCTGTCTGCTGCCGCCGCCGCTCTTGCTCCTCGTCCGCTTGCTCATCTTCCTGGACCTGCTCCTTCTCTTGTCTTGCTGTGCCCGTCGTGATCCGGCCGCCACTGCAGCTGTGCTTCCGTTTTTTCCCCTCTCG